>JAKSZU010000007.1:3909999-4319999 GCA_026018925.1 Tupaia tana | reverse complement strand
GTTAACAGTCACATTCATCATACTGAAATAATTATTTTTGTAGTTCTGTTGATGTGTGTAAGAGTAGTCCTGACCATTTATACTGCTCTTAGATGCTTAGGCATTTCATTAACCCCTGCGTGAGACAGACAGACACACACACCCATCCACACACATGCACACTTGGTTCTTTTATCAAAGCAAGTTGGGAAATGAGCCGTCTGTTATTTTAGTGATATATATAATAATCTCGAGTTAGAATATTTTGAAATAATAATGACAATTAGTACTGCATGAGTTTTTGTTTTGATCAATTACTGACTAATTTCTTGTTTTTATCTTGAGTATTACAGTCAATCATGTAGCTAAAAATGTTCAAATATTATATTTTTCATTCATCAGTGAGTATAGGATTAATTGTATAAATGAACATATATGAAATTAATTATATCAATCCTTTTCTCTTTCATTCATTGTCCATTCACTTTTTGTGGAAATCCAGATTTGCTGTGGATACTGGAATTGCTGTTATATGTAGCGTGTTACCAGTGTTGGCTATGGCAATATAATGGTATCAGTGAAGCTTTGAATGAAATAGAATGTTTCTTAAGTCATCTGTTGTAACTTTAAATTGTTAACTTTGTGTTTTATTTCATAAGTATGTTCAATTATATCCTGCAAATGAGAGGTGGTTGTATATATTGTAAGTGTTTACCTAAACGGTGTGTAATTCAGATGTTACTTAGTATTCTGAGCCAAATTTCAGCTGCATATGCATGTGCATCTCTTGGTGGTTTTCACTCAGTGCCAGGACTAAGTGCAGTGTCTAGCAAGCCAGCTCGTTCATGAGTCACACAGGACACATGTCCCTTCACAGTAGTGGACACCTATGACCTGTCCCAGTTACCTCTTAGATGGATGCACCTCATTGTAGCGATGACAGAAGGAGGGTGTGAATTACTCTCTATGAACAATAAACATTCCAGGAGTCTTCCGAGTACACTGTCTCATGTGTATATGAGCACATGGCCTTGCTAGAAGGAAGTGCTCTTTGTTAAAGTGATAGCCGTTTCCTTTCCTTCTCTTTTCATGTCAGAATTGCTTCAAAAAATTAAAACATTCTGTTTTGTTTGTTAAAAAAATACAGAGTCGACACATAAGAGTTTAAGGAATAAAGAAAATAGTAACACAAATATCACTCAGTCACTATTAGCTTTCTAATAGTCCCTCATGGGGACATCTTTCAGTTCTTGTGCATACATACGAATACACATATACCGTGTAAACATACATGATGTTTCATAGATTACTTTGCATAGTCTATATGTTATTAACAATTACTTGTCAATTTATGGATACAAATTTATGTAATTTTATTTATTTTATTTTAAGAGGTTTTTGCCTTCAGGCGTGTACATGCACTGGAGAGAGAGACAGACACAGTGAGAGGGCAAGTGAGAGCTCCCTCCACCCCTAGTGCTATGTCACGCACAATCCCTTCTCCTTCTCTCTCCTCCCGGGATCTTGGATGTGCATGCACACCCACCCAGTGTGTGTTTCAAGCCACTGAGTCCAGGACTCGAACCACAGTTGGCCATGTACGAGTCCAGTGAGGTAACCACGATGCCATCTGCTGGTTCTGGGTTTATTTAATTTTAATGGCCTTGTAATCATCCTGTTCTTTATATGTATCCTGATGTTACCAGTTAATGAGAATTTGTGATGGTTCCACGTTTTTGCGTAAAACAACTCTATCTATAAATCTTTTCTAAACTGTTATTTCCCTAGTGTAAATTCTGCAGTTGAGACTCTCATGGTGAAGGTACTTGTGTTTTATATTTGCTCAGGCTTCCACTTTCTGTTCCCACTGACAAAATGGAATGTTTTGTTGTATGCATTGGGGGGACGGGGTGATCATGTCTCTTATCTCCTTTGTTGCTCAGTGATTGTGTATGTGTGGTATTTTAGGTGACGGCTCACTGCGTCAGTCTCTCCACCTCAGCCTTCTGAGTAGCTGGGTTTAAAGGCTGGCACTGCCACTCCTGCCTTTTCCTGTGGGCCAGGAATCGAACCTGGGACCCCCGTGCACCTCAGCCTGCCAGGCAGCAGTGTCTAGTACGTTACCACAGCTTGGCCAGAATGTTATTCTTTTAAAACTAAAATAAATCTATATTTTAGATTGTAAAATTGGGGGAAAAATGGATTTTGAAGACGTTTCTAATTTGCTTTGCTTCTGGTCAGCTCTAAAAGTCTTACGTTCCTCCTTCACCCTTATTTTATGTTAACGGTGTTTTGATGGCAAAATTTCATGAAATATTCTGAGTATCTGAAATACCAAGTAGGGATATCATGACTTCAGATGACATATTCTATGTCCACTAGTTTTTATGTGGACACATTTTATTGAACTCGATACTTCAAAACAGTTTAATAATTAAATTTATAATGCATTACCAAGTAAAGGTTAATGGTAGAACTGTAGTCTATGTTCTATCAAAGCTAGCAATCTGCCAATCAATGGTAGAAAGTTTTTCTTTTTTTTAACTTTGTCAATGTGTAGGAATTCTAAGTTATCTCAGGCCATGTAGAATTCCATAATTACACATTTGGTCTAACAGGTTATGGGTATGTTATACATTTCTTAATTGTTAAAGTTTACTTTTTTATGAATGAGAGAGAGAGAACAGAGAGACAGAGGAATACAGCACCCCCAAAAGATCGCAATGCTGCGATCCACTGCCAGCCCCAGGCAGCCTCACTCAAAGGGACACCCACGCCCTGCCAACTCGGCGTGGTCTCGGACCCAGACCTGGAAGCTGCGTGTGCTGAATGGCCAGCAGAGCCCCCCACGGGCCCGACATTGTCGAGTTGATTACATAGAGACCTTCCCCTGGTGCCAGGTGGTGGGAGCTAGGCCCAGCGTTTGCACCGTGCAGTCCCTAGACACGTCTGTTACCTGTGCAGTCCCTAGACACGTCTGTACCTGTGCAGTCCCTAGACACGTCTGTACCTGTGCAGTCCCTAGACACGTCTGTACCTGTGCAGTCCCTAGACACGTCTGTTACCTGTGCAGTCCCTAGACACGTCTGTTACCTGTGCAGGTCGCCTGAGCGCTCTGCAACACCTTGTCTTCTGGTGCTTCCTCTGTCAGAGCTGGTGGGTGCACACCCTCCTCGCTGCCTGCCCTCGTGGTGGTATGCGAAGGGCTGCAGGCAGTGCTGAGGCTGCTGTGGCTTTGCTTGGACTTGCAGTTTTGTCCTTAGTGGGGACCCTGGAACTCACAGCCTCTGGCAGGTGTTGCTGTGGCTGGTTCTCTCCATGGAGGGGAGGCCTCAGGCACCTCCCACTCCTTAGCAAGAGGACATCTGTACTGTCTGTGGGACTGTTCTCTGGAGAGAACTGAAAGTGGCAGAACTCACACTGTCGGGTGGGGGCTGCAGGCTGTTTACTTTGGGGAGAAAAATATTTCCTTGGTCCTACTAGTAAATTTTCTGTTGGTTTTCTTTTCTTTTTCTATCTTTTTTTTTTTTTTTTTTTGGAGAGGTTTTTACTATAGGGCGTGCTCGCCAGAAAGAGAGAGACAGAGAAACAGAAAGTGAGAAATCACCCTCAGGGGGGTGGCCATGCTGCAATCCCTTCTCCTCCATTCTCCTCTTGGGATCCTGGGCACGCACTCAGACGTGCCTGGTTTGAGTTTAAGCCACCGGGTCTGGGACTCAAACCGTGGTTGTCTACATGGGAGTCCAGCAACATAGCCATTATGCCAACTGTGGTCCCATTCTTTTCTATTGATTGATAGATCGATTGAGTGCCAGAAGGCTTGAATGCTCTTGCAAGAGAAACAGAGAGAGCGAGAAGGCTTTTCTCGGTGGGGCATTGTCTTGCTACAGTTCTTTTTCTTCCACTTCACCCTGTCAGGATTTGGGGCACACATGTGCACGTGCCTGGTGTTGTTTGAAGCTTCAAGCCTGAGATTCAAGCAGGTCAGTTATGTGAGATCCGGCCCCCCATGCACAGAGCATACCCACTGGGCTACCGGGCCTGCCCCTAGTTCATTTTCTGAAATGATTTATGTGTTTCCTTTGACATCTTAGTAGATACTGTTAGAAAATTAAAAAAAAAATTTTTAAAGGAATCGGTCAATCTTACCAGGAAACGTATAAAGTTGCTCTAATTCCACATGAAAAGGAAAGTTTGGTATTTTTACTTTCGTCCTATTTATGTGTTTTAAGAACTAGGGAAGCTGTGTTGTGTTACCTTGGGTCTGTGTGTCAGCTGTGAATGACAGAGATAATGTGGTTTTTATCAATATTAATACTTACTGGGGCACAGTTTCAAAAAGGTCAGGAATGACGGAGCGAAAAATTTTCACGAGAATGCTTTATAACGTGCCTTGAAAACATGAAGCAATTTAACAAACTTGATTGTCCTTGGCTGTAGAGTAAAGGTTGCATATCGAAAGCTCAGGACGTTGCCAAGAATACAGAGTAACAGGAAGGCGCCGGGTGCCTGCGCAGTCAGCCTCCGTGGGCACTTTTAATAACCCATGTAACCTGTGCAGAGAAGATTGGCTGAGGACTTCCTTGAGTTGAAGTTAGACGTGTTTCGTTGTCCTCTTTGTCCTTTTTTGTGCAGAATAATAAGTCTTTGCACACTTGAATTATTTGTGAATCATTACACGTTTGTAGACCAGTCCAATGATTTTTCTAAAGGAACCGTTATTTTAAAATAGGGTATTCAGTTTTATAAAATTGTCATCAATGAGTTTAAAAATACTCTTAATATTTCTGGGTTGGCCTTTTTTTCCTTTTTTTTTTTTTTAAAGCTGACTGTCCAATCATAGTTTTCACATGCCCACCATGTGACAAATGCATAGCATTCTTGGGAAAGAACGTATTAATTACTCTAATTAACACGTGACTTCAGAAGTCTTAGATTAATCAGCATGTGACTCTTGGTTATTTGCACCCTTGTGGGAATTTTTCTCCACCAAATGCAAATACCAGTCTAAAAATATTGCTTCGTTTGTATGTAGAGAGCATATTCATTGCAGTATTACTGTACATCTAAGAAAACAGAAAGTAATTAAGATGTTGATTACTATAGTAAATCTCTAACGCGTCTGATTATTTGTGTTTCATATGTGCTCACATTTCTGAGAAGTTAGCTTTTGCACAACAACCTACTATGATTATCTGATATCCTCCGGAAGGTTAGCTGAGTTGTTTCCTATATTACTTAGGAAAAAATTTCTTTTCACAATTGAAAATGTCAGCATCAATTTAAAGTAACACTAAGCATGTGCTTGCTTTCTGAATATTATCCTCCTCCACCTCCTTCCAACCACCCTGCCGAGGATCTGGCTGTGACAGTTTGATTAGATCATCAATCCTCACTGTTAACAGCACTCTTCCTGAACACCTGGGCTGCTGGGTCACATCTGAATGCAGCTACCGTTGTTCCAGTGACCCGACGTTCACTCGCCACAGCAATTTACCTTACGTGCACAAATTAAAAGTTACCTTACAACAACAGTTTACTTTAAAAAATGACCTCTTTTTCCCTCTGTTAAAGTTCTGTAATAGGAGGTACTTTTTTGTATGATGAAAGACCGTTTCATATTTTAGAACATAGTCCCCCAGCATGATGACGGAGTTTCTTTTTTCCTTTTACTTAGGCTCTTAGGTCAGAATTTCCATAATGAAAACAATCTTGTCCATCATTTTCTATTTGTGCCATTTAAAAATCTTCTTTTCAAAAAGAAGAACAGCTTTGGTAGCATTTTAAAGTTTTGATTATGTTTTTGCCAGATTTAAGCCTAAATAAATAATTGAATTTGTCACATACTGCTGAAGTCTTTTTTGCTTTCTGCTCCTAAATTCTCCACTTGAACTGTCACAGTGGTCTGATTTATACTTTTCTATTTATAGTTGCCGTGATAGAGATAAATACCTACTTACATTTTCAATGCAAATTGTTTAGTTGCAGACTGCAACATAAGCATACTGTTAACGCTGGCATTATCGGTTTTTTATACCATAATTATCTTTTGTTTTCCCCACAACTTTTTATTTTTATAATGAGGGGAAGAAGAATGTAAAAACTTATATCATTAAAATTTATGATACCTTGGAGTAGAGACCTGACTCTCAACGCAAGTTTTCCTGTTGCTGTTTGAACAATGTTAGATGGAGATTAAAATGCTTCATTTAAAGTGCATCTCTGTCTATTACAGACCCAGTAGACACTGTAGCTATGGTTATAGCTGGAGCTTACTGGGTTTGAGTTTGTAATCTTTTATTTTAAGGCAGGTTTGAGCTTTGTGCAAGTAAATTAATGTAGTATTGTTTTGGGGGGTGAGAAAATCACGGTACGCCTTACTTCTCAGCTTCCCTCTCCTCTCCTCTCCTCTCCTCTCCTCTCCTCTCCTCTCCTCTCCTCTCCTCTCCTCTCCTCTCCTCTCTTTCTTTCTGTGAGAAAATTACGATACCCCTTAGTTTCCCGACTTTTCTTCTTTTTTTTTTTTGTCCCCCCTCCCACCCCCCTAGTGTGTGTACTTTCCAGAATACAGAGAGAGGGCAAGTGAGAAATCACTCCGCCTCCGCCCCAGGGAGGGTGACCTCACCTTAATCCCTTCTCCTCCATTCTCCTCTTGGGATCTTGGGCATGCACACACAAAGCACCTTGCATTGAGTTTCAAGCCTCTAGGTGTGGGATGCTAACCACGGTGGACTATGTAGGAGTCCAGTGCCTTAACCACCATGCCACCTAATGGCCCCAATTTTCCAGCTTTTTATTTGTTCTGTCTTACTTAATGGAAGAGCATGCTAGTATAGCTACAAACGTCTATTTCTAATTCCTTATTTTGTTCTCTGTGATTTAAACCTTTGAATCGTTAAAAGATTTTACCCTGATTTTTAGATGACCTGTGTACATGTCCTAGAGCACAGGAGTGTATTTTAAGCAGTGTAAATACTCACTGTAAGGTTGTGCTCTTGACCCCCAAGCCAGGGTGCACCCTGGGCTTTCTGTCCCGCTGAGCCAATGACTGCCCTCGGTGTCCCGAAGCGCAGTACCCGCTGTGCCTGGAGGACCCAGGCAGCCATGCCTCTTGGCGCTCCCTCCGTTCCCATTACATGGCCAACGCACAGAACCCCGGTCTTTACCGCGTCTTGGCATCGCTGTCGGTTTTCAACACCCGTGCTTTTGACAGTGGCACACTGTGATATGTTTGCAAGTTTGTTTGATTAACAACCAATGATCCTCATTCTAATTCGGCCTCTTCTGTCCCCAGCTGCGTGACCTTGCTTACATTGCTCTAAATTTCTGCTTCGGTCGATGGCTAGGAGAGCTTGCAGGGAGTGTGTGGTGCTGGGATTGGAGGGCCCGAGTTCTGTCTGTCTAGCTTGATTTTCTTGAAAAAATCTCATTGTCTTTCTGATTCTTAGTTTTATTATCTGAAAATTTGTTATGGTAAGATGTGGATTGCTGTAAGTATCAAATAAAATAATAAATGAAACGTACTGTAGAGAACTAAAGTAACATGTCGTCATGGATAAAACTCAGGCGCACGATTATTAACATCTCACAATTGAGTTTGAACCCCAGCACTGCCATCTTATTAACTGATTCAGCTTGACCAAGTTACGTAACTTCTAGACTCAGTTTACTCAGCTGAAACTATGGAGGATGACCCTTTTCTTACAAAATCCTCATAGGAGTAAATGAAATGAGCTTAAGTGTATAAATGACATGGCAGACTTCTCGGCATCTAGAAGGTATTCAGTGAATCACCTTCACTTCATGCATATAATTAATTTAGAACATTTTATGAGGCTTCAGTTGATTATACGTTCTCAGAGTGGAGTGAGGAGCACAATGAACGTTCAGGGAAAGTCAGCAAATAAGCGAACAGTCCATGTACAGGCCGGGGAGATGAGGAGGACACTGCTGTGAATCCCGGGAAACAGCCGGGCTTCCCGGTAATGGTGGTGATGGGAGGGACCAGCAGGTCTCCTCACTCTTGAGGCCGGCCTGTGTGTTGTCCAGACTCCCGCAGGGCATCCGACAGGACGGGGCGACCAGCTCGGAGCCCATTTACTATTTCCTGTGTGAACTGGTCCTGGGAACCCCCCCATCTCACCCTCACCGTCGCTCTCCCTGTCCATTCCAGTGGTAAGTTCACTGAAGAACTTCTCTGGTGCCATCCCTCGGGAATCTCCCCTGAGTCATTCATCCTTCCAGTCTTTCCTAAGAACATGGTTTTGTATGTTTATGGTTTTGTGGTAGGTTAAAGTAATGAGAAGTCTTTATTTCATGATTTATTCTATTTTCTATTTTTAGATGTTCTATTTTCTACTTGTATTTATTTATTCTATTCTTTAATACATTTATTCTATTTTCTATTTTTATATATTTAAAAGAGTCCTTCCTGATCTCACCCTCGCTCTCATTCTCCCTGTACATTCTAGTGATAAGTTCAACTGAAGAACTTCTCTGGTGCCATCCCTCGAGATTCTCCCAGCAAAAGTTATTTTTCTAATCTTTCCTAAAAACATACTTTTGTATGTTTATGGCTTTGAGGTAGGTTAATATGAGAATTCTATTTCATGATTTAGTCTGTTTTCTATTTTTATATGTTTAAAAGGTGATAATTTCTTTTTTTTAAAGAATTATTTATTATCATTATTTTTCAATTTTCACCAGAGATAGAGCAAGTCACGGGACTTGAACCATGGTTGGCCATGTGGGAGTCCAGTGCTCCTAACCACCATGCCACCCCATGGTCCCCTGAAAGGTGATAATTTCATGGTTAGCATTTTGCACATCATAAACTTTTAGAGTTTATTTATTTGTAATTTTTAAGTTCTAGTATATATCATTTCATATTTTTTTTATCTTTTAAGATGTTGATGAAACTTTCATAGTTATTCTCTTATATTTTATATAAACATGAAAAGATGATGCAATTTTTTTAATGTAATCTTACCACTAGATTCACTGAGTGGTTGTCTTAGAATTCATTACAAATGTGCTGTGAAATCTGTGTGTGTCTAACAGTTGGGTAGCCTTTGGGACTGGCAAGTGGTGTGGTGGTTAAGGTCGTAGACTCCCACTTTGATGACCATGGTTCAAGTCCTGGACCCAGCGGCTTGAAAATTATGCCGTGTGTGTTTTGTGTGTGTATACATCCGTAATCCAGAGAGAATGAGGGAAGTAAATAATGTGATTTAGTCAAATACCATGTTTACATTCATGTTATTGGTTGGGTCAGGCAAGTATAATTCACAGTTTAATTTTTTTTCTAGTAGGTTTTATTTTTAAAATAAATGTTGTTCATTTCTTCCATGAGTGAGGAAGAGAGGGAGTTGTCCTCCTATCCTGACCCTCCCCCAGCTGCAGCGAGGCAGGATCATTTCTGCCCTCGCAGGTGTGTGTGGAGACCTCCAGACAGGGTGCAGGGCCCTCCCTGTCACTTCAGTGCTTGGGAGCACTGCCTCGGGCCTCTGTGCCCGAATTAACTTTCCAAGCCTTCTCTAGTCTCTCGTTTTTGTATTTTTTTTCCCTGAATTTATTTGTTTGTTTGTTTGTTTATTTAAATTTGACCAGAGAGGGGCAGAGTGGAGACAGAGAGGAGGAAAGTGAGAAAACAAGCCACCAGGTCCAGGACTCTGTTTGGTTCTGTGGGAGTCCAGTGCCCTTACACACCGCGCCGCGATTTTTCTTTTCCTCTGTTTCATGGACCTTAATCTTTGTTTATTACTCTCCACCTTCCTTCCTTCCTTCCTTCCGTCCATCCTTTCTTTTTTTTTCCAGACTTGGTCCTGGCATTTGGCAGCTCTCCTCCTTGCCTCCCAGCTGGGACCGCTGGCGCACACAACCGCACTGAGCTGCGTTAGACAGGCTCTTGTCCTGGTGCCCAGGCTGTCGTCTGGCTGAGGCGCTTCCCGCCTCGGCTGCTGGGGTTACGGGTGACTGCCAGTGCGCCTGCCCTCAAGTGGGATCAGGAGTGGTCCCAGGGCTTCCCACGTGGCCGTAGGTTCACCACTAGCTGCACCTTTGCATATTTGTCTTTTAATTTTCTTTTCGGAAACCCAAGCCATTTTGCCAGTGTTCGTGTTTCCTTTTATTTTTTTCTTCTGAAATCGGTGAAGCTACATAACAGTATTTGCGAGTATAACCATTGTTTCAGATAGCTCTAAAATTTTCTCTAAGCTCTGCCGCCTAGGAATTGCGAGACTTGGGAGGTTTTCAGCAAGTAGCTTAATAATAACTTATCTCAGAAGCTTCTGAGATTTATCTACTTATTATTTATTTTGAGAGAGAGAGATTTTTGCGATTGAGCGCGTGTGCTTGCCAGCAAGACAGAAAGCAAGAAATTACCCCCCAAGAGGGATAGCCACACTGCAATCCCTTCTCCTTTTTTTCTCTTGGATTTTGGGCACACACGCACACATGCTTGGCGTGAGGTGTAAGCCACCAGGTCTGGGACTCCAGCCGCGCTCAGGTACATGGGAATCCGGCTATGTGATCTTTACGCCATCTCCTGGGCCCACGCTTATGGCTGGGATTTAAATGAGCTACACAGTTTTAAAACTGATAACAAGCCACTTAGTAAATTGCCCACAACGACGACTTTCACCTGATTCAGAAATATTGATTTCAATCTGGTCTATTTCTGGATAGAACAACCACAATTGTACATTTATACCTTACATTTTATTATTTCTAGATAACTTACCATTGTTCCTTTGAAAATAGCATCTCTTCTTGTCATCCCTACTGCTTTTATGATTTACTTTTTATCTGATTTTCGGTACTTCCTGGTGTGTGTGTGTGTGTGTGTGTGTGTGTTCAGTTATGAGTTTTTAATGAGCTTCTTGAATGTGGGTGTTTGTGTCTTCAGTTTTAGACTTCCTGGCCATCATCCCTTAGATATTGCTTCTGTCTCTCTGTCTGTCTTCTTCCGGGACGTCAGGACCTCGCTCATCAGCCTCCCTGTGATTCGCTCCGTCTCTTACGCCGGGACCTCTTCTTCCTGTTCCTTCTCCTTATTCCTCAGCTCTGCTCTGTTCTGTTGGCTCTATTGTAGAATTCGCTGATCCTGTCCTTTTCTGTATGTTCTTTTTCCATTAAGCCTTCCAATGAATTCTCAATAAAATTATAATGCAAGTGTGTGTATATATTTTTTTCTAGAATGTTTATATATATATATATATATATATACACACACACACAAAACCACATATATATTTTTTCTAGAATGTTTATATATATATACACACACATATATATATTTTTTCTAGAATGTTTATATGTATACACACATATATAGAATGTTTATATACTAGAATGTTTATATATATATACACACACATATTTTCTAGAATGTTTATATATATATATACACACATATATATATTTTTTCTAGAATGTTTATATGTATACACACATACATATTTTCTAGAATGTTTATATACACACACATATTTTTTCTAGAATGTTTATATATATATACACACACATATTTTCTAGAATGTTTATATATATATATACACACACATATTTTTTCTAGAATGTATATATATGTGTGTGTGTGTGTATATATATGTGTGTGTGTGTGTGTATATATATACACACACTTTCTAGAATGTTTACTTGACTTTTTTTAGTACAGATTGCAGTTTCCATGCTAGATAGAATTATTTCCGAGTCTTTGGTTGTGTTACCCAGGATGTTTGTTGCATTGACCTGCCCGTTTGTATTCCTGACAATTTCTCGGGCGTGTGTCTGGACGGTGTGTTGAGAACTCAGAGGCCAAGGTGCGACTGGGTGTGAAGGAGAGGTTAGCTGTCTCTCTGTCAGATGACAGCGGCGAGAGTGAGTGACTCTGACTGTAAGGGAGGGATCTCTTGGTTTGGTGGCTTTGATTGATATACATCTAGAATTTGGCATTTTATTTGTATTTTTTACCTGAGTAGTGATACCATCAGACATGGCATTGACCATTCAGACTTACAGCCATAGAACTTAGTAAGTAGAATATTATTAAAATAAATACTTAATCTTTATAAATTGCTGGAAATATCTTATATTTCAACAGTCAAATATATTAATGTCATAAAATAATTAATATTCGTGTCAATAAAAATGAACTTATAAAATTTGGAATATATATTAGATAACAAATAAGGAATTGTTTCCTGTAGACTTTTGTTCTATCATGCCTTTCTCTTTTGCCTGTTAGATTTACTAAGGACCATACTTTTTTTAAAGAGGTTTTTACCTTAGGATGAGTATGCTTACCTGGGTGAGAGAGAGAGAGAGACATCACCTGGAAACAGAGAGAGAGGGAAGTGAGAATCCCCCTACCCCACCCTGGGGAGATGGCCATGCCACAATTTCTTCTCCTCCATTCTCCTGGGATCTTGGCTATGCATACACACATGCCCAGCATGATTTTTTTTTTTTTTTTTTTGAGAGGTTTTTGCTATCGGGCATGTACACTCGCCAGAAAGACAGAGGCAGAGAGACAGAAAGTGAGAAATCACACCCCAGGGGGGGATGGCCATGCCGCAATCCCTTCTCTTCCATTCTCCTCTCGGGATCTTGGGTATGCACGCACACACGCCCGGTGTGAGTTTTAGCCACCGGGTCCAGGACTTGAACTGCGGTCTGCTACATGGGAGTTCAGCGACATAACCATTACGCTAACTGCTGGTCCCAGCCTGGCATGGTTTTTAAGCTGCTGAGTCTCAAACTCGATCCGTGGTTGGCCATATGGGAGTCCAACGATGTGATTGCTATACCTCTTGCAGGCCCCACTAAGGACCATATTAATTCCCCCCATACGTTTGTTCTAAAAGTCTATCCCAGAATAGATTCTTGTTTTATGTTAATTATTTTTAGGATTGATTTTTCATTGATCTGAAGGTTTAATATACTCAATCATTCCAGCAGTTCTTGAACTCAGACTGTCGAATTCCCATTTTATCTGATATATCATGGTCGGTTTTGAGTAAGGATTCTAACTAGATGGTAGCAGATGCTAAAAAAAATCACTGCCTTTTTTTTTTTTTTTTTTAATAGGAGAAACATTGTAAGTAAAGATTTCATAGGTCACTTGTGCCTTTGCAGTTTGGAGTTCTGACTCTTCTTGACCATCAATTGCAGAGCGTGCTGTGGCACTTTTTCTGTGGTCCTGTTTTTATAGTGTCAGAATGACGTCTCCATGGGAAGTTGCCTCATTTTCCCTTTCTGCCGTAGTTTCTCTTACTCTAATACAGCTTATGTTGTTAATTCCTTTCATAAACAGCTCCCACATGTCTTCCTACTTAAATTTTTTTTTTAATAGCTCTTTTTGCCTTCACCCCCTGGGGTGGATGGTCATGCTGCTACCCCTCCTCCCCTCCCCTCCAGGGGTCTTGGGCACATGCATGTGCACACGCAGCATGAGTTTCAGACCAACAGGGCCGGGAATAGAGCCACACTCAGACGTGGGAGTCTAGCAAAGCAGCCAGGGTGTCATCTGCTGCTCCCCTCATCCAATTTTTTTTTTCTTTTTTGTTGAAGAGGTTTTTGCTATAGGACGTGTGCGCTCGTCAGACAGACAGAGAGAGAGAGATAGAAAGCGAGAAATCACCCCCCAGAGGGGATGGCCACACCGCAGTCCCTTCTCCTCCATTCCCTTCTCGGGATCTTGGGCACACATGCACACACGCCCAGCGTGAGTTTATGCCACCGGATCCGGGACGCGAGCCATTACGTTAACTGCTGGTTCCCCCTCATCCAATTTTTGTATTTGGGGTTTGTCCCTAAACATTGCATTGGTGATCTTTAGTTAAGGTAGCAAAAGACGTAATAATTTATAGGTTAAAAACTGACAACTTTTATAATGCTCTTTTTATTCACACAATACAAAATATCAAGAAGATTATGCATTTCTCTATCCTCACAGCATTGAGTGATAGGTTAGTCTTAAAATTACTGTGCCGCTTCTTAAGACATTTATTTGTTTTCAAATGAATTTGTCATTTATTCATGTATTTATTTAAAACTGTGTATGTTTCAAATCCTGTCAAGGTTATTTTGAGCATCTAAGATACTTCACAGTATTTAATCCTCCAAAGAAGCCTGCAGCATAAGAGAAATTATCTTAAGTCACCGTAAAGTATTTTTTCAATATTTTTGCAGGCCATTTAAGAAAAGATTCCTTTTATTTATCTTGTTTCATCCATGACAAAAAGCGTGTGGTGTGCACAGTGGGCGGGGTGGGGAAGCTCCTGAGGCAGGTGTCATGCGCGGTCCCCTTCCGCAGTCCTGCATCTCTTCAGGGTCTGGCACTGGCACATGCGCTGGCATGTTCAGGCGTCCTGGGCCAGGGATGCTCGGCACGTGGCTCCCAGCACTGTGGGTCCGTGTTCCGTCATTTGCGTCACCAGGCTGGGCCTGTTTTTAATAAGTTTCTTTTAAAGTTTATTTATTTAAGGAGAGTGGGGAGCAGGGGGGAGAAAAGCAGCCTCCAGAGGTGTGTGCTGTGACTCGCTCCTTCCTCGCCCGGCTGGCCAGGCTGCGGAGTGTGCATGCCTGGCACATGCGGGGGCCTCGGAAACCAGACGCTGTCTTCCACGTGGCTTCCAGCGTTGCCGACCGTGGCACTACTGCTGGCCATCCCTACGGCAGGCTGGGCCTGCGGGCCACTGGAAAGGCAGTGCTAGAGCCTGGACTCCTCTGCCTTCTAGGTGTGTCGGTTCCTTGGTGCCTGCAGTCTCGTGGCCAGTAGCTGGCATGTTCTGTCTCAGCTGGGCGCTTTCCCTATGGCTCAGGAGTTCCTTCTCAGGGTCCTTTTGAAATGTGCAAAGGACATCAGCGAGGTCGTAGTTATCGGAGCACAGATTTGTCACACTAACACAGCTTAGAATTTGAGGTGACCGTGAGCATCGTGGTGTGAGTTAGGTCTGCCTCACGCACCCTGAGGTCTGCTTGGTCAGGCTGTGCCCACTCCCCTCTGCGGCCTGCGCAGCAGCATCACGACTGGCGACCATGTGAAGCGGGGCAGCGTTTCTCTTCACAGCGCAGCAGTCGCTGTCCTCGGCTTCTCGCCCACACCCTCCCAAGTGCGTTGTCCTTTCCACCACGTGTTCGTGACGTAGGTGGGTTAGCGTGCTGCAGTTTTTGGTCATGTAATTTCTGTATCTCTTAGACACTCTCGTGTCTATTTCTCATGCTGTTACCTTACTTAAACTTAGTACATGGTGTATGTTTATGAATTTGAGTTTGAACTCTTGTTTACACTTGTAAAATCAGAACTTAAGGATCATTTTTAGGTTATCTTGAGAAGTTTCTTCACTATAATACTTTCCTCGTTTTGACTAAAATAACCAAAGCTCCTTTTATGCGCAGATGTATTTTAATTCAGCAGCTGCCTTTTTACACTTTTTTTTTTTTTTTTTTAACACGTTTTGGCTAACCAGGAATCCAAATGCAAAATACACTGCAGAGAAATATCACATGTATTCATGGCCCTCCCTGGAGGATGGAGGAATGGATTACACTCATTCATATGTGGCCTGTTTCCAATCCTGACAGTCATTATTCAGTACATTTCAATAGTGTAACTTAAAATGTGTGTGTGTGTGTGTGTGTGTGTGTGTGTGTGTGTTTAAGTAGTTTGAAGGTCATCGAACAGGGAAAAAAATACCAAATGTGAATAAAGACAAAGCATTTTAGCATGACTCTTGATAAATCATAAGGAAGACCATTTCTCTCCCCTGTCTCCCTCCTGCTTTCTGTCTGAGACTTGTCACAGCTGGGAACATGGCTTGCTTGTGACATGTTTTTCACCTCCAGGAGAGGTGGCACCACATGTCAGCAAACACCGGGCCTCCACTGAAGTCCTCCTGCCGTCGTGGTCAGGCGTTCAGAAGGCTGAGCCTCTGTGAAGGCTCGTTACTGCAGCTGCAGTGAGTCTGACGTGGAAAGGGCCTACCCGAAATAGCTGCACATACTTGCATCTAGATAGAAAGTTTTCTCACTGTGCGTTACCTTTATTTTATTAGGTGTGAATCTCAATTATTCTAAGATTCTTTTTGCCTTCTCTTCCATGATTTTTATGAGCAAAATCCAAGCGCATTTAAAAGGAAGCTTTAAGTGTCTCTTTGAAGAGTCTTCCTCATTTTCAAAATGTATCCAGGGGTGGGGATGTTAGGATCTTCCTGATCCATTGACATGAACTTTAACTGTATAACTAGAGGCTCGCTTACAACCATACGAAGAAACAGACTTCAGTTATTCTTTTGCATTCCCCTGATATTCTAGAATGTGGGCCATGGCTGCTTATTAGAACTGCCATGCTCACCCGCTGCCGTTCGCGTAGCCGTGGCGGGTGATAAGGAGCAGTCCTGTTTGTTGGCTTGTTTGAGCTCGTTACTTACTGCAGTTTGGGAGGTAATCAGAAACTATGTTGGCGAATGTAACTAGTTTATCTGCCTGGTGGTGTTCAGGTGATGCTGTCCCAGTGGTTCACCAAGTGGGCTAACGCGCGGACATTCCCAGGACCAGGTTAGAAATTACGTAACAGGCCTTATTGTGCCGGAACTTTTTAATCATTTTTTTTAGTGTTAAATTTTTTTCTTTTTTTTTAATACTCAATCTCTGTATATTCAAAGTGATATTCAAATATCAGTTTTCCCAGCATGGATACATTGTATATTATTAGTCCAGCTAAAGGTGTTAACATACCCATTATCATCAACAGTTATTTTCCCGGTTTTGTATCTCTTAAATGCTTTGCTTTTTCCCCTTGATTCCTTCTCCCCACCGCCCCCAATTTCCCACTCTCCCCTGTGCTGCCTCTAATATCCACAGTTACTCTCTGTGGTTTTATATCTACCAGTCGTTGGTTTGTGCCATGGAGTGCAGATACTTGGTGTATGTTAGTGGAGACATACAGTTCCATTGTTTTAAAATTCCTCCCTACTGGAACAAGCTGATGGTGTAATGGTTACATCGCTGAACTCGCACGTAGTCAGCTACGGTTCGAGTTCCAGACCCGGAGCTTGAAACTCACACGGGGCACATGTGCATGTGTGTCTAAAATTCTGAGAGGAGAATGGATGAGAAGGGATTGTGACATGGCTATTCCTCTTGGGTAGTGATTTTTTACTTTCTGTCTCTCTGGCGAGCACACATGTCCTATGGCAAAAATCTCTTAAAAAGTTTTTTTTAATTAGTCTGTACCAATATTAAACAGTAAATAATTTATTAGTATCTTTTTTTTTTCTTTTTATGAATTTAAATTTGAAGCCATCCATTCTCTACAAAGATCCCAAAACAGGATCCCAAAATAGCTTTTGAGAGTGTGCTTTTCTGAGTTTTGTGGGTTGGAGAAGTATGAAAATCACGGCATTTGATGTTAATGCGTTCACAAGCCAGAATGCTTTCCTTTTCTTAGCCGATACATCTTTGATTTTACCTACTTTTTACTCCTTTAGAGGAATATTGAGGAAGGGTCCCTGTTTTAATAATGGAGTTATTCAGCAAACAGTGAGTGACGCAGCATTTTGTGCTGGTAATGCTGAGTGCGAGAGACGGCAGGGGCACAGCGGAGCGGGCAGCGGTTGGCTGGTCAGGGCTGGGGTGACCTGGTGACGGAGAGACGAGTCATGTGTCACGGAGGCTGGTGGAGGTGACGACAGACAGCTGAGGCTTCAGGGTGGCTTTTTGACCAGCTGTTTCCTAAAGGGTAATGGATGAATTCCAGCTATAGTTAATTGGTAAAATGGGCAGGCTGGTTGTGGTATGATCTGGGGTATGAGGAAGGACAGGGGAGTAAGGGGACCTCCTCGGTTCTTGGCGTCTCCACGTGGGCTCATGCCTGCCACAGCTAACTGATGCTCAGCGCAGTTGCAGTGGGACTGAGTGACACTCACGTTCTGCCTGCAAGCACTCTTAGTTAAAGGTGTGGATGAACACATGAAAAGATGAGTTCCTGGAGAAATAGTTTTAGAAAAATGCCGAAGAGTTTAGAAGGAGAAGCCATAATATTATTTGCTATCAAGATTGGTGCCCAGCCATGGCCACTCATGTCCTTTACATTTGGGACGTGAGTGTCCTGCCACGTCTCTCTGGTTCGATTGCCCTCTCGCTTTCCTGGACGAACGTTTCATTCCTTCTCTCGCGTCCCCCACCTGCCGCTAGCCCTTCTTACCATGTCACCGAGAAGGTCTACGCCCGACAGAAGACGCCTCCCCTCGCTCCGCCCACCGCCTTACATCCCTCTGCGCTTACACGCGCGTGTTCCGCCGTGCCTCTCCGTGTGCTCCGTGTGAGGCAGCCCTCCGTTTGTGTACTAACCCCCCCTTACCCGGCTGTTTCTCTAGTCGTCCTCTGTTCTGTGACAGCTGTTGTTTTCTCTCTGCCTGACTGGATTATTCCCACAAATCTAAAGAAACTGACATCTTTCCTTTTCAAAATAGAAATAGACTCCCTTGACCTAACAGTGCTGTCCAGTGAATGGCCCCCTGCCTAGCTTATCTATGCTCCCGTGCGGCAAAACTGTTTGTCAAGGTTGTCTGCTGTCTGAACACTCACCTCCTGTCCTTCCATCCTTCCTGCCCCCTCCCAGTCAGGCTGCACCTACCGCTCAGCTCTCCCGAGGATGTTAGTGATCTCGGGGCTGCTACCTTCAGTGGTCACGTCGCCCCGGACAGGAGCAACTGCGCAGCTGTCACCCTCGTTCCCTGTTGGAGCACTTTCATTGGGCTCCAGAATGCCGCTCAGCTGTGCCATGGATCACTCCCTGCCAGTCTCCTCTGAGGGTCTACCTTGTCCATCCTCTAGGTGTTGGGTGGCCCTAGGGTTTAATCTTGGGTGGGCTCTCCCTGTCTCTGCCTCTCTTCCTGCCTTTCCCCTCGTATGTGTGTGTTCGATGTATCTGTGTGTTTGTCTTTTCCCCACATATTTCTTTGTCTCGTGTAATTTGCTGCAGTCTTCCATTTTATCTAAGGGTCTCTTCTCTGAGCCTCCAGCCTCGAATTTCCAGCTGCCGAAATCTAGAGAAGCTGCGCCGCCCCGCCGCGCCCTGTGAGCCTGCGCCCGTGTCCAGGCTGTCCTCCTCCCGAGCAGCACGTCCTGATTCTAGTTCACGCCGCAGCGGCTCTGGCTCTCTCCACGGCACGCGTTCAACGCCTGTCAGTGCTGCTCGCCGTTCCCGGTAGACAGCGGAGAATCCGACCCTTTCTTCTCTGTGTCCTGTTCCCTGCCATCAGCACCTGTCCCCTCCACTCTGCACCTGCCACTCCCCTCGCTTCACCCGGAGCCAGGCTGGTAAGGCCTGTCCTGGTCACGTCCCTCCTGTGCTCCAAGCCCTCCACAGCGTCTTCTCTCTACCCGGCACAGCTGCTCCCCAGGGCCCTGCCAGGACCGGCTCTCTGCCAGCTCCTCCACAGCCTTCGCCACTCCCCTGCCCTCCTTCTCGTCCGCATGTGTGTTGTGCAGGAAGGACAAGCATGGTAGGCTTGAGGCTCCTGTCTCTAGAGCAGCCTGCCTGCAACGTGGGCCCGGGCTGGCATGTGGGAGCGCGCCTCATGAAGCCCTCCTCCGTCCCCTACTGGCCAGCGGCGTTCAGCGTCTGAACTGTTAGCACAAGCACCCTGCATGGCGGTGCTACCTGCTGCTCGTGTGGGGCCAGTGGGTTGGCACTTGCGGGGTAGAGGCGCCTGCTGCCCTCCCCAGTATAGTTACTGGGTGCTGAGTTTCTAGTGGGCTTCCTCGGGTAGAACCAAGGGACTCCTGGGATCTCCCTTGGGTAGAAGGAGGACACTAGTTTTGCCCCCCCCCCCCCCCACTCCCTTATACTTGCCCCTCCCCACGGGGACAGAGCCCGGGCGGTTCCATGTGCGGGTCCCTGTGACTTTGTGCCGTTTTCCTTGTTAATCTCATGTTTCTTCTTTGCTGTAATACCCCTTCACATACAATCAGCTGTGTCCTTTGTCTTGTGTGTCCTTCAGGGGGATCACTGAGTGTGTGTGGGGGGGGTCCTGGGGCCCCCCCAAACACATCGGGAGTAAACTTTGCCTCAGTCATTGCACTCGCCCCATCTTGCACTTCTTTCTTCTGTAATTTTTGTGACCTACAGCTTTGACCTGAACTGACTGCTGGGTGGGAACCGTCCCCTGCAGGGTGGCAAGTGGCTGAGCCCTCCCGTGGCCCTGCCCTCGCGCTGTCCAGCACACGGCCTGCTGTGTGCTCTGGCCGCCGGCTCTCCGGCTGGATGGGCTTGTAGTGTCGGGTTTTCAAGTGGGGGAGGGAGTTAGGGTAGTTATGATGTATTCTGGTTAATATGTGGTCACTCCTTTATTCTTTTTTAAAGGATTTTGCCTTCAGGCATGTGTGCTGACTAGAGACAGACAGTGAGGGGGAATATGAGAAATCACCCCCTAGGACGATGGCCATACCATAGTCCCTTCTCCTTTCTCCTCCTGGGATTCTGGGTGTGCACACACACACACACACACACACACACACTCAATTACACTCACCAGGCGTGATTTTCAAGCCTCTGGGTCCAGGACTCGAACCATGGTCAGTCATGTGGGAGTCCAGCCACCTTACCACCATGATACCTGCTGGTCCCAGTGAGCATTCTGTTTTAGTATAAGCCATTAATAATTTTGTACCTCACTCTCTTATATGATGTATTTTCCAGTGCTAACGTTCAGACATTTAAAATAGTTGAAATACTCCAGTGTAGTTATCCGGTGCTTAGGTAAGTCTAGTCTGGAGCAGGAGCCTAGGGTGGAAAGAGACGGGGACCGCATTCCCATTAAACTTGGCGCAGAGCGTTCTGCCAGCTCCGTGGGTGCTCCCTCGCCTGTCGCCACACTGCTGGGCTGTAGCATTTTATCTTCTGATCTAAGGTTGGATCTCACTCACAGAGACAATGTTTCTTGTTCAGTATCAAAAGAAATGGGTCGCTACGAGGTCGCTTTGCTTTCGGGGGACTTACAAGCTCCCTCCGGGGGCTGTGTGGGGTCTAAGTTGAGGGGCTGTACTGCGCTCAGGGCTGGCGTTTTCTGGGTCTCCGTCCCGATGCGTCCGGGTGTGTGGTTTCCGACTCCGTGGGGTACGGCCATCCCAGCAGAGCTCACCGTGCGCTGTGGCCAGTGCACGCCTCCTTTTCTCTCTGCGTTTCATCCCATTTATCTCAGTCATAATTCGTCAAGGTTATAGATAATACTCTTTTCAAGGTTGATCTCTCAGGCAATTGGCCAAAGTGCTGAGTGTGTGGTGGCATTTGAAGGAGCTCCACTTCCTTTAGAAACTGTGAGAGCGAGTTTTAAAAGCTGAGACACTGCTGTTCCTCTCCTTGCTCGGGGAACACGCATCTCCCATCTCTTCCTGTTGTGTTCGTAGGGTGAAGATGAGGGAAGGCATTAGGGACAGATGTTTATCTCGTTTTAACACTTTCCATGAAAACTCAGCATTGACTCTCTGTATCTGCTGGGGCGTCCGACTTGCCCGTGTTAGTGTCCCGTCTTCCCGCACAGTGCCCTCACACAGAGCCACGAGCCGGGAGCACTGACCGCCTGGGCCTTAAAGATGAGGTCGCCAGCGGGGTCGCCCGCCAAATCCGTCTTGCCTTACTCCCGGATGCTCTTGCCTCTAGAGAGAAGTCACCACATCTGTGCCGAGGAGCTGGACAGCAGGGCCATTTCCACACTCCCTGTATTCTGAGTGAATTTACTCAGACTTTGTGTTTTTAACCCATTTTTAAGAAGTTGTGAAAATCATTTGGAGAGCCCCTATATAGTCTTTGCCCAGAGACTCATTTCAGGTTCCCACCGTTCAGAATTCTTCCATAGGGAAAGGTTCGGAGCCAGTTGCCGTGCCTTTGTTTCCTTCCACTTGGAGCTTTGCTGGACTCCTGAAACCCTGACATTCTGCAGCTCAGAGGCCAGCCGTTAGTGAAACATCGCTGGGTTTGGTTTTATCTGACGCTCCTCATTACTAGGCCTAGGCTCTGCTTTTTGGCCTTGCAATGAGCATGTCCCCGTGGAGGGTGTTTCTGAGTCCCCGAAGCATTCCATTCCCTTCCTACTTCACCCACGGCTTTCAGCGTCCGTTGTTGTTGTTGCCTGAATGAACTGCTTCTGTGATAGTGGCCAAATGTGGATGTTGTGTTTTCATTCCTCCTTTCGTGTTTCTTCCCATTGTTTTTTGGGGTAATTTGTTTATATCAGCTTGGATTCATGTTTTTTGTTTGTTTGTTTTACTTTTTTGAGTTATAATCCATGTTTATCCTTACATACTTTGAAGCTTGCATCATCCCATCTTTGGGTTCCAGGAGTCCATAAAGCCACCTCCTATGTCTTTCTTGTGTAAATTCATCATTCTTTGGGCACTTCTTTATTTTCTGCCATAACAAGAAATTTTAGGCTTATTTTTTTTAACTTTCTTTTCCCCAGCTGCAAAATTGTTTGTGTCTCTGAAAAGCTGTTTCTTTTTAGTACCAGAATGGTATTTAGAAGCCAACATCTGGATGGCTAGAATGCTTATGGCTACTGGGGCATTACTATTTTCAGGGACTTTTAGCATAAAAAGCCAGGAAATTTGTAAACATTTTCATCTTTACTCATTATGAGTTGACAACTATGCAGTCACACAGATATCCTAATTCCAACTCTGAGCTATCTAACCTCAGAGGATGAATGCCACCTTTTTGCCATTCCATTTTTGTCCCTCTCTCCCCTGACAAGGTGGAATCTCTCTTACCTTATACTTGATATATGTATGTGTTTGTTCTGCCATCTTATAAATAGCTAACGTCTCAGCTGTCTGGGCTGTCTTCCTGCTCAGATTCCCTGTTGTCATGCACCTACCTCAGCCTCTGTCCAACTCAGCACCCTCCTCTCCACTGTTCCAGTCTGCTTAATAGATATCTGGGAAGCTAGGGAGACCAGAATGAGATATTTTTTTCTTTTTAATTGCCAGAGAGGTCATATACTCACTAGAGAGTGAGAGAAAGAGAGACAGAGAGAGAGAGAGAGGAGAAGAAGAAGAAAGCACCCCAGTGGGGCGTGGTCATACCTCAATCATACCATCCTGTTGGGATTTGGGGCACACAAGCACACATGCCAAGTGTGTTTCTTAAGCTGCAGGGACCAGATTTATACATAGTCAGCCATATGGGATCTGGCTGCCTTAACAAGTCTGGGTAGGCTATGGAGCCAGCCTGAGAATAAAATCTTAATACATCAAGCTATTGACTTCTGGTTGTCTGTGGATTGGGGCACAGAAACATACATATTCCTTAGTGGTTATTTCAACAGGGCCTGGACAGGAACATAGGCTGACTGCAGCTGCTTTGCTTTTCTCATTTTCCTCAGCCCTGAAAGCAATGTTATAGGCTGAAAAACATGCAAAACCATCCTTTCAGGACTTTTTTAATACCCTAGAGTAGGAGGCATGTTTCTAATTTTCAAGTTTCTCATTGCACTTATTTTTTATTTTTTCAGTGCCTGTGCATATACTAACCATACACTCTCCGTAATTCAGTAGATGCTGGTTGAAGCTCTAGTCAGGACACCTACTCATGTTGCTATCTGTGGCAAGTTATGGGGGATTAAATAAGTAGTGAACACAGATTCTCAGCATCAGGACCAACACATCAGCAGTGGCCCACTTCCTCCTCCTCACGTGTGAGTGACAGGTCTCCGCATGCTGTGTCAGCTAACTGCGACCACCGGGCAGCAACCTAAACCGCATTTCCACATTGTACTCAGTAACAGTGGGTCTTTTCAAAGATAATTTTTGCTAAAATGTGCATACACTTACTGGACAGAGATGGAGTGAGAAAGACAGAGGGAGTGAGAGAGCACCCTCCATAGGGAATGGTCATGCCACAACCTCTTCTCCATTTCTCCCTGCTTTTTTGGATTGTTGGAATGCACACATACCCAGCATGTTCTGTAGCTACTTGATTTGAGACTTGAACCCGAGGATGGCTACAAGGGATCCAGGCATCTTAATCACTCTGCCACAATTCTTTAAAATTATTTAATTTAATTTAATTCATCATCATCATTACTACTTTTTATTGTTTTAAAAATTTGACCAGAGAGAGAAGCAGAAATAGATAGGTAAAGTGAGAAAGCAAACCACCTGGTCCAGACTCACACTGATTGGCCATGTGGGAGTCCAGAGCCTTAACTGCCATACCATCTGCTGGCTCCACCATGCCGTAATTCTTAATATTCCCTTCTTAACGGTTTAATTCCTTTTTAAAATGTTTTACTTTTTTCTATATGGTACATGCGGTAGACAAAGAGACAGAAAGCGAGAAATCACCTCTCAGGAGGATGGCCACACTGCAGTCCCTTCTTCTCCTTTCTTTTCCTGGGATTTTGGGCACATATGCACACGTGCTTGGCATGACTTTCAAGCCACTGCATCCAGGACTCGAACCATGGTCAACTCCATGGGAGTCCAGTGATGTAACCGTTATGCCTTTTGCTGGTCCCCTAATAGTTTAATTCTTATCTTTGCATTCCTTGACAACAAAAAGAAGTAACAGAGATACATCCTCCTCCATACAATGTAGGCTATTGAAAGGAAACAGAGCAAAATGTTACTGTTTGGTCTTTTGTTGATGGTTTATCAACAATTTCAGTGATTGGTTTTGTATATTTCAGAATAGTCTATAATATGAATGTATTATTTTAATAATATAGAATAATTTGTAGTGGGTACAAAGTAAATAGTATTGTTGCTAGTAGTGTCATTGACCTATAAATTCTCCATATATCAGCAAAAGCCCCCAACTGCTGCTGTTGCCTTAGTTTGACAAATTCTTGTGACCATAGTATTTGTGCGATCTTGGCCAATCCATGATCCAGATCTGATGCTTGTAGATTCAGAAGCTGGCAGACTTTTCAGCGGTGCTCAGCTCATCAGTGGGCGTTGATTTGGGACACATACAGAGATCTAGTGTTTTGAACATAGACTTCATTACATTTGGAGCCCAGACTGAAAGAAATCTGCCTTGGCAGTTAAATAATTTTAACAAGGGAGGCTGCTACTAAGGGTAGATTTAGATGATTCTGGAATGAAAATCAATTGCTTTAGGGTCCTCTTCCCCCTCCTCCCCTTTTTAACAATGAGTTTTACTATAGGGTCTTCAAGAGGGTAGGAATTCTTTATATCATTTGGGAAACTGCTAAGTTTGATGTTTCACATGAAAGCCTATTTTTTAAAATGATTAATTATTTAATTTTTTAAAATGTGAAATTCACGGTTTTGGACTAAATTGGGCCAAAGTTCTGTGTTAAAACTCCAACCCTCCGTGTGAGTGTAAGTGGAAACTGGGCCTTTAGGGTGGTAATTAGGTTAGATGAGGCCTTAAGAGCAGCATCCTGGGCTGGTAGGAGGCGTGGGTAAAGGCGCTGGATCTCACACGGCTGACTTCCAGGTTCGTGTCCAGGAATCGGCTGCTTAAAAATTATGCTGGGTGCCTGTGTGTGCGTGCCCCAGGTCTCAGAGAATGGAGAAGAGATTGTGCGTGGCTATCCCTCCTGGGGTGATTTCTCATTCTCTCTCTCTGCCTGTCTGGTGAGCACATGTGTCCTATAGCAAATGCTAAAAAAACGGAGTCCTAATCTTGTAGGACTGGAAGAGACAGCAGGGATGAGTGAGCACAGGCGAAGACCGTGTGAGGACACAGTGAGAAAGTGACCACCTGCAGTCCACGGAGAAAGGCCTTAGGCGGAGCCAGCCCTGAGAGCGCCTCGGTCTCCACTCCCGGCCCCCCAAACTGGGAGGAGACACGTTATGTTTGCGTTACCCGGTGCGCATTCCCTTACAGCAGCCCAGCCAGCTGCTGCGTGTGTGTCCCGTGAAGCTACTCCTTCAGCAGGCCCTCGGCACTTTGCCCCCTGGCGCGGACGTCCCCTGTCCTGTTTTCTGAGGTTGGCGGCTCTAGGAACCCCCTGTAAGTGGAATTACATAGTATTTGTCATTTTCTGACTGGCATGTTTCACTTGGCACAATGTCCCAAGGGTTTTTGCATATTGTGGCATGTGTCAGCATTTCCTTCTCTGAAGACTGAATAATATTTCACAGCATGTATACACCATATTTTGTTTATCTACTTCTCTAGCAGTGTTAATTGGGTTGCTTCCATGTATTGGCCATTGCGAATAATGCCGCTGTGAAAATATACCTGATATTTGAGATCCTGCTTTCAGTTTTTTCGGGTACATACCCAGAAGTTGGATTGCTGGATTATATGCTAATTTTCTGTGTTCCATTTTTTGAGGGTCTACATAACTGTTTTCCATGGTGGCCGAGGCATTTTTGTTTCCCCCAACCCACCTCCTCTATATCTTCCTTAACACTTTCCTCTCTGAAATTGATTTTTTCATAATGCAATTAGTGGTTCTAGTGGCTGTAAGGCACGCCACATTTTCTACTCTGTCCTAGTTTGCTGCTTTAGTCCCTTTTCTTCTCACTTACAGGTAGGTTATTCATTAATTTACAGGTAAATTATTACATATAGGTTAATTTAGTGTTTTTTTCTTTCTTTTTTTTTTTAAGTTTTTCTTTCTTTCCAGAGAGAAATGGAGAGAAGCATTCTTGTGTTTTTTCATGCCACAAACCTTCCTCAAGCCCTGCAGCCAGCCAGGGGTGCTTAGGAAGACCCAGGAAGTGGACCCGGGACTGCATGGCCTCCAGAGTGATGCAGCCACCCTCCTCCTGCCTGCACCACTGCAGCTGAACCAAACTAATTTTATTTTTTTTATTTTAGTAGTTGTTCATGAGGATATTAACCTAAAAGCTAATAATTGATATTTAATATCTTCAGTGACATTTTTGATTGTAGAAATTTCTAATTTGGGGCAGTTGCATCATACCTCTAAAGACAAAGCACAGTTAAATGAGATCTTTTTTTTTTTTCTGTTAGAACTTGTAAAATGAAAGTTCACATTAATATTTCTATTGAAGTAGTTTAGAAACTGTATAATTTACTTGGGGTATTTAAGAAGTCACAAAAAGTGTAAAATGTTCTCTGCGGCCTGGCAGTGTCCTCCAGTTTTGGACAGTGGGTTTCTTCTCTTTATGTCATGAGCTGTTTGACAGCCGGGAGTACCGTGCACTTGGGGGAAGGAACCCCGAGGGCCCTGGAAGCCAGGGGTCTCGAGTCCTGCAGGTGTGTGCGCTGAGGTTTGGCTCTCGCTCCGGCCTTGCACCCCTCCAGCTCTGAGGTGCTGGTTTCTTTAACTTGGTGCAGTTATGGGACCTCCAGCACATTCTCTGCCTTCCATGCTGCCTCATCGCTCGCTGGGTACAGGGCCTCAGCCATTCAGGTGGGACCCGATCTGTTGAAGGCCTTCACTGCATCCAGTACTAGGTCGGCAGAGAAGTCCACAGGGATGAGCAGACAGGTGACTACAGCGTGTCTCCTCAGCTGGTGGTGGGGCGTCCGATTCCCAGCAGCCAGGCCAGCCCGAAGGAGCCACTCCACATGGTGCCCCGAGCCCTGGCTCCTGGTTCTGTCCCTCCCCACATCCCACTTCCGCACCGGCTCCCGTTCTCAGAGATCTCTCGTGGGCCAGTGTGCCTGCCAGGGCTTGGATCATCACTTCGTGGTTGAGGCCAGTAGCTAGGAAGGAGGCTGGGCAGTGGCGGCCCGTTCCACCGAGCCTGCCCTCTGCACGGAGTCTTCAGACTGCCGCGTGGCGTTTCACTGGGCAGGTCCGCTCACTGGCCTGCCCACTGCCTCTCCAGGTGCTGGAGAGTGAGCTCGTTATGCCCTGAGGCTCCCTGTCCAGCTGAAAAGGGTGCCTTTCTACCAACAAGGGAAGCAGGCCAGACCCTGGAGCAGGCACCAGGCAGCCCCTGCAGGAGGGTCTGTTAAAGAATGTGGAAGGGGCTAATGAGAGCAGGTGTGTCTTCAGTGACAAACTCGAGCACTGTGGGGCCTGATTTCGTCCCACGCCAGGCTGATTGCTGGGTGCGTGGTGGGTATCAGGTGAGGTGATGGGAAGGTCTGCCCTCCCTGTCCCAGCACACCTGGGTCCTTCCTGCTCGCCCAGAGCTCCCTAGGGGGCTGCAGGCCGTTCTCCTCCTGCTTCCCTTTGGCTTCTGCTTCAGTTATTAGCTTGGCATTTTGGTTCATCTTCTGTCATTGCCTTTCTACTTACTCCTTCCCCTAAAAAAGAAAAAAAAGTGTGTGTGTGTGTGTGTGTGTGTGTGTATTTATATGTGTGTGTATATCTTTGAAAAGTTATGCAAAATAAGTTAAAAAAAAAAAAAACTGTGCATGGATTTCAAACATTTTGTACCAAAACAACATACTTACAATGAACTTTTGAAGTTCCTTCATATAATCTTTGTTCAAGTCTCTTCCCCTTTCGAAAACCTCTTTCAGGAGCTCTCCGTTTCTTTTACCACCTGTGTCCTCTCTTCTCTCCAGTGTACTTTTTCTTCTTCTGTTTTGTGTTTTTAAGGTTTTTGCCACAGAGTGCGTGTGCTCACTGCAGAGAGACGGTGAGAGGGAGAGTGAGAAATCACTGCTTTGGGGGATGGCCATGCCATAATCCTTCCTCATTCTCCTCCTAGGATTTTGGGCATGCATGCATCTGCACCTAGCATGATTTTCAAGCCGCCAGCTCCGGATCTCGAACCCCTGTCAGCCATGTGAGAGTCCTGCACCTTAACCACCACACCACTTGCTGGCCCTCTGGCGTCCTTCTTTAAGAGAACCGCCTACTCCTGTCTGGGTCCTAACAGTCAGCCACTACAGACCATCATGCACTAAGCCTGTGCTCAGGGTCTCCAGAACTGTACTACCAGATCACCACGGATCACTCAGCTGACAGGCATGGTGTCCCCTCTCCTCTCTGTTGCTGGTGGCCTCCAGGGCCGTGTGCCACCTGCACCATCTGTCTTTCCTCTGCCTTCTCCCTGCTCCTCTCTGGCTGTCTCTGACAGGTTCCTGGCTGTTGAGGACACACATGTAAGCAAGGGTCCGTGCGACCCAGGTGCGAGGTCGGTTCTGAGAAAGCACCTTTGTTCTGACAGCTGAGTAAGTCCCAGGGAAGTTTTTGGGGAGATAAAGGCACTTAACCCTGGGTTGTGTGTGCTGGATTCCTTACAACCCTGAGACGTAGGGTGATTTACCTGCTTCATAGAAGACGTGGCTCCTCAGAGACACCAAGTACCTTTCCAGTCTCTGTACCAGTGATAAAGACGAGATGTTCAAACACACCTCTTTCTGATCCTGGACTTAATTTATCTGGTAAAAGGATCAAGCTTGTGTTGTGTTGGTTTTGACATCATCTGTGGTTATGTGTGGGGGAGGGGACATGAGGGTAACCTTAGCGAGTATCTAAGTCGGGAAGGTACTGCCTGTGGTTACAAAATATGATTTTCATGTAAGTTGATTTTAAATATGATGAAATCATCGAAGTTGTGGAACAAGAAAAAAATCCCTGGGGAAACATGAACATAAAGTTCAAATTTTCCAATCGATTTTGATTTCTCTTAGAGTACCTCCTCTAAGCCTTCGTTAATAAGAACAGGTTATCAGAGCTGGGTGGCTTGTCTTTTTCTATGACTTATTTGTTTTACACGCATACTACTATTTCCACAACTATCAAGTATTTCAAAAATAATATCATAAAATTTACTGGTTTTGTTAACTAGCACAGGAAAAGGAATCATTGGGTCAGAGAGGAGAGAAATAAGAAAAAGTTAATAGGGCAAGAGGAAGAGAATGATTCTTTGAAACATGTAGCCTGGGGAACAGGAAGCGCCTGAGGCACACACCTCGCAGCCTGAGTAAACGGTACAGTTTTCTGTAAGACGGTGAACCAAAGCCTGCCTCGGTCACATCTGCTGAAGGGTTCCTGGGGAGATCCCCCAACACCTCCTCTGTGGGATTCCTTGATAAGGAAGCAGTGTCTACAAGGGAAATGGGGTGGGGGTGATTCTCTGTGTGTGCTGCTGTTTCAGGGTGATGTGGGTATTTTAAAACCTCTGGAAGCCCGAGGAGCCTAAATTTCATTCTAGGAGCAAACAGAACAACTCTAGGTAGTTACCTAGCAGCTAGGAAGTGGAGCAGCGCAGACCTGGGAACGTCCTCCCTGTTGGCACCTGTCCCCAGGTCAGCAGGGGTGAGCCTGGAAGTGCTGCCGGTGCCGAGGACACAGTTATAAACGAGGAAGGCCAGGTTCTTACTCATTTTCCAGGAAGCATGAGTTTGCATACTGAGGAAATAGCCAATAAACGGAAGCGGATGAGTGACAGGCGTTCAGTTACACTGGATCTGAGTGAGTGTGCTGGGGGTGGCTCTGCTTTCTTGGCGTCATCAGGTAGACCTCCACGAGGCTCTGACCTCCACGCAGGGCTCTGCATCATGCCAGGATGCTCACAGGGTACAGGTGGGCAAATGGACTGCCGAGAGACGCAGGCCTGAGCCGCAGCTGAGGATGAGGGAGGGACGGGGATGGAGAGGGTGCTCCCTCAGAGAGGCTGGGTGAGGGCGAGGGTGGCAGGAGGGATCCTTGCTCCGAGAAGTGATCAGTCAGAGAGATAGGGGGTGAGGGGGCTCAGGTCCTAGAAACTTTGTAGCATCCTTGAGGGCTTTGGGTTGTGCCTGGTCCTTGGGAGCTTGAAGGTCTCACATGTCCTTGCAGCGTTCCTCTGGCTGCTGTGGGCAGGCTACTGCAGGGGCTCTGGCTGGAGATGATGGGGCCTTGGGCCAGTGGTGGTGGTGGAAACGGCAACGGGGGCTTCTTGGGGTGCTTGGAGTAGGCTGGCCTGCTGCAGCGAGGCGCCGAGGACCAGGGAAGGAGCACCCTGGAGCCGTCTCCAGGCCTGTTTCTGGGCGGCTGGTGGGCCGGGTCGCTCTCACTAAGATTTAGAGCGTGGGGGAAGCAGGTTGGAGGAGCTGAGGTCCTGTGTGACCTCTCAGGTGGAAGTGCCTTGACCTCCACGTGGTGGTGGCCGTGACACTTCAGCTGCCTATTCAATCTCGAGTTTACAGGGCTGGGGTTGTTCAATTAAAGTCATTTAACTTTCCTGATAACTGAATCTTGACTTGGTTGAAAAGTCTAACTTTAGTTCATCAAACTTTAGTATACTTTCAATTCGTTCTTTCACGCAGTGAAACAGAGTAACTCCTAACCTTTATATGGTAGAGGTGAAGCTCTATAAGGTAACTGGCACATTTAGATGCCTACCTCCTCTCCTTAGTGTGGACAAAGCGGTAGAAGCTGATTTAGAAACTATTCTCTAGTTCTGTTTAGAGAAAAATATTGGCAAGTCGACTCCATGGCCTGGTGGTTAAGACAGTGGATCTTACATGGCCAGTTTGTGGTTCATGTCCTGGACCGAGGAGCTTGCAGTACTTCAGGTGTGCGCGTCTGTGCGCATGCATGCCCAGAATCTCACAAGGAGGGAGAAGTGGAGGAGAAGGATTGTGGTGTGAGCATCCCCCATGGGGTGCTTTCTTAGGCCTTTGTCTCTCTGGTTAGCACATGCGTCCTCTAGCAGTAAAAAGAAAAAAAATGTATTTTTTTTCCTATTATATGGAATGATTGTGGTGTGAAAAAATTTCTAAGTCCCACCCCACTCCTCACTTTTTTGTATTTGTCTGCTCTCCTGGAAACCTGGAACCGTTTGGGACAATGTCTGTGCATCTCTGTCCACGCCTTGCTGTCTGGCCTGTTCTTTGTCTCAGCAGTTCTTACTGTCTAGAAATGGCCCCAGGCTGGGCTCACAGTGCCACCTTCAGAAGGTCTGTGCTCCATTTGACCAGGACGGTTTGCTTTGTGTCACATAGAAAGAACAGTACACAAAACGCTTTCAGACAGCAGGTAGCGGTGGCCTTCCCGCCGGCACCGGAGCAGCACCCTTCCCTGTTCCGTGCGCAGCCTGAACTGCCAGCGATGGGCAATGGGGCTGCGTGGGCCCACGGAGCTTTTCTCAGACAGGAGGGAAGTTGAAAATAGGGCCGAGCTCGCAGGGCGGCCACGCGCTGCCCCTGCACTGTCAGTCCACTCCAGACCTTACCACTGACCGGTACGACTTGGTCTTTGCCTGGTCTTGATTTTCTGCTGCGTCTGCCCACCCATGCTTTCAGTTCTTAGATCCCTGGCAGTAGCTCTGCACAGACTTAGGGATGGCAGCCCCTGTAGACCTTGCTCTGTGCCTCGGACATGCAGGGTGGGGAATGCCCTTTCTGTTCATGCATTGCCTCGGAAGGCTTCCCTCAGCACCGTCCTCGCCTCCCCGGGTTCCTGGGCTCTGTGGTAGGCAGGACACTTTCCAGTCACACTTATTTGCCAGTTCTGGAAAACAGCTACCAGGAGAGACCTTGCGTGCGAAGCCGTGGCGTAACAATAACTCAGCCGGGCCCTCACGTGAAAGGTCCTTGTCCCATGCCAGGGTCTCCCCAGCATGCCCGCTGCACTCCGGCTTGCCTGTGACCCAGGCCACCTGAGACTCGGGGCCGCGGGTCACGGTGAAGGCCTTGTTGGGGGTGCTCCTCTCTCCCTCTTTCTTGCTCTCCCTCAGAAAACATAAATAAATAAACTTTAAAACAAACAAACGAACGAACCCTGTTAGTCCGGAATCCAGCGTTGTAATTCTGCATACAGCACCTGCCTCTGAGCAGTAATCACAGCGCCGCGAACTCAGTCTCCAGGGTAAGTCGCTCCAGCTGGGGCGTCTGCCATTGCTCTCTCTCTCTCACTGTTGGGAGAGAAGGCGGATCAGTCACTCACATGCCTGACCCTGTGGCTGCAGGCCCAGCGTTCCAGGCCACGCACGCTGCAGAGCAGTGGGCAGGCGCTGCTTCCGTGTTCCCGGGCGGGGCCTGCCGTCCCCCGGCGTGCAGTGCCCAGACAGCAGAGGGACAGCTGTGCAGGTGTGTGTCCAGGGCTGTGCAGCCGCAAGCTGAGGAAGCAGCGTCTGCGAGGGAAACGGGCCGGGGCGGTTCGCTGTGTTGGTATCTGTGTCTTTGAAAAGGACAGAGAGAAACATGGCGATGATTATAGACATTTTTTTCAAGCAAGGAGAGGAATTTATAAATTTATTGAATCAATATTTGAGAGAAACATGGCGATGATAGTAGATATATTTTTCAAGCAAGGAGAGGAATTTATAAATTTATTCAACCAATATTTAGATTTCTTGGTGTTAAGTACTGTGGTGGCCTCATCAGAATAAAGTTGTAACCGTGGAAACGGTGCTGTTCCTGTCTTCAGAGGGCTGGCATCCTGGGACTCGGCTGCAGACAGCAGGGAGTGTTGTGGGGTAGGTGGGGACCAGGGCTACCCCAGACCGAGAGGCAGGACGCGGGAGCATGCTTGGACATGTGCTTCCAGAAGCTTTAGGAACCTTGCATGGAGGAAGGGCTTCTTTTCAGAAGTTTGAAATGAAGAGACTAGAATACAGGTTAAGACAGTATTTCTTCGTGTGCATTGACTCAGAGGCACTGAGTGTGAACTTGAGGGATGGCGGCCACCGGTCCTCAGTGCCCTGGCCCTCTGGTCACCCTGCCTGGTCCCCTGGGCTGCCCTTACTGTTTTCCTCCTGGGCAGACATGGCTAGAGCTCTCTCTCCCCACCCAGCACCTTCCTGATCCTCCCCCTCTCTCTGGGCGTATGTTGGCCTCACTGGTTTATGCAGCTTAGATTTCTTCCCACCTTCTTTGAGGGGTCTTCTCTTGTCGTTTTGGGGTCTCCCTACCCCAGTGTTCTTTGCTGAGGGAGCCCTGGCCTGCCCCAGACAGCACACAGGATGCTGTTTTCTTTCCTTGCCACGAGTCCGGATGGGGCTGCTTCGCCCTGCAGCTTGCCTCTGCCCAGAGCCACCTCTCAGACAGGAGGGTTGATCCTCAGCCTTTAGTTTGATTGACGTTTTTGATTTTTCCAAATACTAGAAAATCTAATGTTTATTTTTATTGAAGACCATACTGATTTTTTTCTTTGTTCGAGTTGATTTTTGCTTAGGTTTCACTTTATTCATGAAAGCATGTGCACATGAGAGAGATGCACCCCCGCAAGATCTTGTCACGTGGCAGTCCCTTCCCCTTGGCCTCCAGCTCGTCAGATCCTGGAGACATGGCGTGTAACTGGCTGGTTTCAGGTGGACAGGCCAGGGGTCCAAACCCAGGCAGGCCACGTGGCTTCTGGAGTTGCGGTTCGCTTTGCTGCCCATGGTATAGCTGAGGCTGGCCCTGATTATTTCCTTGTGTAACTTTTCAAATAGTTTCTTAGATGTTTCACTGCTTTCTTTTAGAAATGTACCAAGTGTATGAGGAGAATATGGAAGGAGTAAAAATGTTATACAGATGGTAACAGTTGTACTCTTTCAGTCCACTTGTGAAGCGTTCAATTCAGCACTTGGGAAAGTGTCCAGAGTTAAAGTCTCAGTTCTGCACTTGGGAAAGTGTCCAGAGTTAAAGTCTCAGTTCTGCACTTGGGAAAGTGTCCAGAGTTAAAGTCTCAGTTGCACCTGACTAAGGTGCACGTCATGAAGGTCTTTGTATTTGTGCTAGTGTGGAGGACGTTGAGAGCAGAGCAGAGCTTACTGTGCCATTGCATTACAGTAGGTTTATATTTGTAAACTTATTTGTTGTCAAATCAAACACAGAGCTGCCTCCGCACGCTTGCTGTTTTGCACTAAATAATTAACCAGACACTCTTCCTTTTCCAATACCTGACATCCTGAGCATGCTTCGAGAGAGCCAACACCCCGAAAGGTACAGCAGTGCCGTGTGCTGAAATTTCACCGTGGGCCGTTACAGTTGGTTGAGGCAGCACTGCTCACCGTTCATAGAAACTCTGTGGTTTCTAGGACTTTGTGCCCCTTAATCTCTTTGTTTTTTAACAATGAGATTGAATGATAAAAAGTCTCATATTTTTACTTTCTTCTACTCTTAGTAACCACTCCTCAAATCACTGTTTGACCTTGTAGAATTTTTACATTTCATTTATTTATTTATTTATTTTGAGAGGTTTTTGCTATAGGGCGCGTGCGCTTGCCAGACAGAGAGACAGAAAGCAAGAAATCACCCCCCAGGGTGGATGGCCATGCCACGATCCCTTCTCCTCCTTTTTCCTCTCGGGATCTTGGGCACGCACGCACACACACCTGGCATGAGTTTTAAGCCACCGGTTCTGGGACTCAAACCATGGTCAATTTCATGGGAGTCCAGTGACATAGCCATTACGCTAACTGCTGGTCCCTTTTATGTTTCATTTATTTTCCTTGGTTAAAGGACTTAAAAAAAAACTATGTCAACAAATAGTTGTGTAGAACTACACACCTGGTATCTTCTAGGCATCTTTACTCGCTCTGGCCACATCTGTGCTTCTGTGCGTTCTTTTCTCACGGAATAACCTCAGAGCGGAAGGGCATCTAACCTGCTCATTGCCTGCACCCCACCGCCTCGGTCTGCGGTGCTCTGGCCTCCTTACTGCTCACACTGTGATCACTGCTATTACTCATGTAGAGCATGCATGTTTTTTTTCAGTTGATTATTCCTATTGGTAATTTTATATTTGTTGAATTTGTAACCCTGTCGTTTCTAAATAATCCTACAGGTTAATTCCAGCTTCTGTTTCCTCTCTACTCATTCTTTAAATTCTATGCTTCCACTTCTGTGATTCCTTCCATTGTGTGTCCCAAGACTGTATTTTAATACAGGACTTAGGAAAGCCCCGCTACAGCTGCTGCTTTACTACGAAGCAGCGGTTCCTGCAGTCGCAGCACTGGCCCGAGCGTGTCCCGCCATGGGCGTCCTGTACAGCGTTCCTCGAGCAGCCGGCCTCTGCCCGCGACCCGCAGCCCATACCCGGTGTTGGCCGTGCCTGTGAACCCCTTTCAGACTCACTTACGGGAGGGTATTCAGTTTTTATGTCACTGTGGTTGTTTTTTTGTTTTTGTTTTTCCCCCCACTTTTTCATTTGCTTCTTTACTATCTGCATTCTGCCCAAACAACTCTGTTGAAACTTCATTCTAGGAAGATTTATAGCTGAATGAAGCAGGACCCACCCCAGCTGTTCCAGCCCAGACCACGCACACCTGGTGTACCCAAGAGTCGTCCAGCTTCAAACCCACAACCTTTCCAGTGGGCCAGCCTTACCCTGTCACATTTCACCACTGCCTGGCCACTGATACTCTTATTTCAGAGGTCTGTAGTAAAAAGTTGGAAATGGGAAGCCTTGAGAAGACACTCTTTGGGACCAGCAGTTAGCGTAATGGTTTTGTCCCTGGACTCCCATGTAGTCGACTGCGGTTTGGATCCCGGACCCTGTGGCTTAAATTCACATTGGGCACGTGTGCATGCGTGCCCAAGATCCTGAGAGGAGAATGGAGGAGAAGGGATTGCAGCGTGGCCATCCCCCCAGGGGGTGATTTCTCGCTTTCGGTCTCTTTGTCTCTTTCTGTCTTTCTGGCAAGTGCATGCGCCCTATAGCAAAAACCTCCAACAAAAAGAAAAAAAGATGACGACGATCTTTGATAGCCTCCACACAGCTTGGAGGACTCTACTCTTGTTTAGTGATTCTTGTACCTCCCTGGTGTTTAGGTCGGCTCATCATTTTCTCTCACAGCCTTCGTGCTGGAGGGCGCTGGGCCCATTCCCTGGTCTCTTCTGCCTGGTTGTTTTCCTAGCTTGCCCTCCAGTGCTGTGGCTACGAGTGTGACTGCACGGTGACGCCTCTCCAGCTGGTCATTTCCAGCCCTGCCATTCTCAACTCCACACTCGTCTTTCCATCTGCTGATTTGGCCCCTCCACGTGGTACCTAGCAGACGTTGCAGCTGTAGCTCGTCCCCACAGAGCACTGTCTCACTCTCCACTCCAGGTCCCCCTGCCGCTCCTCACAGACCCAGGTGCTTCTCTTGTAGACCTCTCCGTCTCTTCGTGAAAACCCATCCTCCTGTGTCCTTGAGCCGAACTCTGCAGTCATCCTCCACCTGTCTGTCCCTCCCCTCCTACGCCCTGCTCATCACATCCCACCTAGACTCAGAATGCGGTCACTTCCTGCTGTCTCTGTCTGGATTGCTCCATGAGCCCCTGGCCGGTCCCCGTCACTATAATAACTCCCTGTCCTCCTGCAGTCCTCCCCAGGGTGCCGGGCATGCCGACCCGGGAGGCCGACTGTGCGGTGCTTTGTGCAGAGCTCCTCCCTCGCTCTCCTTGTCCCAGAGCGAGGGCCAGCAATGAAGCTTCCGTGTCGCTGCCAGCCCCAGCGTCCTACCCTGTCCTCCACATTCTGTTCCAGCCTCTAGTGCTGGTGAGGCTAGGTTCCCTGGCTTTGGGGCTTTGTGCCGGTGGACGGTCCCTCTGCTAGGTCTGCTCACATGGTGCTCCTGGACTTCAAGGAATTGTGTGACCTGTTTATCATCTTTTTAGTAGCTTGAAATTGGCCGCGTAGAAAGATTTAAACCCTAGAAATCAGCAAATACCGCAAATTAGTCCTTATCCTGCCCCCCTTCGCGCAGATGTGATAATGATTGACCACCTTATCACACTCACAGCTAATAGTCACCTTTGACCTGGGCCTGCGCTTCAGCCATTTCCCTTCCCAGGGAGTCTTGTCCCCTTTCGCTGCTTTGCTTTTTCCTGTAGCACTTACCATTTTAAGTATACCATATGTAATTGTATAATTCATGTATTTTTAAAAATTTATTATCTTTAGGGGTTGGCAGGTGGTGTGGTGGTTAAGGCACTGAACTTCCACATGGTTGACCGCAGTTCGAGTCTCAGACCTGGTGACTAACTTTCTCACTTTCCCTTTGTCTCTTTCTCTGTCTCTGATAAAATTAAAAAAATAATAATAACAAATGAAATTAAATAAATAAATAATTCTTTAGAAAATATATTATCTGTGTTGATTCAAGTGCCTACCACAGTGCATGATATGTAGACAAACTCCATGAATAATTGAAAGGTCCTTGTTAATGATACTAATTCTAGAATCATCTCAAGGCTTCTATGTTAGATACTAAACAAGAAGGAAAGATTTCCTTTTAAAAAATGATGTATTTGGGCCATACACATAGATTTCAAGAAGTTCAGTGATGAAACTCACTGTCAACGAGATCTATTTAATCTTCCAGGTTGCCTTTAGATGCAAATACACAACATAACATACTTAGTAGTCTCAGATGTGTTAGAAATTGTGAATTCCTCATGTTTTCTGTAGTAAGTTTCTACCCTATTGCTAAGGTTGTAGTCCTAGAATTGTGCACTTGTTTTTAATCATGAAAATTTACCCTCTGGATTATAGTTTTATGCTACATGTCTTGGGCAAAATTCAGTTTTTCCTCTTCACAGCCTAGATTTAGAAGCCTTTCTTTGTTTATAGTTTTATTGTGATTTCCGCTGTATGTATAATCGTTGTACATCTTGGTGAGGTATATTACGCTTTTCCAAGCATGCATACAGTATAGTAATCAAATCAAGGAAATAGACGTATCCATCACCTTATCACTGGTGGTGTGTACGTTTGAAAGGAGTTCTACAATTTTTTTAGAAGTATGTGCTCAATTACTGACATTCTTCTTTTTTTTTTTGGAGAGATTTTTGCTGTAGGGCACGTGCGCTCGCCAGAGAGACAGAAAGTGAGAAATCACCCCCCTCAGGGGGGGGGGGGGGGATGGCCACACTGCAATCCCTTCTCCTCCATTCTCCTCTCAGGATCTTGGACACTCATGCACATTCGCCTGGTGTGAGTTTAAGCTCCCAGGTCCAGGACTCGAACTGCAGTCGACTACATGGGAGTCCAGTAACGTAGCCATTATGCTATCTGCTGGTCCCCCAATGACATTCTTTACTTGACTGTGGCAATCTTTATTGTTTCATTCCCACATTCATGCATTAATAATTTTTGGAAAAAGGTGCTTAACATATTATATATATATTATATTATGTTATACTATATAGTAAATAGGAGTCCAGGCTTTTTCAAATTCAGATTATTTGACTTATTGTTAAACTCCCCCAACCACCTAAAAATTAGAAATGACAGGGGCCTAATAAAAGGATCTTGGATTTAATTTAGTAACCAATTTAATTTTCTTTGTATTGCCCCGTAAACTTGTGGCTTCTTTGAACCTCCGTTATAACATTGTTTCATGAGCTTCTCCTATTTATTTGCTTATAGTTATTTTATTTCATATTTGCTTAAGTAAAAAAAGTATCATTTCCAAGACTGTGAAATTCCCATTTACCAGACTGTTCAGATTTCCCTCCTGGTGGTGTGTGCCACGTATACAGCAGCCTTGTCCGCGGGCTTCCCAGCCTCCATCTCCCCCGCTCCCCCCGTCCTTTAGTCTACCTTCCGCAGAACTGACCTTTGTTTTGACCCCTGACATTTTCCCCTAGTGACTTTTTTCCAGTGTAACTCATCTCTACTCACCGTAGTCTGTCAAATGAGCTTTTTGCTTGTTTTATATGTTTTCTTTTTCACTGTTTTTTAGTATCAACATTTTTTATGGGTTCCAGAAGTATAAATATGCTTCTAAGATCCTCATGTCCAAGGAGCTGAGGTCCCTGCATGGGACATAATGATGCTTACGACATATTCTGACAATTGTGCGTACCAGGCTTATGAGTTTTGCAGTGTTTCTAGTTTTTGTAATATTTTGTTTTAATTCCTACTTTTTGAGTTCTTTTGTCTTATTTTTCTTATCTTTATTGAACTGTGTTAAATAAGAAAGGACTATATAAAGATGTTAACATATAGGGTGCGTGCGCTCGCCAAAGACAGAGAGAGACAGAGAGATATATGGCCACAAATCCCTTCTCCTCCATTCTCCTCTCGGGATCTTGGGCAATAAATATTAATTCTAAACTTCTGGTCTCCTTATTAGATAATTGCAACTTAGTTAATCAAATCAAGATTACATGGTGTTAGGGGCCATCAGGTTACCTGTTAGTTAAGGCGCTGGACTTCCACATGGCTGACCATGATTCAAATCCTGGACCTGGCGGCTTGAAAATCATGCTGGCCGAGTGTGCCCAAAATCCCAAGAAGAGAATGGAAGACAAGAGTCTGTGACATAGGCGTCCCAGCGGCAGGTGGTATGGGGTGGGGGCGCGATTTCTCACTTTCTCTCTCTCTGTTTCTGTCTCTCTCTGGTAAGTATACACACCCTATGGCAAAAACCTAAAAAAATGCAAAAAAAAAAAAAGATTAAATAGGATTAAAAATGAAAATCCTATCTTCTCTGAGAACAAAGTGAACAAATGTTTACCTTTCCCATTCGCTTTTACACTGTTATTGTTTAAAAATTGAGATTAAAAGTGCTTTGCAAACTATAACAGCACAATGAAGGAATTTTATTGTTCCTATGATTCATATGCATGTGAACAGAAGATATAAACTTACTTAATACTGTGATTTATTCACAATCTCTATAAACTTATACCTATAGTGGAAGGAATGAGTTTATGCTCAGAAAAGCCCAAACTGTAGCTTAGACTCTCCATTGCCTAGGTTGTGCTAGAGCCGTGTAATAAATATTTACTGAGTTTACGGTGAGCACACAGCGCTCTCGGCCTCATGGAAGGCTAAGCAATGCTTTTTCCATTTGTTCTCATGTATAATACTTCACGTACTAAATATATGATAGCCTCAGCACACGTGTGATAAAGTCAAATTTTGATACATTTGGCTGTCCTTCCTTATATATACAATGTAGTTTAAACATTAAATATGTTTCAGGAAATATTTCTAAGATACTCAGATATACAGATGAAAGCGTCGCGTTTCAGGAAGGTGGAATGTAAAGCAGGCTGTAGGTGCCGTCCAGGCCCGTGTGATGAGTGGAAAGCCCTGGCGGCCCGGCCACCCGTCCCCCCGGCCCCGTGTGCCGGAGCCTCCCGCCCCGCCTCTGCAGCCACACTGAGCCCTCCTTCCCTGACTGCCCCGAGGGCCGGTCTGCTCCTTCTTTGCCCTCGCTTGGCTGTCAGCGTCCCGGGGCCTTGGCCGCCCTTCCACAGCTGCGTGGTGCGGCCCTCCGCCTGCTCGGGGCCCTGGTCGTCGCCCGCAGCGTGTCGTCGCGGCGGCCCTCGGCCCTGAGCCCAGGTCTGCTCTGTTCTCAGGCCCTTCACGGCACACGCCTCTTGTCTGTGTGACCTGCGTTCCTGGTTACCGCTGACGGTCCTCACGGGGAGGCGGCAGTGGCGTCGGTGACGTGGCTCCCGGGCGTGATGAAAAGGGTTGTGAGCACAGGGTGCCAAATGGTCACCTGTATTTGACATAGGCTTCAGAAACATAAACACACACAGAGTTATCTTTTATAAGAAATGCCAAAAACACAGACTGCATTTTTTTCATATATTTTATTAAAATATATGTTTTAGATCACACATGCAGAATGATCCATTTAGAATCATCCAAACGAGAAGCTCTGTGTGAACAGAAAGATAGGAACGTGCTGTTTAAGGGCCTGTTGGTAAGAATACGAATGGCCCAATTTGAAGGGGCGGATTCGGCGTTGGACCAGCCCGCACTGGTCTGCCCTGAGCAGCCCGGACTGAGCTCAGCCTGCAGAGGGGCTGCGGGCACAGTCATCCGGCTCCTGATTGAAAAGCAAGTTCTGAAAGGGGAAACCGGAGGAAGAGGAGCCAAGTGATCCTGATTGATGATTCAGGGGGAAAGCGTGTGGCTCAGGCCATCTGTGACCCACATAAGAGAGCGGGATGCTCGGCCGCCTGCAGGGTGCCAGGCGTGAGGCGGCCAGAAGGGCAGGAGAGAGCCCAGAGAGACTGCGAGAGCTTTTATTTAACTTAGTCAACCTTAAATCTCTTGATTGTGAGCGAAAGTTTATAATAATCGAAAGGCATTTAAGCGCCATGAAATGGCCATGCCAAACTTCTGTGTCTTGAGTTCATGTGGTTTTAACTGTGTGGAATCGCCCAGAGAGTTGGTCATTTACTAGCTAATTTACTAAAAGAGGTTTTTTTGCTCAAAACCATTAATAAGGAGATGGCAGGAACCGGGATCTACTTTCTCAATTTGGGAAAGTTTTTAAAAAACATGTTCCAAACATAAGAGGAAATCTTAATTTTTTATTATAGTAAGGATTATTGATTTAACAAGTCATTTGAAAAGAAAAATTCTTTGTATTCTCACTTAATTTTCTTCATTTCTTAATAGTTTTTGTTTTCTTCTGGCTAGAATTTAAAGTAATTCTAGGAAATTCATAGTTTTATTGTACGCTCCTTCAGCATCCTAATGAAATTACAGTGTACCAAGGGGTTGAAGTCAGTGCTAAGCTATGGATGGGAAGTACCACACTGTACAGTGAGGTTTCGCAAGGACAAGATTGAGCTTAAACGAAACAGCATGAGTTAATTCTTCCACAAGATATTATCTAAATGAAGGGCCCTTTTATTAGAATATTGGGGAAGTAAGTAATACTAGAGATATTAATCCAGTAATAACTGAGGAGAGATAACATTACTGAAATTACTTTGAAAGTGGAGGACTACTAAACTGGGTTTTTAAAGTTAGTTATTGATATGGGGGATACGAAAAGAAGGGGTGTGCGTGTGTAATCCCCATTTGGAAACAAGGTCCCAGGCAGGTAGAGAGCCTGGTAAATGCAGCTGGTCCAAATCTAGGTAAAGTAATTCCTTGACAAATTGAATAAATACTATCGAGTTGGCTCTCTGTGACGTACAGTGTATAGGAAATTACCTAGTGAACTTCATATATCTCTGGAAATTATTGCGGAGAGATGCTAGTGAGTCAGAGGAGAAAAAGTAAAGATTCCAAATAGTCCATTTTAATCTTAGAAATCAGAAAAATAATGACAGAATCCAAAAATGATTTATCATTCATATTTTTGAGAGATTTTTGCTATATAGCGTGTGCACTTACCAGAGAGACAGAGATAGACAGAGAGACAGACAGAATGTAAAAAATCACCCCCTGGGGAGATGGCCATGCCGCCACCCCCTCTCCTCCATTCTCCTCTTGGGACTTTGGGCATGCGCTCACACACAGACCAGAACAGATGTGAAGCTGCCGGGTCCGGTCATGTGGGTGTCCAGTGATGTCACCATCAAGCCGTCTGCCGACCCCACAGCGTCGGTATTTCATGTGAAATACGTCCTCGCTACTTAAGCAGCGCGGTTTGGTGCAGTCGGGAGGTGTTATGTGAATGCCCCCTTCCTTGGGACGCCTGGACGTGAGCATTAGGTGAGCTCCCTCCGTGTGCCATCAGCATTGTCCTGTGAGTACAAGCACTCTTAGGGAATATAAGGATAATTCTGTATCAGACATGTCTGCAGGACTTTTTCTGTTTGTATTCTCGCTGTGTTCTAATACTGACCCTCTCAGGATGTCCGCTGAGTGGTACACGGCCCTCCTGGGCTCACTCACAAGCATTTTCGTTTTGCAGCAGGATTCAGATCACATCTGTATTTACCTTTGGCCGTTCTTGAGGAAGAATGAATGAGGAGATAACCTAAAGCCTCCGGACAGCATTCCCCACAGTTCACAAGCGAAAGTCTGAGGGACACCCCTCTGAAAGTGTCCATATGGGACAAGGTTGCACAAAAATCCCAAGTCCCTGTTTATGTCCAGTTGTGAATCACAGCTAACCTCTGCTTGTTTCTCTCTTGGCCTATTTAAAAATACTTGGCTTTCTGCCGTTGCTCTAGCAGCGATTCCTACTTCAGAAGGAGCCTTGAATCTTCCCTTTCCATTCAGAAGCCCTTTACTTCAAACTTAGGAGGCTCCAGGTTTCCGGGTCTCTCACCAAAACCACACAATTACTCTGTTTTTTGTTTGTTTTTCTTTCTACTTTTAGGGTTTTGCCATAGGGTGTGTGTGTGCTCACTAGAAAGAAAGAGAGACAGAGATAGACAGTGGCAGGAAAGTGAGAATTCACCCCTGCAGTGGGCGGGCAGGGCAGGCCACACCATTGGCCCTTCCTCACTCTCCTCCCAGGGTTTTGGGCACACACACGTAGCCGGTGTGATTTTTAAGCTACAGGGTCCAGGGTTGACCATGTGGGAATCGGGCACCTTAACCACCATGCCATTTACTGGCCCCAGTTTTCTTTTTTTTTTAACTAGAGATTTTGTTATTTTTTTTTCTCTTCTCTCTTCTTCTCTTCTCTTCTCTCTCTTCTCTTTTTTGTTTTCCCAGAGGTTTTGCTTTAGGGCATATGTGCTTGCCAGAAAGAGAGAGAGAGACAGACAGACAGACAGACAGACAGTGAGAGGGAATGTGAGAAATCACTCCCTGGGAGGATGGCCATACACATTTGTTTCTTCCTTGTTCTCTTTGGATCTTGGGCATGTATGCACATGTGCCTGGTGTGATTTTCAAGCCACTGGGTCCAGGACTTGAGTCACTGTTGACCATGTGGGAGTCCAGTGACATAACCACTGCACCCTCTGCTGGCCCTGAAGATTTTGTTATTTATTAAGTTTTCTTTTCTTTTTTTAAAATCTTGATAAACACAGGGAAGAAATTGCCAACAGAAATACAGGTGGGAGCAGCTCTACTTATAGCCTTCCCTTGTATTTTAAAAGCAGCTTTGTCATATGGTTAATGAAGGAGAAAGCTGACAACACTTAGCATGTATGTCTGCTGTCAGCAAATTGCGGTGTGTGACCACATATTTTCCTAGTCGTCTCCAGCATTCTCCCAGTCTCATATCTCTTCATTTAAAGAAGAATTCTTTCATTTAAAAATAATCAGGTTTATTGTATGACATTTATAAACTACAATAAAATACAAAGAAAACTCCCACCACCTAGAATAACCTGTTTTTGTCCTTCTCTGATTTTGGAAATTTTTTTTCTAAGTCATACGTATTTTTTCTTCTTCGTAAAGCTTTTTTTGGATGTGGGCACTGATTAGATTTTTCCCTCTAGACTTTGGATAAATTCTTCAATTTAGAAGTGCTGCATCTTTTTCTAGTGACAAGTTAATTTGTTACTTTAAAAAGTTGCCTTACAGTACATATGCTTTATAGCATAACAAACCTGAACTCATGTCGGGCTTTACAGAGACATAAGTTGTTTTCTAAACATATTTGTTTTGTTGAACCATGCCTGAAGACTGTGAAGAAAGCCTAATTGTGACCTGAGTTGCCAAATACTGAGAACTAAGCAGTAACTTGCCACAGTACATACCAATACTAATGCAGTATATCTGTGCCGCTGATTTGAAGTGAGGACAACACAGGCCCATGTAAGTGTTACTTGGTTGCAAAGTTTTGCAATTCTTCAAGGAAAATCAAAACAATGAAATGTTAGAAAGTATTAGAAAAAGGTACAGAAATAAGACTGGAGTCAGCATTGGGTTCTGTGTTGGGTGGTGTTGAGTGTGCCTTTCTTTCCTGAGATGGAGGTTGGAGGTCGATGTGCTCAGTTTAACAGTTGCTAGAAATCAGCTGTTGAGTCAGTGGTTTCAATGAGCAGTGTGTTCTCTACTTCAGTTTTTTTTTGAATTAATTCATAACAGCATGTGTGGAAGTGTGAGAGCCCTCCTCAGTAGGGACTCCTCACAGTGCGACCCCCCCCCCCCCCCCACCACCACCAGCCCTTCAGGATCTTGGGCGTGGGCCAACTGGTGAGTCTGAGGCAGACGACGTGGGATCTGAGCCTGCGGTCGGCCATGCGGCTTCCAGCATCACAGTTCTGTGTGGTGCCCACCGCCCCGTAGGCTGGGCCTACTTCAGTCTGACTGTGAAAGCTAGGACAAAAAGTGTCACAAAGCAACAAAAAACAAATCTGGGGAAATATTTTACACTTTTATACTAAATCTCTCTGTTGGCAAGACTTTTTTATTTTTATTTTTTAAATCATGAAATTGTGATCATTGAGAAATATCAGCTAAAGTCTTGACATGAGGCTGACATCTCTTTTTTGCTCTCCCAGTTAGAACTGCAAACTTAGGAGGTCTGCGAACTGGATATACCCAGAGTGTTTTCCCCTTCCCTCTTCATTAGCACGGGAAGACCTCTGATTGGAGGTCTTGGAGTTTAGGACATTTCTGGATTTACTGTTCACAACGTGTCAACTTAGACAGGTCTCTAAACCACACGGGGTCATTGTTTTGTAGCATGTGCATTTTAGTTTGAAAAGTCTGCATTGTGCCAAAGTTACAAGGCATGCATTTGAAATCATACACGAAGTTGATGATTCCCGCGTCACCCCTCCTTGGGTGACTTTGGGCAGGTCTCTTTGCTTTTGTAATCATAGCTTTCATCTTGAAAAAGGGACTTGATGATATTTACGTCATAGAAGTCTTTAGAGGAGCAAATAGGACCGTGTATGTCAATTTTCTGAGAGTGTCGTGTGTCTGTGTGTGTGTTCATGGGTGGGGCGGAGCACAGTGGTCAGACTGTGTGTGTGAGGACTTTGCCTCAGCACTGCACAAAACAGAGGAGTAGGGTGTGGTGACCCCACCGGGGTCCCCACCCTCGTAATTCCCAGCATAGCTCTGCAGGTTCCTGGGCACTTCAGCTTCTCTAGGACCAGCAGTCCTGAGGAGGTGGCCTTGGAGATGCCCTGAAAATTTTCCATGGGGGATGGCAGGCCCCCTTGGCAAAGGAATGCTAGATCCCAAAGAAGATCATAAGGTCGAAACCTGCTGTCTGAATCAGCCTGCTCATACACTGGAATATTGGAGAGTTGCTTTTATGGATTCTGATTTACTTTTAGTGCATATAAAATAAGCCAATGATCAATACATTTTATTTTCACTAATTGTGGCATATTTTATTTATGAATAAGTACTTTTTTGGTCTCTAAACATTTCAGAAGAAAGCCTTTTGAATGTCAAAATTAGAAAGAAGTAGCCATGTTCATGAAATTAGACCTGAAGGTATAGAATAATGTTAGGTGAAATGATACCTTGTTTCAAGTATTTATTTTGTTGAAAGTTCAAGTGGATCATTTTTAGTGGATCATTCAAAGTACTGAAGACCACAAATATTCATCATTTTTTATATTTTTGTTATTTAAAATTGCAAACCTATTTTCTTTCTTTTTTTTTTTTTTTTTTCTTTTTTCTTTTGCAAGAGGTACATGCGCTCTCAGACTGAGAAAGCACCACCTGGTGGGACAAGGTCCCGGACAGTCCTCCTCCGTGTGTCCCCGTCCAGACGTGGGCACCTCCACACACCCAGTGTTCTTCAGGCCACCAGGACCAGGCTCCACACTCCGTGGCAGGCCGTGTGGGACCTCAGAGGCCACAGGAGTGGCCCTTTATTTTTGTTTCACCTGTTTTAGTGAAACAGTGTTTTAAATTCAGCAAGATGTTTTACAAAACTCTTAATCAAATAAATAAAATTGAGTAAAGGGTTTTATTTTAGCCAAATTTCCTTCCTTCCTTTGATGTGTTTCTTCTAAAGTTCTTTAGATTCACATCTTCAGTATATCGCTTTCTAAATTGATGTCCACGATACTATTTTAATTCATACTTCTCATTGTTTGTTGGCCAAATAATTCATCCTCCCCTCTTCTTTTTATCATTTGCCAGTGTCTCAGTTTCTGTTCCCCACTTTAGGGTAGGTGTATCCTTATACCACAGGGTCTGTCCTGTTGAACTCAGTGAAAGCATTGGTTTTGTCAAATGTATAAACGTGAATGAGCCCACAGCTTTCTGATTTATGCTTTCTTCTTTGATATATCCAAATAACTCTGGGAACTTTGGTTCCTTCTGGGTTTTGTTCCAGAAGGTTTTTCTAACTGCTCAGTCTCAAATAGTACCCGACCCCACACACTGTGTTCCCGTATCCTGCCTGACTTTGCTTCAGAGCCCTGACCAGCACAGGAGGTGCCACATGGCTGGGCGCTGATTCTCGGTCTCAGCCACTAAAAGCTCTCCATGGGAGTGGAGGCGGGGCGCTTTTGTCCATTGCTGTATCGTCAGCACCTGGATTAGAATTTGTCTGAAACGTCTGTAGGCTCTCAGTAAATCTTTCTTGAGTGAATGAATGTGTGGGATCCAAATTTCCAGAGAGTGATTTGAGGGTCAGGAAGAAGTTCCCATGGTAGGGACTCTATGTATCCCACCATTACTGGGGCTCGTTCAGTTGCATGGAGCTCGGTCTCGGCACTGCACATTGCAAAGAGAGAGGTACATTGAGTAGGCCTCGAAAACCATTTTTATAAGCTCAGTTTATGGCAATGATATCTCAATAGGGCTGTCATTCAAATGTCATCTTAAGTATAAATTCTACGTTTGTTCGTGGGAGGTGCTCACACTTCACGTAAGCATGAGGGGGCTTCAAAAAGCTCATAGAAAATGCGTGTTTTGAGAAAAAAAATAATGTGTGTATTTAAAATTTTTTTGCACCAAAATAAATGTGCATGTTAATTCTGTTTTTGCACAAACTCTTTGAAGTCCTCTTGTGTAACCCGTGCTGCACTTCAGTTGTTATTATGAGTTCTAGGTATTCGATAGCTGTTTATATGAACCACAAGTTACTGAAACACTCCTTTTTTTCTTCTTTCCTTCATAAGCAGAGAGCTTGTATGGTAATAGAAACATCACCTATACAAAACATTTATTATTTTCACAGTTTGTATTTTAAAAATTCCATGTGTGTCCTTAATTGGCTCCATCTTTATCTTATACTTACTAGCTCTACTCAGTTCGCGACTGCAGTGTTCCACGCCATAAGTGTAGGTGTAAGGCCCACCCGAATGTGACCCACGCGCAAGGGCGCAAGGCTTTGCGTGAGGTGAGGTGCATGACGATTGGTCCTGGTGACCAAGATTAATGGAACTCAGACGGGCTTTAATTAGTGCAGCTGCAGTCATCAATTATCTCCTGAGCACAAATATTGTTATATTTGGGAAATTCTTGATTTATTTTATTCCATTGGCCAGCAGATTTAGATGAATGAGTTCTCATCATCAACATTCTGAGAAAAATCGCCAGAGGCCAGTTGATTATTTAGGACACAATCAACAAGAGTGAACAATACAGAGCAAAACATTGTAAAGTGCTCTCAGCATCAATTTGGAATTTCTGCTGAAATGTGTGGCTTGTTCGGATTGTCAAAAGCACTCAGGCATCTTGAACAAAATCCCAACAGTCCATCGAGACAGGACAGTGCACCCGTTAGTGCCCAGAAGACAGTCTGTCACGGAGGGTAGTGTGCACGCACCTAAACCAGTGCCACATTGCAGTGGCTGTACGGTGTGGTCACTTCCTCTCACACGTAAGGACACGCTTACCAAGAAAATGTGCCATGTCCCAGAGTAAGAAAACTCAGCTTTTTCTGAGCATGAAACAAATCTGTGTTCATCTGAATGCACATATATGCACATATACACACACTCACATGCACCTATAAACACCTATACACACATTCACACGCACACACACACACTTGCACAGATCTGTTATGGGTTTTATTTTTGTTTTAAAGTAATTTTTAAAACTGTAGAGCCTTGAATCAGACAGTTTCAAGAAATATGTGTAACTTTTTTTTTTCTTTTTTTAGAGAGGTTTTTGCTATAGGGTGCGTGTGCTCACCAGAAAGAGAGAGAGACAGAGAGATAGAAAGAGAGAATTCACCCCCCAGGGGGGATGGCCATGCTGCAATCCCTTCTCCTCCATTCTCTTCTCAGGATCTTGGGCATATACGCACATGTACCCGATGTGAGTATTTGCCACCGCATCCGGGACTCAAACCATGGTTGACTACATGGGAGTCCAGCAACATAGCCATTATGCTAACTGCTGGTCCTGAAATATGTGTAACTTTTGAGAGGATGGAATATTGTATATATTTTTAAAAAAGAAACATGTCTCTGATATGCCAAGTTGGTGCTTAGATATATCAAATTGACATAATTTTAATATTTCCCAGTTACATTTTGAGCAAAATTTATAATGATCAGAATGAAGAATGTTTTTATAATAATGCAACATTTAGTATTAAATACACTAGCATCAGTTCTGAACGATTTTTGTCATGCTTTGTAATTTAATCTCACAAAGTCTGTAATTTCGTGGAAGCACCTTGTATAGTTTCAAAAATACTAGGTAGACACCAAACATTTCTTTTTTTTTCCAGTTTCTCATCGTATCAAATCTTTATTAGTTCCTATTCAATAGTGTAGAACAAAAAGGCAAATGATTTTGGGCTTCCATTCTTGTTTTAAATGACCGTCTAATGTGGTAGCTAAAATAGACAAGAATTAGTTGTAAGGGGCCAGCAGGTGGCGGAATGGCAATGGTGCCTGACTCCCACATGGCTGACCCTGGTTTGAGTTCCGGACCTGGCAGCTTGCTTTCTCACTCTCTCTCTCTTTGGTCAAATTAAAAATAATAATAATAATAACAAAATTAAATAATTATTAAAAGAATTAATTATAAGTCATAATCAAGGTCTTATAACAAGTCTATTGCAGATAACATTTTTCAAGGTCTGTGGCATAATACTCATTTTTTTGTTAGGATTGGGATTTTCTATCTGCGGTACATTCCTTAAAATTTTCTAAGTATTATGTCTAAGATTTCTGTTTCTTGTATAACAGTTTAATAGCCCACCTATCCTTTAGTAGCACAGTTTCATCCAAAATATGACTCCCTGAGGGCACAAGTGCTGTGGCTCGTTTCCAGCGCACCTCACGTTGCCTGGTGTGTTCTTCCTGAGGTCCGTCCCTGTCCTTCGGAGACTGCCGCAGGTCTTTGCACGTCTTCTGTGCAGTGGCTCAGAGTGTCTTCTGTCATACTTGAGCTGTCCGAGGAATGGCGTCAGCGCTAACTCACAGCCATTGTCTCTGTGACATTCATAAATACTCTGCCCTCCGAGCATGCTTCTATGGTCTTCCTGTTTTACAGAGTAAACCATAGGACCTTCTGTGTTCCCAGTTAACAGATGGAGGGTCTTTTGTTCACTGACCCCAGGCTCCTCGGAGGAGGTGTTACTTCTTGCGCAGCCATTCTTAGGCGATTAGGTTTTGCCTCCAGGGAGCACATCTTGCACCTCGGAAGGGATGTGTCTGAGTGACCGGACATCTAAGATAGGGCCATAAGTCGCCTTCTTAGCAAAATTAGGCTTTATGTATGACTTTCATTTTTAGTCAAACAGTTATTCTCTTTCGTAAGTTTTAAAGAATCAGGCCTCCAATCTTACACTCGACTTCCAGTCTGGCTCCTAGGTCTTCCAGAGCCTGCAGCACTGCTGCCAGAGCCGGCCCCTCTGGCACTGTCTTGTCCTCTTCCCTGTGCTGTTGCTGTCCTGCCCCGCTGTTGCGCCCACCTATTCCCTAGGCTCCAGGAACCCCCATGAGACCTGGGACCTGGGGAGGGGCCGCAGGGGCCACGTGGCCGGGGACTGGCACTCAGGGGTGAGCACTGGGACATCAGGCAGGACTGGGGGCAGGGGCTTCCTGACACCAGCCCTCGGGTCACTGGAGACAGCGGAGGCTTCCAAATTGATGGGAAGCCATTGGGCAGTCTTACATGATTTCGTGGCAAAATTTGTTGATTATTTTCTTTCAGAGCTTTTGACATTACCTATCAGTATTTGCTGGACTTTGATGTTTGGAGGATAAGCAGTTTTGCCTGGGCCAGCCCTGCCAGCCTATTGGGCTGCTCTGCAGGGTTGGCCTGAGTGGTGAGTCAGCGCTCCCCTCCGGGACGAGGCGTGTGGGTGGTCCTGTTTTATACCCAGAAACCCCTCGATGAATGGTCATTAGAACTTGGTTTCACTGCTGCCTAGCTGCTTATGGATATGAAAGTTCCTAATTTTGTTTCTTAATGGTAAAATAAATGTGCTAGATTAAATAAGTTTAAAAGAGCACTTGATATTCTAATATTCTTTGGTTTTAGTGTTTCCTGTGAACATTTTGGTGCAAATTAGCATAATACAAGCTAGATATATGGGGGTTAAAGCATGTCTTACAAAATTCCAATTTTAGTTGTAGCAAACACAAGAAACACAATTTTTTTTAAAAATCTCCTTATCATAAAGTATTAGCTTATCAGGTGACACATCATGTCTCACTGAGAGTGGAAACATTTTATACCACAGTGCTACTTCAATTTTCCCCTGAAATTTTTGAAAAATAATCTCTCTCTCAAAAATTTTATTGAGATTTTATGTTTTCCTCAGTTCACTCCATTCCTTTTTATGATAAAATGTTGAGTACATGTAGCAGATTGCATACGTACATCTCTCTCTCACTTCTCTCGCATGCGCTATCAGAGACTGTACATTTTGTACCCAGGACCATGGTAGAAACAGCCAGCCAGTGACTCCTGTTCAGCTGCAGTCACAGCAGCTAATTCTTACCGTCGACTTGTCTGCATGCTGCTTTCTGCCTGCCTTCTCTTTTCTGCAGAGGTGACCACCACCCCAATTTCTGCCGCTCGTATTTGAACAGATGTCTGAAACCAGGTGCTAACTGGTATAGAAGAAAGAAATAGTCCTTTCTACTTTGGTGTGTTTTACTCTCCATCCATATATAATTTTCAATTTCCGGTCTTTAGAAAAGCCTGTTGCGTGTATGTAGTTTTAACATTATAAAACTTGGGTTTAAGGTTAGAAACTTATGTTGTCAATAAATTTCACAACCTAGCTTAGCAAATAACTTAGCAACCTAGCCTAGCTGTGAGGGCGTTCAGGTGCTCTGATGAGCAGTCCTCTGGGCCCTCACGTCAGTTCACATTTGCAAAGCTTCCTCTCAATAGGTTTTCCTGAGTATGTTCATTGCTCTCTTCTATAGGCTAGGGTTCCCTCACATGGGAGCTTGTACTCCAGTCAGCCATTGTTAATTTGGAAATACACAACTTCTTCATGCTAAGCATGTACGAGTTTTATTGGTGCTTATTGCTAAAAGAAGGAAACACAAAACCTGACTCATGATAAATAAGACATATGTTTGAAATTGTTAAAACAGCCTTTGGAAAATACAGGTGACATAATTTGAACATTAACAACCACAAAAGCTTTGGGCTCTAAATATATTGTCTTTGATTCTTTAAAAACTTACCTCTTAGTTTTCATACTCCAGATGCCATAATGATGCAATTTCCATTACTTATAACATTTTATAAATGTTATAAGAAAAAATTAAAAGAGTAACAATTTGAATAAAATATCCTGCCATTTAAAACAAATAAGTGATTATATTTTTGCATTTTTAATTTTGGGGGACTGTACCATTTCTAAGTTTCTCAAAAGTTGTGAGGGCTTTTGTAAAAATACCCTCTAGTTTTTCTTATAATGAATGCAATTTGTTGTGAATTAACTGTTTATTTGAAGCTTTTCTTCTTGTTGGGGGTAGCTGTGAGGCAGGAGGATGGGAATGCATAATAACAGGAGATAGTTTGGGGATAGAGGTTATACATTTCCATTTTTGCTTTATCCCATTCAGTTCAACTCCATACACACCTCACCCTGAAAGGCACGCTCAGAACTGCCGTGTCATCACTTTGTCAGGAGCTGTGACAGCACCCTCACAATAAGAGAATCTTCCCTTTGTTTATAACACTTAAATGTCTTGGTGATTAGAACTTTTCCCTTTCTTCTCTGAATAAAATGGTTTTATACTGAGTTTTTTCATTCCAGTGAGGAGAAAGAAATAAAAGCAGCCCTATTTCCTATTACAAATTATCATAAATATTGGAGATGCAGATTTTTCTTAGATCATTAGCATATCATGCTGCGACCCACACCAGAATGTACCATTAACAAAGCAGCCTTCATGTAATTAATGTAAATAATATGGAACTACAGCTTGAGTTACCCAGTCAGCCTTGGCAAAAAGCATTTGTCATAACGCATCATCTAAGGAGCTCGGCCTCAATTCAAATTAAACTTCATGGGTTTGCCCCTTTATTTTTTCCTCGCACACTATAAATTTCTGGGAAACATTTATGACTATAAATTTCACTGAAACACCTATAGAGGAGAAGAAAGCAATTCAGTAAGCTGAAATTAAAATTTTATTATTTACTGTGCTTCTGCTGGTGAGGACAATTAGTATCTTCATAACGGCAGACGTGGAGACCCCCAGAATGCAGCCGAGGGCGTCCCCACCTCGAAAGCGTGCTCTGCCCTCTGTCGCTGCCAGCAAGTCTGAAGTATGGCTTCTGTCTGCAGTTTGCTACTATTGCCCTCTGACTCCAAAACACAGAGGAGCATTGTAAATTTTTCATGAAGAGGTTTCAGTCTGTAAAACAGCAAACAGGAATAATGTTTTAAATGCAATCATCGTCAAGTTTGAACAATGTAATTTATCAAGAGAGCAGTTTGTACTATATAATAAGTTTCATATATTAATACAATTTTTCATCTGATGTCAGGCTTCTGATTTATGAATAGCCCATGATCTAAGGTGATCATTGAATTATAATTCACGTAATAAGAAGCCAGGAACACGACTCTGGAACTGCTCCCCGGCATTAGCTTACATGCCACCGAGCCAATTTACTAAACAACCGTGGGCTAAATGATACAGTTTTTCTAATTCAAAGAAGGCACTCGTTAATTAGATAAAGGCTAAAGCTCTCATTATTTTTAAATGATTTAAGAACGGGTAAAGATCTTACAGCTTACACTGCAGCTCTAATAGTTCTCTGCTTACTGCCTCGTAATAAGAGTATTAAAGACAGATGGGCCCGGCCGACGTAAACCAATTACAGGGCTTCATGTGTACCAGCAGCAATGACTATTCATAGGCCATCAGATGTGCTCGTCGACGTTTTCAGATGGCTCCAACACCACTGATGAGCGTGATTTATGAATGGGTTGGCTCCTTCTGCTAATTTGGGGGGAATAATCACATCTCCGGACTAGATTTAGTAATGCTAGAGACTTATTTCATAGTCTTCAGTCATATTTTAAGTGTTCTGTAGATATTTAACTTTCTAATATAGCAAAGTAGAGAAAAATCAGTTTATTTCAAATATATGTACTTATTGAGCGAGTACCTGTTAGATACCAGGCTCTGGGCTAGACTCTGGGGAAATCTGTAACTCAGTAAATAAGTTTCATTTTAATTATTTTGATTCCTCTCGTTGCAAATGAATAAGATATTTTAGAAAGACAATCAGAACATTGTTGGTCATTATTTTTTTTTAAAAAATAGAATACCTAAGAGATTCTCCCTTAAATCCTTCTACGAAGGTGCATTTGCTTTATGTGAATGTCAGGTCAGACTTTGGGATTGTATAAAAATTGTGTGAGTTCAGGGCTCGGATAGTGATGCAGAGGTAAACTGCAGTGCTTGGCGAGGCCGACTCCCGTGGGAAGCTGCGGGTCTGCTCCCGAGGACCCCATGAGCGCATCAGGCACGCCTTTGCCCGTGACCCCGAGCTGACTGAGTCTGGGAGCGGGCAGTGCCATCAGGGCCTGTTAGCTGCTGTCTCTGTGTCTTTGTTGTTCTCTCTCCCTCAGTTTCTCTTGCCTGTGGAATAAATTTTTAAAAAGAAAAAAAAGCAAGATCCGTGTGTTCATAAAGTAGCTTATGTACTTGAACGTTAGCGACCGACTCAGGAGTCGCGTCGTCTTGTGTCTGAGTACCTTTGTTGCTTAATTACGCGTGGTCGTATGGGACGTGGGCGGCCCCCGCGTTCTGTGCACTCTGTGTCTGGTTGGGAGTCCTTGGTACCCAGGTATTGTGGGAGACTGGCTCTCCCCCCCGCTCCGTCTTCCTGGCTCTCTTCCTTCCAGCACAAATCATGAACGATGGCCACATTGTAACTAACACCCAATTGTCCATAAATGTTTTCCTTGACTTTAAATACTTCATTCATTTCTGTGAATTCTCAACACATCGGTTCATTGGAAAGTAATGACACTTTTCTATGCAGAAATATGTCACTACTTTCCCCGACAACCCAGTACATTTCGTAGGTGCACATTCAATTTCATTAGCTTTGTTTTAAGTTTTTCGTTTGCTCATTTAACCTGCTCCCATGCATTCTTTCCTGCTTTGTTATCACAGTGGTCCTCTTCCCGTCCAAAGGGTTTTCCTTACAGGAAACGTGCCAGTACCTGTGGTGCAGAGAGGGGCTCCAGGCCCGCCCTGGGCGCAGTCGTCGGCCCATGCCCTCACAGTCTGACTGTGGTGTTTCCTCACGAGTTCATTCCGCTCCGTCCTCCCAGCGTTTGAGAGAATATAGGCTCTTCTCATTCAGCCGCTCTTTCCCTTTGGCCTGGCTGGGGACCGTTGGGGCCTGGCCTCGCAAGGCTTCCAGACTGCAGTGAGCTGTTCCGCTTTCCTCCTGCTCTGTCCTCTTTACTTTTCTACATAGATTCTGGTTTTTTAATTAGCTCTTCCAAAGTTGTTGAGCATACTCTTGCAACTAAAGATACAATAATTATGTACTATATTATAAAGAAAATCAGAAAAGGAAATTGGATATAGAAAAGATTTCAAGGTCCTACATTTTCCTTTTTTGCACTTTTTTCTATATGTATTTAAATTTTGTTTTCATCCGAACAACAAGATATGTTATTAATGGAGCCTGAGTAACACAAGTAGTTCTAGAACTTTTGACCTGTTTAATAAGCACCCAAGCTGTGCAGGAGTGTTATTGTACTCTGCAGCGTACAGTTATGAAGCGTGGTACATAGTAAAATAAAAGCAATAATGTTGATATCTCGGAGGGATCCATCAGAGCTGACCTGAAGAACATATTTCATCTGGTTTGTCTGGGTATGAATGTTTGGAAGTTATAGCTGAAATTACTAGAAACAATATTGTGTTTATGACTTCTGATTGTTTGCCACTGTAAGTAACCTCACCCTTCGTGATTCCTGAAACTATTTCCATGACAGTTCATTAGTGTTGCTGTCAAGGAACAAATGATAAAAAACGAAAACCATTTTGGCATTGGGCAGTAGGACATTTGAGCTAAATGTTAGTGTTTAATGTGTAACTCTGTAAGGAGCGAACACGGAGCTCCTCTGAAGGGGACCTGGAGAATGCCGGTCAGACTAGGTCCAGACAGGCTTCGGGTGTGTGTGATGTTTAGGGCTATTCCGTGTAGGATTAACTTGGGATGGGTTTTTATGGGGAGATAAGAAGACTGAGGAGGAAGAGAATGTGTTCACTCAAAAAGTGGAGGGTGGGTTTTTACTGCAGTGTCCTAAGAACGGGAGTTGTTTAATATTGAGTAGATTGCTGTGTTAATCTAAAAGTTACATTTGCCTGTTAAAAGATAAACGACTACTTTGAGATATAATTGATGTGTTTGCTTGTTTCTCTTCCTTGTCAGATTTCCCATTCCCTGAAGACGGGCTGTGTGTCTCATTTACCTCAGTATTTCCAACACAGGGCATAGTACCTGGCCTATGCTACATGTTTAAGAAACATTTGTTTAATTAACAAATTAATCGTGGAAACATCCGAAATATTTCCCTTGTAAGAGCTCTCAAGTAATGTGAGAGAATGAAAGAAAGAGGTGGCTTTTCTCAAAATAGAGTCAAAACATTCAATGTGGCTTTGCTATTATTGCTGCCTTTTATTTTAATTAAAGGAAATTCATCTGTCTTGATCAGCTAGACCACTTTGAATGCTTTCATTTATATGAAAATCACATGCTTGTATTTGTTGAGACGATGTGATTATTGAATAACATTTTCACCCAGTGTAATTTGTAAATAAGCTTCTACTGCACTATAGAACTTCAGTACTATTATTATTAAATTTTTCTTTTTATAGATTTTTGCCATAGAGTGCATGTGCTTGCTAGAGAGAGACCGAGAGAGAGGGAAACTGAGAGATCACTCCTCAGGGAAGAAGGCCATGCCACAGTCCCTTCTCTGCTCTCCTCTGGGGATTTCAGGCATGCATGTACACACGCCCAGCCTGTCTTGCAAGTCCACGGTTCCCAGGACAAGGACTGTGGGGCTGGCCATGTAGGATCCAGCACCTTACCCACCATGCCACCCGCTGGCTTCTGTCGCTATGGCTTTGACCACAAAAACATTGAATCAACCGTTTTTAGCACGTTCATGATAGTTAGATAGACACTGTTTACTCTTTACTCACATTACTCTTGTTGCCAACAGAACTTTTAAGCCCCATCTTCCGACTCATCAGTATGCACCAGTGTGTTGGCTTGGTAAATTTTGTAGCATTGTGGAGATAGGAAAGGCATTCATTAGTGGCAGATAAGTTCTTATACATTCTCTCTGCTCAGTGTCATGGTTTTGTATGATTATGATAAGTCATTGGAATTTCATTTCTTTGATAGACTATTATAACAATATTTATAAACCAGTTGGTAGCTGTAAATATAATACTTTATAAATGTTTGGAGTGATTGTGGTTTATACTTAATTTTATAAATACGAAAGCTTAAAAGAAACTATTTTGAGGCCAGCAGGTGGCATGGTGGTCAAGGTACTGGACTCCCACATGACTAATTGCAGTTCAAGTCCCAGACCTGCTTTCTCACTTTCCTTCTCCCTCTCTCTCTCCCTCCCTCCCTCCCTCCCTCCCTCCCTCCCTCCCTCCCTCTCTCCCTCCCTCCCTCTCTCTCTCCCTGCCTCCCTCCCTCGCTCTCCCTCTCCCCCTCTCCCTGAGTGTGTCTGGTGAGCACATGTGCCCTATAGCAAATTAAAAGATAATAACAACAAATAAAATTATTTTTTTAGAAAGAAGCTATTACATATCTATACCGTCTCAGAGGTAATACTCCAAATACGTATGCACACAATAGTATGTTAAATGATTCAACCTTGGCAGTGGGCCTTGGAAGCATCCCCTCTCCCTACTCAGTGTCCACCCCTTTGTGTATGGCCCCGGATTCCTGGAGTGAAAACCCTGATGGGACCTCCTGCAAGTGCTCTGATGCTAATCAGCCTGGTGTGCAGGACAGAGATGCCGATAGTCCGAGCTGCACTTTAAACTCAGACAGACTGTCAGTCTCCAGGACTGGGGGGATGGCCTGTTTATGCAATCAGACACAGACCTGGGCGGACGTTGTCAGGCACATTCTTGTTGTGTAAGCAGCAGGCGGACTGTGCTTCATCTGACAGACAGTGTGTAAATCTGCCCATGCAAAAATCCAAATGTTTAGTTTGCTTCTAGTCACTGTAATAATCTGCTTATTTTCGTCTGCTAGAGCAGTGACATCACTTAGCAGAATGGGCTTCAGACAGGAGGCCCAGATAAGTCTCTGTTAGTGTCAGTCATTCATGCCTTGATTGGCAAGGAGATAAATAGGAATTTACTCGAGGTTTGCTTTCAGCTAAAAGAATAGACATCTTGTTCTGGACAAGAACAACTTTATCTAGCATGGCTGTTTTACATCTTGAGAAAATGGATAGAACACATCGTTTCTAATTATAGCTTCTAGGAATAAGTAGCCTCCCATGTCAATAACTATTGTATAGTTGTAGCTAAAGAGAGTCTCATTGGGTTTGTTAAAAGGCCTCTATAATTATATAAATATTCATCTTTATTTTGTTTGTCAGATTACCAGAGTATAAAGCACATTTATACAGCACTTTAATTATTTATTACTTTCTGATAGTAGCTTTGGTAAGTAGTCAAATTTTAATTGATTTTGTTACCTATTACAGTAAAGTACACCAACTTTCAGGTCAGCTTATTTGGAAACACAAACCCTCAGATTTGATAATAGAATTCTGAATTTCTTTCCTCTTTAGCTTCTAGTCTGTTCTCAGCTTGAGCCCACCATAGGAATCTCTGGTCTGATCTAGATTACTTCAGAGAGGAATTAAAACCCAATCCGTGTACTTGTTTGCTTGATAGTAATTAAAATGTGCTAATATCATCCCAGAGGAAACTTCTTCTAATTACCTATCACTGGACTTCTATTTTGAGTTCTGTCCTACTCCAGCTTCTAAGTGATGCTGTGCACATTCCATAGTGCTTCATTGCATGTTATGTTTGAAGAATAATAGATATCAGTAATTGATACACACTTTTTTTATGCAAAATATTAGAAGTCTTTGGAGACGAGCACATTAGGTCTCTAGAATAATCCAGTGTTTGTAGAAATGAGGACAAGTGCTTTACTACCTTTTTATCATTTTTATATTTTTTCTTAGAGGGCATGTACTCGTGTAAGGCAGAAACACAGAGAAGGAAAGTGAGAAATCACTTCCCTGGGGGATGGCCTTGCTGCAGTCCCTTCCCCTCCATGCTCCTCTTGGGATTTTGGGCACACACACAAGTGCCTGGCAGTCTGGCCAGGTGGGATCCAGCCACTTTAACTCTCAGCCACCTCCTGGCCCACCGTCTAGTTCTTTGCGCTTTTGGAAGATTTTTGTGAATACCGTCATGTAAATTTCAGTGAAACGTTTCACCTTATGTTCTCTTACTCATCTAGTTGCTGGCTTAGACTTTAGGATGAAATGCAAACAAAACACTCACCTTCTTACGCTGCTACTCTCTTTATCCAAGACTTTTCAGACTGAAATGAATGAATGTCCAAGAACTTATTTCGTCTAATGACTCTGTTTTGATCTTTGTCCTACTTCCTCCACATTAGTGAGGTTTTGGATTGGCAATTGCGCACGCCGTACCTGTGAGGCCGCGCGGCCGGAGCGTGGGGTGCTGGCTGCCGAGGGCCTCCTGTGTTCTGTGGCTGCTCTTCTAGCATCCCATACCCGGACTTCAGCTCTATGGTACGCGGCGTCACCTCTGCCAGTACAATGTTGGGCTGTTACTGTCTTCCTTTTGTTTTACTATATTAGACAAATAAAGAATAAAACGGTTTTTCTAGTCGCCGTCTCATGGAATTGGATCTGTCAGCTCCAGGGGATAATCGAGTAGTGTCTGGACATTGTGCAGACGCCCCGCGTGCGACGAGGGGCACTGAGGCCGCGACTGAGAGAGGACTTCCCACCCTTCGTGGCAGTTGCTTGGGTCCAGCTAGATGTCTTTACTTATTCTCTTCCCTGAACCTTTCTTTCCCAACCGGAGAGACAGCCTTCAGCAGCGGGTCTCCCACGTCTGGGACTTACCCTTGCCTGCCTCTGGGACTGGCTCAGTGAAGTGAGTGGGGTTCAGGATGTAGGGCTGCGTCGTCGGGAGGTGATCTGGACACCAGCTGCTCCAGCCTGACTGACACTTAGGGAACGAAGAGGCCGGCGACGTTGGCCTGCGGGGTGTGCGTGGCTCATGCCTGCAGCCCAGCCTCACCCAAGGACTTTGGTTTTCAGCTTTAAATATGTTACTTGGTATGTCATTTATCAGAATACTTCTCATCATATTTTGAGCCTTTGATAAAATTTAGTTCTATAAAATCATCACATGTTACAAACCTTGCTTAGTCTATTATGTTCTTGCCTTCACTGTAGTATAGACACTCTGGAAGATGTCAGTGTAAGTGTCCTTAAATTTGTTCAGAATCTTTTAGGGAATGTTTGTATATAAAAGTAGAAAATAGATCAAAAGTTAAAGTATAAAGATGGCGTTGGGACAACTCGTGAATGCCAAGTGAGCTCACAGTAAGATGGGGAGGTGTGTATGTAGAAAATTAAAATGAAATAAAAAACAAAGACAGGAAATGAGAGCTGGCCTGGTCTCCAGCAGGTGATAACATCTTTTGTTATTGAGTACCTTGAGCAATATCTTCTAAAACTGTGATTGCCAACAGAAGATTTTTCAGTTGCAGTGAGTAATGTCTGTGATTACCCGTCTTTTTTTTTTTTTTTTTTTTGCTATAGGGCACATGCTCTTGCCAGAAAGAGAGAGACAGAGATGGAAAGCGAGAAATCACTCCCTAGGGGGGATGGCCACACTGCAATCCCTTATTCTCCATTCTCCTCTTGGGATCTTGGGCACGTGCGCACATGTGCCTGCGTGAGTTTAAGCCTCCAGGTCCGGGACTAGAACCACGGTTGACTACATGGAATCCAGTGACATAGCCATTACGCTAACTGCTGGTCCCATTACCTGTCATCTTTATGGCAGGAGGGTAGGATGTGAGAGGTCCACAGTCTGCTGCAAACCCTCGATTCCCCTGCTGCGGCCTCCTTTCTCAGTGCACCTTTGCTCGAACGCTGTGCTCACCTGGGGCTCTGCGAGGAAGCCGGCCCGAAGTTTGACCGACAGTCAGTAGTTCCCACTGTTTCGGCTGAGGCCCAAGTGTTATTACCTTATTTAAAACAAGTCACTGGATTTTAATTCATTTCAGTCTGAAAAATATTTTTCTTTCTCTTTCTTTCTTTTTTTTCTTTTCATTGTCCAAGGGTGCATGCATTGGCCAGAGGGGGAGAGAGGGAGAGAGAGAAAGCACGCCCACCCCCATGGTGGGGTGTGGTTAGTCTCACTCTCTTCTCCCATTCTCCATCTTGTCAGGATTCGCGGCATGCATGCACATATATCCAGCATTTTTCATGTTGCCAGGAAGGACCAGGATTCAAACTGTGGGCAGTCATGTGAGATCCAGTTCCCTTAGCCACTAGACTTTGGGGCCAACCCTCAGTTTGAAAATCTTTAATAAAAAGATAGTGGCAGGATAAAGAGTTAGGTGGTTTTGTCTTCTTTTTGTCATAAATTGTAAACTAGCAAGCTGTATGACTTTCATATATATTTCCTACCTCATAATTTAAAAAATTGTTTTCTGTTGTTAGCCTCATTATGATAGCTTCTGTTAATTCTACATCTTAACTTCCCTAACACTATACTTATGCCAAGAGTAAATGCATTTTTTTTTCTTTTTTGAGAGGTTTTTTGCTATAGGGCACGTGTGCTCGCCAGAAAGACAGAGACAGAGAGATAGAAAGCGAGAAATCACCCCCCAGTGGGGATGGCCACACCGCAATCCCTTCTCCTCCATTCTCCTCTCGGGATCTTGGGCGCGCACGCACATGCGCCCGGCGTGAGTTTAAGCCACCAGGTCCGGGACACGAACCGCGGTCGACTACATGGGAGCCCAGCGACATAGCCATTACGCTAACTGTTGGTCCCAAGTGTAAATGCATTTTATTACCTACATCCAGTTAGATTTACTTCTATACTTAATTATTTGAGAGAGAATTTTAGTTTATATTTTGAATGCTGAGAGGTATATAATAAATGATAATTTTATTCCACATGGTCTTTTATTTGAGGTGCTGAGGATTTGAACAATTAGTATAAGTGATCTACATGCAATTTTATAGATGCCTATCTGAATTTATTTTTCAAAATAATTTTTACTATAAGTGGTGAAATCTACAAATCTATTTTGTGAAGAGACATCATAGCTGTACACATCTACATTTTGACGATAATAATACTTTTTTATGTTGAAAGGAAGCCAAATTAATATGTAATTGCTTTGCCTCCTGAAGATAGTTTTGCTCCATCCAGACAGACCTAGACTATCTAGCATTCTCTGGTTTGACTCTTGTTTCTTTACAGGTTAGTTTATACACATTACAGTAGGGCCTTGTGTCAGAAAGAGTGACAAGCCCTGCTAGTATTTTATTAACTATCTACCACCAATTGGCTCACAATAACTTTAAAACCCTAAAAACTTGTTTTTAAAGTTAATCCTATGTTTTTGTTTTCCCTTGAAATTATGAATTAAAAAGGAACAAATGAAATCTGTACAACAAGACACTCCGCTTTATCTTTATGTCGGAACACTGGGATATGATCTGAATCAAGCTGTGTTGTCTCTCTCCCACTTTGATGTTGGACTGTCCTTCTGAACTACACTCGTGTCCTGGTGGTGCTCTGGTGGGCAAATCCCATAGTCCTTACTATAGAGGTGTACTGTGACGGTTGCTCCTCGGACTGAGGTCCCAGAAAGGGTCAATTTTGTACTGAACTCGGCAATTACTGGGCAATACATCTCGGCCCTTCCAGCTAATCTTACCTTGAGTTCAAATGGTTCTTTAGATCATCCTGACATTTTCGAAGGGCGAGATGATGACAAAGCCCAAGACAATGAAATGCCTAAGTTTGGAAAAACTGCCTTTCCTTGTTTTAGCAAATTGTACAGGCACCACCAGGTAGGATGGTCCTTTCTAAATCTGGCAAATATATTCATATTTCTAGAAATTCCATATTCATGCTCAATACACAGGACCTACAGGCTGGATTGTAAACATGCCGTATTTGACAATGCCTAAGGGGCTTGGTCCTAGGGAACAGGTTCCAGTATTGAAATATTTTTTAAGAGAAAAAAATATATGGAATTTTTTAGTACATGTGTTGAAAGTGAAGGTAAACTTGTTTGGTTGGAATAATATTTTATTCAGTGTTTTTTAACCTGTTATATATTAGAATGCTGTATGTAGTCAGATTTTAGGGAAATGATGAAGATGACTGTACGAAGACCAGACAATTAATTATATTGCTGTCAGTTTCTGTTTCTAACAGGGCTATAGTAGTAACAAATTCCCTATGTTTTGGGTGTAATCCAAATACTACTAAGATAAGTCATGTTGTCTTTGGCTTATTAAGTTTGTTTGTGAGACTATGAGTATTACATATCTGATAGAGTTTTGGAGAGTTGGGCCTGACAAGAATTGCTAGTAGGATACTATGGCTTTTATTCTGGTGTTGTTTTAAATAGTTGTGAAATAGATCATTCTCTTGATTTACTATTCATGGAACTCCAGTGATGCAGACTGTGTTGCAGAATGAAGAGGTGTCTTGTGCTCAGAATTTGTAGAAATACTGATGTAAATATAGAGCAGGAATAAAAATTACATGATCCTCCTGAGACTCAAAAAGGCTGCCCAAGGCCAGATGTGTACAAGAATGTCAAGAAAATGTTTCATTAATACTATTATATAAAAATTTTACTAGTACAAACATACATTATAGAATCATGTATTCACATAGAATAAATTATTCCTATTTTTCTATAAAGATGATTATTTCATATAAACAATATTGCTCAGTTCCTTGCATGCCACAGGGTCGGAAATAATAGTTAGGGTCAGGTATCCATAGGGCTGAGTAGAAAACAACTAGTCCAGTCTCCCCAACTTCATAGCAGAGACTGCAGCTCTTCAAGTTCTCTGTACATGCACAGGCTTTGAAAATTCTGTTCCAGAGCTCTGAGCATCTCTGATGGTCTCATTTGCATATCAATGGAAAATGTTCTACTAAATTTCAAGATAATACTGTCTTAAGATGCCCAGAGATAGTATCATCATGACCTAACAAGTATAACTAAGATGGATTTTCCAGTAAGACTGAAAACAGACTTACAGAAAGGAGAAATACAAAGTAAAATAAACAGAACTAACTCTTGTAACTTTTTCTTTTAATTTTAAATGTTTTAAACTGATCTGGTATATTAATGGAAGCTATGCATAAAATTTGTCCCAATTCAGACAGTTATGGTCCTACTCAGGTAAATCCGATTTGTACAGAATTTGTCAAAATCATAGTAAAGGTTTTATGTGATAGTATTAGATGAAGGGTCTTGAAGACTATGCATGGATTTCACATTTTTCTTGCAGCCAAATGGATTCATACTTTAATTCCATTTCCCATGAACTTTTTGAAACCCCCCTGTGCAATACTTGACCACATGGTAAAAATGATTATATAAATCTCACATGAGAGCGCTCTTACAGGCAGTATCTTTGTCGACATGCACGTATTTGCGGGTTTTATGTGCGTGTCCTGTGTCTGGTTTGCTCAAGGGAGCAATGTGAAGAATGAAGCCGCAGTTAGCTTCTTAGGGAGTTACGAAGAAGTACTTGTGAAGGAAAGCCTTGTAACAAGGAAAAATTCTGAAGAGATTGGTGGTGTCTCCTCTAGTGTGAAAACCAAACATGCGCCCTTGTTAGACTGTCAGACCGCTTCACTGTGAGTTTTCAAAGTTGTAGCTGCGTCCCCACCTGGTGGGGCGAACCCTGTGCTGGTCCCTGCTGGGGCCGTGGTGCACCACCTCCCCCCAGCTTGTCGCCTCAGTGCATGGTGCTGCTGCTCCATCATGGGAGTCGGTTCTGTCCCTTTAGACTTCCTGAAACCCACCTTCTCCATGAAGCTTCTCCAGCTATCGGTATTTCAATCTGCATTCGCTGATACGTTTTCTGAACATCTTTGAAATCTCTTTGAGAAAGTCCACGTGGAGTGATGGCTTTGTGTCCTGATTATTCCTCTGATGTTAACGCTGGCCACTGAAATGGAGTCTCCTTCCTGAAGAACTAGAGGGCTTTCATTTATGTCACATTTCATTGACAGAGCATGGACTGGTGCTCATCACACCGAAATCTCCATACACGCTTTTTAAAATTAATACATTTAGAAGTAGCTGAACTATAATAATTCGAAGACTGTTAGAGATTGAAAGTTAGTAAAGGCATTTGAGATGAAGGTGTAAATAGAAATTAAAGTGTGTTTTGCCATTTTAGCTCAAATTATGTGTATCAGTAAGAACAGTGATACCAAGGAAATTTTCTTTATCTGTTCTTCAAACAGTAATATTAGTCCATTATTTGTAACTACTATTTTAACCTTCATTACATAAATGTAGTTAGTGTTTTACCTAACCTGAAACATTGAAATTTCATTTAGTCCAGACTAGATAATGGTGGCAATTTAATGTATGTCTTGTTCTCCAGTACTTGACTTCTATGGTTAGTTAAAATGGTTTCAGCTTTCAAAGCCCTCCAGCCCTGCCATGCAGTTGAAAGTGGGTCGTTTTGAAAAGGACAGGCCAGCCTGTGATTGGAATGGGTCTCCATTGCAGTATAATTCCTCCCACCTGTTCTTCTCATGTTGGCATTTTAAAGCCTTGCAAGAAACAGGAACTTTTTGAGGAGTAAACCAACTCTTAAATCCCAAAAAGGAGCCTAGTGGATCTTTGTTTGCCAGGCCTGTTCTGTTTGGGTTCTTTTAGCCTCTTTAAGTCAGTGCCTTTGGGGAGCCCTCTGGTGGGACGATGTGGCCCTGAAAGCTGGGAACCAGCGAAGTACAGCCTGCAGGACAGACGCGACCTACCACCTGCTTTTGTAAATAAAGGGTTTTTTTTTATTTAATTATATTTTTGGAGAGTTTTTTGCTATAGGGCGCATGCACTCACCAGAAAGACAGAGAGAGAAAGAGAGACAGAAAGTGCGAAATCACCCCCCAGGAAGGATGGCCATGCTGCAATCCCTTCTTCTCCATTCTCCTCTTGGGATCTTGGGCATGCACGCACATGCGCCCGGTGTGAGTTTAAGCCACCAGGTCTTGGACTCAAACCATGGTCAACTATGTGGGAGTCCAGTGACATAGCCATTACGCCAACTGCTGGTCCCTGTAAATAAAGTTTTATTAGGACACAACCACACTCATTTGTTTTTCATGTCGTCTGTGTCTGCTTTTGTGTTAAATCAACAGAGCTGAAATTTTCAGTCAAACATCTTATGGTCCCCAAAGTTGAAAATATGTACCGCCTGGTCCTTCAGAGAGTGCTTCCTAACCCTGACTCTGAGACGCTGTTGTGCTAGCAGAGGTCGGACTCGCGGCGTGTGGGGCAATATGGGGAGTCCAGCTACATGTACTGGGATAGTTTTGGGTAGGTCAGTTGTCTTGACCAAAAAAAAAAAAAAAAAAAAAAAAAAAAAAAAAAAAAAAAAAAAAAAAAAAATCATAAAATCATAGAAACGGAATTTGGAAAGACGAACTGAAATCTTCAGGAGCTGAACGTCTGCAGCCTGTCAGTGTTCTGTTTAGAATGTTCCCTTCTCTTGGTTCTTACACTAAGGTATGCTGAGTTAAGGCCCTGCTTGATGTTCCTCCTGGAAGTTATTTTGACAGAAGCTTTTCAACCCTGGAATTGAGTTGAATGGGCCGGAGAAATGTACTTCACAGTTTTTAGATCCTGAATGAGGCTTTGGCTTGAGTGAGGTTAAATTTCTTCTCCAACTAGTTAACAAGGATCTAGCCTGTTAATTAGGCTAATTATCACCTGTTCAGGGCAAAAATGCACTCAGGGCTCTTGGCTGAAGTCGCAGCTCCCTGATGAACTGTGTGCAAACCCTCTGGGAGGTTTTCCAGCCTGCGTCTGGAAGCCAGGCCGGAAAACCAAAAGTCTCTAATCCTAGGTCTTTCTGTGCCTTCTCTGTGCGAATAATGCTCATGTTTTTTAATCTCATCTGAAATAGGAACACTCCAACTCTAGCCTGGTTTGTGTACTCCAGAGAGCCGAATCACCAGCCGTATCATTGGTTCAGGGTGTAACTTTATTCATTGAGGCAAAGATTTCTATTTACTCTTTGTTTGTGTGCACATGACACAGACATTCCAAATATTTGGAAGGAGATGTTGAAAACCCTGAGAGTCTCGCTGTATTTATTGTTATTTAAATGTCAGGTTATGTTTTTGGTTTTTCAATTTTGTGAAAATAGTGAAAAATATTTATTTTCCATGTAACTTAAAGTTGCATCTTAGGGGGACCAGCAGGTGGCTTCATGGTTAAGGCGCTGGACATTACTACATTGGTGACTATGGTTCGAGTTCTGGAGCTGGTGGCTTGCTTCCTCACTTTCTCTCTCTCTGGTCAAATTAAAATAAATGAATTAATAAAATTAAAATAAATAATTCTTTAAAAAAAGCTTTTCAAAAAATTTTAAACTTTCTCTTTCTCTCACTTTCTCTCTCTCTCTCTTTCTCTCCCCCTCTCCCTCTTCCTGTCTGCCTTTCTCTCACTCTGGCCTTCTCTGGTCAAATTAAAATACATAAGTAAGTAAAATAAAGTTAAATAAAATAATTAATAAAAAATAAAGTTGCCTGTTATCTTTAAGAATTATATAGTAATTTATGGGCCAGCAACTGGTGCGGAGGTTAGACTGCCAGATTCCACATAGCCAACTCCCGGACTCTATCCTGGGCCCAGCAGCTGAAAATCACACTGGGCTCACGTATGTGCACGCCCCGAATCCCAGGGAGGGAGGAAGTCACACTGGGCGCAAGTACGTGCACGCCCCGAATCTCAGGGAGGGAGGAAGTCACACTGGGCGCAGGTACGTGCACCCCCGAATCCCAGGGAGGGAGGAAGTCACACTGGGCTCACGTATGTACACGCCCCGAATCCCAGGGAGGGAGGAAGTCACACTGGGCGCAGGTACGTGCACCCCCGAATCCCAGGGAGGGAGGAAGTCACACTGGGTGCAGGTACGTGCACCCCCGAATCCCAGGGAGGGAGGAAGTCACACTGGGTGCAGGTACGTGCACCCCAGAATCCCAGGGAGGGAGGAAGTCACACTGGGCGCAGGTACGTGCACCCCCGAATCCCAGGGAGGGAGGAAGTCACACTGGGTGCAGGTACGTGCACCCCCGAATCCCAGGGAGGGAGGAAGTCACACTGGGTGCAGGTACGTGCACCCCCGAATCCCAGGGAGGGAGGAAGTCACACTGGGCTCACGTACGTGCACGCCCCGAATCCCAGGGAGGGAGGAAGTTACACTGGGCGCAGGTACGTGCACCCCCGAATCCCAGGGAGGGAAGAAGTCACACTGGGCGCAGGTACATGCACCCCCGAATCCCAGGGAGGGAGGAAGTCACACTGGGCTCACGTACGTGCACGCCCCGAATCCCAGGGAGGGAAGAAGTCACACTGGGCGCAGGTACATGCACCCCCGAATCCCAGGGAGGGAGGAAGTCACACTGGGCGCAGGTACGTGCACCCCCGAATCCCAGGGAGGGAAGAAGTCACACTGGGCGCAGGTACGTGCACCCCCGAATCCCAGGGAAAGACGGAGGAGAAGGGATCGTGGCATGGCCAGTCCCTGGAGGGTGATTTCTTACTTTCCCTCTCTCTGTGTCTTATCCCAGTGAGCACATGTTTCCTATGGCAAAAATTAAAGAAAAAAATTGTAAAAAAGAATTATGTAGTAATTTGGAACTTCATAGAAATAAGATGAACAAGATTACTGTGGAATAATATTGGGATATTTAATGTGGCTTTTGTGCCTGCTTCACATAAAGGAGTACTTTCAGTCTAAAAGCAGTATTTATGTTTTTATTCAGATGTTTCCTGGGCCAGAAACAATATAAGCATCTCAGAATTATGGTGCTTACAGATACTGAATGTGTTATCATGGCAGGATTTCTTGAATTCTTCATTTTGCTTTGTTGTCCTTCAGGGTACTTTCTAAGCATAAGATGCTCACGTGAATTAATTGAGCACTGGCATTTCTCCTTAGTGGTTGTCTTTATGTGCGTTTTTATGTGCATCTTTGTTCAAGAAGCTGATTATTTTTCAGTTATATTTGTAGCTCTGCAGAAATCCTTATGGTAACTGTATTAGGCAAAGTCCACATCATTTTTATTCACTCTATTAGTATATTATTACATAATTATTAAATTATCATTTAAAAAGAAGGCTTTTGTTCTAAAGAGACTGCCTGTGCATTGATGGTGTTTGAGTAACCTGGAAACTGTTTGAATGTTCATTACTGCTTCAGGTATTTCGCTAGGAATGATATAAACCTTGCTTTGTCTTCACAGTTCTATATTCTGTTTATTCAAAAAGATGAGCAGTTCCTGTAGTTAGGTTTGTGTGTGTTCTTGTTTTATGCTATTTTTTGGCGTGGCAAGACGACTTCTGGTATGAAGTATCCTCTAGCAGCATGAGTGCGCTCCGGGAGAGGGCTGGAGGGCTGGTCTGCGTGGGGTGGCAGCGGCCCTGCCAGGGAGCTTCAAACGTTCAGGTTAACTTTACAATAATAGTTCTGAACCCCTCAACACTTTATAGGTCACAGTTTTTAAAGGTACTGGCTGTATAAGTTTCTTTCTTTTTTTATTTTTTTTAAAAGAGATTTTTTTTTTTGCTATAAGGTGGTCGTGCTTGCTGGAGAAATACACAGAGATAGAAAGTGAAAAATCCTCCTCCACCTGGAGGAATGGCTACACCACAGTTCCCTCTCCTCCATTCTCTTCTTGGGATTTTGGGCATGCGTGCACATGTGCCTGGCATGAATTTCAAGCTGTCCGGTCTGGGGCTTGAACTGCCGTTGGGTCTGGGACTCGAACCATCATCGGCCATTTGGGACCCCAATGATATAACCATTATGCCAGCTCCTGACCCCAGACTGCATTAGTTTTTAATGTTTGATCAGATGTAAAGTACGCTTAATAAGACTTCATTTACAGCACACCAGATTCTGCACATGAGTGTGCTTTCTGTAGAGAGGTGTTTGAATATTTTAGTACTTTGACAAGACTGGTTCAAAGTGTCATGTAGAGAAGATCAGAGATATAGTTTGGATTGCTTAATTGAAATACTGATTTTTGAATTATAAAAATTTCAAAAACAAAGGAATCACTTTGGAAGATGTTATTATATGACCGTATTTATTTCAAATTCCTTATTTTGTAAGAACACCAAAATGTTACAACATTTTGTAGTCAACCCTGTAACACCACTGTCCCGTTTCTGTCCTCCAATTATGATGTCATGCATGTTTTTGCATGTCAACTATAATATATGGGATTATATATTTAATATATTTTCTTGAAGATGTTATCTACGTGATCTTTGGTGCCAAACTTGTTTTTTTAAAAGTTTATTTAATTTATTATTATTTTCTTAATTTGCTTTAGGGCACATGTCCTCACCAGAGAGAGCGTGAAAGCCACTAGGTCTGGAACTTGAGCTGCAGTCAGCCGTGTGGGAGTCCAGCACCTTCACCACCATACCGCCTGCTGGCCCCGATACTTAAACTTGTTTTCCAGTGCAGTTGCAGTTTTCACTCCATTCTGATAAACCTGCCCCTAGTATATTCCTTTTCACTGCATTACGATAGCCCATCTTATGATTGAAGCGATTATTTGTCTACTTCCCACCTGATGGATATTTAAGGTGGTTTACATTTTAACTGGGGGACTTTTTTGTGTTACGTAACTATACGTGTGTACAAGTTTTTCAGTACCTAGACCAGACTGTGTTGAAAGGTAGGAATGGACCTGTACAGCTGTGAACAGCATTGCTAAGGAGCTCATATTAACTTACCCTGAATTGTAGAGATAATAAACAACATAAAAGCATGCTAGTGATACCTGTTACTATTTACCATAGCAATATACTACTTTTTATTTAATATAAAAATAATACAGCACTTTTTTTTTTTTTGAGAGGTTTTCGCTATAGGGCGCGTGCGCTCGCCAGACAGACAGAGAGAGACAGAGAGATAGAAAGCGAGAAATCACCCCCCACGGGGGATGGTCACGCCGCAATCCCTTCTCCTCCATTCTCCTCTCGGGATCTTGAGCACGCACGCACACGCGCCCGGCGTGAGTTGTAAGCCACCGGGTCCGAGACGCGAACCGCGGTCGACTACGTGGGAGTCCAGCGACATAGCCATTACGCTAACTGCTGGTTCCTAATAATACAGCACTTTTATCATAACGTGTGTGTGTGTGTGTGTGTGTGTGTGTGTGTGTGAAATTGTTCTGAGTTTTCATTGTTTTAATAAATAGAATGAGTAACTATGTATTAGGATTTCAGAGTATTCAAGTTTCATCTACAAATGTAATTTGAGGTGCCAGGTGGTGGCACAGCCATAGTGCCGTCAGACCCACATGGAAGAGGCCCTGATACCTCCTTTATTGTGGCAGTCAAGTCCATGTGCCCATAGTCCGGGCGGGCTGAGAGAGTCGTGCATTGTGGCAGAAGGATCCTCTTTCTCCCCCAAGAAATAATCAGTAAAATTTATACACACACACACAGATATGCACTCACACATATACATATGTGTATAAACACATATACATAGGTATATATACACACATATATACATGTGTGTATATGTAATATATGGTGTATACACACATGTACGTATACATGTGTGTATAAAATATGAAATTTATAAATGATGGCTACAGATCTCACTTTAGGACGCTTACTCCAGTAGTGTAGAAAGATAAGGTTATATATGTTACTTGAATAAAAGTCTAGTATTTTGACACAATTTGCTGCCATTTAGACATTTGAAACAGACAAATGCTCTAACAGAGACTTTCTCTAGGGCCGTCATACCTGTCAGCACGATGCTGTGACCATATCATTATAACACAGCTCCCTGCTAAGTCTTCAGCTTCTCCGTCAGCGCACATAGATGGCTATGAGTGATGATACTTCTTGTAATTATATCCATTGTAAAAAGCTGTTTACAATGTAATTTAAGAAACCTCATTTAATTTAGGAGTCTAAAAAATGTACACTACGAGATTAACTCTTCCTTGGTGTCTATGTCACAGTTATCCAACATAACAAAGGGGCTTTATTCCAAAGAGATTTAGAGTAATAGACATCCCTGTCCCAGGAATTTTATAATGAAGATACCTCTAGACAGGAAGTACTAATGGTGTGTATAATAATCTGCATTTTCAATGTCTCCCTCAAAATCGTATCTTCGTTGGTGTTTAATTCTCCATGCTGCTGGGGAGAAGTCTGGTATCATTTTGATTCCTTTTCCTTGTGACATTTTTGCCTTTTGAAACCTTTAAGATCTTTTCCTATCCATAGAACTAGCTGGTGGAGACAGGAAAGAAGGTAATGCACTGTGGTCTTTCACTCCCAAGTCTGCTGGCACTGGCATCTTGCACTTCACTGTGAACGTTACGAAGTCTGAAGCAGCTCGCTGACTTAAAGCTGGGCTCATCCACCCAGGAAGGCCTTGTGCTGAGTACTTGGTCCTGAACCTTTGGGGCCTATTTGTCGCTGGTCATTTTAAAAATCAATTTGTAATTGTTTAAAATTTTACAAATTAATTAAAAACGTTTAGAATCCCAAAAGGATCAGAAACAAATATGTAAAACATAGCTGTTGTCATCTGTGTACATAAATCTCGGTGGGAGACACAGCTCTGCCCTTCTCTCTGTGACTGAAATACACCTCCGCATGTAACATGGCAGACGTGCTGAAGGCGGAAAGCCAAGAGGGGCGAGATGCGGGCAGCCCGTGTGTGCCCCAGCACTGTGACGTGTGCCCTCACTTTCTGATCCTGAGCTGTGGAGGTAAGGGAAGGAACAGAATGTTTCATCACCAGTTGAGTTTATCCAGTTGGTCTAAAATTATTTCTGGAACACCGCTGGGTTCTTGGCATTTTTCTGGGCTTTGCGGATAAGGGTGAACCAAATACCATCACATTCATTTGTGTGCTTGTTAATTACCTTTCAGATTGTAGTCTGCTTTATTGTCGATCCTTCAGCTAATCTACCATCACACTCTCTCATGAGTGAATTTTTACAATACCGACATCTTTTTATTATAAATTCAGTGAAGCAGTTCCTCCTGTGAGACCATCAGGTAAAGACAGCAACACCCAGAGTGTCTCACCCAGCCGCGTAGCAGGCTCAGGTCTCTGCTGCTGGGCAGCAGACCCTGGGGTGAGCTGCTGCAGTTCTGCGAGCCCCAGCTCTGTGCTCCTGTCACTGAAACCCTTCCTGCTAGCTCTGCATTTCAGTCTGTACCTGCCTTCTTTGTAATTGGGAAACCGCTTTCTCTTTATTTAGACCTTAGGGAGAAAATGAACTTTGGTCAGACTCCTTAAAAATAGAGTCCAGTTTTACATATTTCTAAATAGACAGGACTGAATGATCAGAACAAGAATTCTTGTTAAAATTGGCCAAATGTTATCAAAAGTCAAACATGCAGCCTAACCCAAATGGTATAAGGACTGCTCGGGCTCATCACATTCCAGATGTACAGCAGGCGCGGTGTCCTGCTGTCCTGTCGCCTCGTTTCAGGAGGGGAGAGCTGCGTGCACCTGTGTGTCCTGAGCAGATCACAGTGTTGGTGCGTTCTCAGATGAGAGAAATATGATGGAACGACAACACTAAAACTAACAAACTACCACTAACAGCATTTAGAGGGGTTAAACAGGTGAAGTGAGGGGGTCGATGATGCTAGTATCGAAGGAAGTTTAGTATCTTGTCCAGTTTTTTATAACTCTCACTCCTTGAAAACGTAGATGTGCCCACTCTCATAAAAGCGGGACCCAGGCATGTGAAGGAAACTGTGACTGTCTAAAGCAGCCTTTAAAAACCCCGATATAAAGTGCTGCACTGAACACTGCCCCGCACCGTGCGTGGCCGCAGTGGGCTTACTGTTTCCAGAGACTGTTTGGGAGTTTTGAACCACCCGATTGAACAAACATTGTTTTATAGTTTTTGTTGCATCCTTTTTGTTTGAGGGATCATCCACTTCATTGCGGTGTGCAGTTGCTTGGAGTTCTCAACAGATTCTTCTTCCTCTGACTGTGAATCCCTTTTGGAGTCATCTGGACCATCAGGTTCATGTGACTCACCATCACATCATTGTTGTCCTCATCCTCATCTCCAGCCACATCACCTTCTCTCCCACCCCCGACTTCCGCCTCCTTGCAGTCAAGTCCACAGTGTCATCAGTATCTTCCTCTTTACCCTCCACACTTGGCTGCTATTGGGAGTCCCGTTCTCAATAATTTTCTCATCTTCTTCCCTGTCCAGCAGTGAAATGTTAATTTATGATCTAAAACAGGACAATCAGAATATTCTTTCTTTCCCGCATCCGTAAGTTTCAAGAACGCCTGTTTCTCTCTTCACCACCCAGTCTGCTGCCTCCCGGTGACTAGATCCACGTGTTGGGAGTCTGAGCGGTTGGAGGGCGGTCCTGGCCTCTGGTGCGGGTCTTCTTGCTGCATCAAAACATGGCGCAGGGCAGGACTGGGTGATTCTGCCTCCGTGTGTCTTTCACCTCTCTGTCAATGTCTAATTTAAATGCCACCTCAGAGAAACCTCTCATCTGCCTGCCTTGTTAATTGCCCTCATTTTAAATCATGATGGCGTTTCGCCTTTATTTCTGGAATTGAGTTTTATTTTTCTGGATGGTCTTTTTCTCTCTTAGTAGCTTATAATTTTCTTGGAAGCCAAATCCAACAATTTCTCCCCTTTTATTTCTCTCTACTATCTAGAATGGTAACTTTGGTGTAGGGTGAGCACAAGTGTTCCTAACGTTTATCCAGAGCACATACAGATGCCCTTAATTTGGGGTCCACATGGCAAAAGAGAGCCGCATGTTTTAGCTCAACCTCTGCTCTGAAGACTCCTCATAATGGACTTCTTGAAGGTCCGAAGGTAGCCATGTCCCCTCGGGCGACGGCCTTGCTGACTTGTTGGGTGAAGGCAGATAGTCCAGAGCAGCTGAGACGCAGGATGTGCGTGGTTCCAAGAATCACCCTTTTGCTAGCGAGGTCTTATTTTTTAGGTGTGTTTACTGTGGTAATATTTCCAGTTCTTTGTAAAGTGCCAGTGCATGAACTTACTCATTTTCATAAGGCAAATTGGAAGACTCGTGAGGTTTCTGAAAGTCAAGTGGTGGTCTTAGTTCTTTGCTATCTGGCTTTTGTCATTTCACGACAGGCATTGAGCTTTAGTTTAACATTTTTATTATGTATGAATAATAGAGTACATATATTGAGGTTTCCTAGATGTAATTTTGTTAAATGTACATCATGGTAGATATAAAAAGAGGGATTTATTTTGTCATTCATAAAGTTGTAATACAGTCTGGGGAAACTATTTGTTAAAAGATAGCATCTCCTTACCTCCTTATTTATTTCTTGTAGGGGAAGGTTAGATCCACAATAAATACATGAAGAAATAAGTAGATAGGGGAATTTATCTTGGAAATAAGATTCCTGTCATGGTTTTGAAATGTTAAATGCATGAAGACCCGTCAAGGAGATATACGGACATGATATTTTTACAGTGCATTTCCAAGTATTTAGTTATATTTGTCATTCTCTAGTACCAGTAAGCAATGATCGAATTATATAGTAATTTCAAAGTCAGCCTTTGTTAATGGGTGTAAATACAGTGTCTCTTTATGTACATTAAGTAGATAAATAAGTCAGCAATTTTAATAATAATGAAGCACTTAAGCTATGTGACATTTCTGAAATAGCCATTTTTACTTTTGTTACATTTATAAAAATATAAATATATATAATAAAAGAGAGACGGGTTTTCATAACAAGTTTTATAATTCAGTTCGTAGGAATTTTTGTAACTCTAAATGATTAACTTGTTAAAATTCACTTTTGTCTCAAAATAGGAAAGTTAATTATTTGGAGCTTAAAATTTGTATGTCCTTACAGGCTAAGGAAATTTGTTAAATCTTTGTTAAAGCCTTTATGGTAAAGTATACAGTATTTCTGTGTCTCCCTATCTATATCACATTTTAAAACATTATAATTGTATATTCTTTCTCTAAATTTGCTGTAGGGTACATACCCTTGCCAAGGGGAGAGAGAGAGAAAGAGAGGTTTTCAGACCAGAGACGTTCCCTGGGAGGTGGCCACACCACACTCTCTTGTTTGCCGTTCTCCCTCAGGATTTTACACTTACATGCCCACGCGCCTGGTGTGTTTTTTAAGCCACCGGGTCCAGGCCTTGCACTGCATAGTGGATCATGTTCTAGCAGGTCGTGTATTAGGTCGTTGGGAAAGTCGTGACGTCTTTTTCTATGTCAAAATGTGTCGTGACTTTCCCCTCGACCCAATAGAATCCAGCCACCATAACCACCAGACTGGTCCTGTCATTTCATGTTCTTAATTTAATTAATTTGCTAAAAGGACAAACTTAGTCATAATAGTTCACCCATGTCTCTGTTTTTTGTGGCAGTAGTGCTTATCAACTTACTAGAATATTTTAATTTTGATTATGGAGTCTTAATTTGCTTTTATTTGACTGTTCATTATTCTTAATGAATTAGTTGGACACTATTATATTAGTCATAGGTATGGCATTAAACTCAGTTCTGTTGAAACAAAAATATTTGAGAAGTAATTTCATAAATTCAAGGAAAAAGGGACAGACATCAACCAGAGGAAGTACTGAAGGTTTTGTTTATGGTTCATATTCCTTTTATTATTAAAGGTGTTAAAAATTTTAGGCAGTGCACACTGCTACTGAAATATTTTATTTAAGTATTGATTTGTTATTTTCAGGTTTGATTTTATTTTTAGAATTATTTTATTTAGATTTATTTATTTATTTAAATTTGGCCAGAGACGGACAGAGTGAGAGAGTGGGGTAAAGCAAGAAAGCAAGCTGCCAGGTCTGGGACTCAAACCAAGATCAGCAGTGTGGGAGTCCAGCGCCCTTAACTACCATGCCACCTGCCGGCCCATCAGGTTTTTTTTCTTTTTCTTTCTTTTTTTTTTTCTTAAAGGAAATTGCAGTTCATTTTTTTTTTTTCCCCAAACAGTCCTTTAAAAAACATAAACAAAATAATACAAAAAACTAGAGCTGTAATCCATTTCTTCTTGTCGGGGCAGTGCTCGGTGCGCCATGTTCTGAGCAGTGGATGCCTCACTCTGGCCGTGCCCTGGGCTGCCCTTCCCTCCCGGGAGGAGCGCAGCAGGCCCGGGCACATCTCAGGAGTGTGCTCGCGGGCCGCGCCAGCGCCATCCTGGCAGATAGCAGGGCTTGTCTGCGAGCCGAGTATGGATAGCATTTCATTTAGCCTTTGCTCTGACAGCCCCTGCCCTGGATAAGTGGTGTAGGCCTGTACAGGTGAAATCTATTCTCACTTTTGCCTCAGGGGTGACTGGACTGTAACAGAATTTTTCAAACCCGTTGGGCCCAACCGCAAAGCAGAGAATAAATGGCTGAAGTGCCGGGCCTCGACAGAAAAATCAATGCCTGGTTATACAGACGTGACAGGCCGGGCCTGCAGCTCGGCAGAGGCTGAGCGCCACGCTGCGCCGGCCTCCCGCGCGGGTGCGCACCGTCCTGACAGTGTTCTCTCTCTCCTTGTGCAGGAGGTTCACGTGCCACCTGTGCGACAGGAGCTTCACCGAGAAGTGGGCCCTGAACAACCACATGAAACTGCACACTGGAGAAAAGCCGTTCAAGTGCTCCTGGCCCACGTGCCATTACTCGTTCCTCACGGCCTCCGCGATGAAGGACCACTACCGGACACACACAGGTGTGCCACCGCCTCCAGGAGGCTGGGCAGAGGGAGGCTGGCGCCCTGAACGCCGGCACCCATCACCCCAGCGCAGTCACGGAGACCTTCCGGTTTGCAGTCCGTTCTGAGAGTGTGGTAGTTACATGTTTGAAGATACCGCACCCTTTCATTGCTTTTCAGTGATACTCAGGGTAACTTTATAGTAACATCTGTGTGTGTGTGTGTGTGTGTGTGTGTGTGTGCACGTGCACGGGCACATGCAGGCATGCACATGAACTCGAGATCACATGCTTACATAAAGCTAGTCCAGATTTGAAGCTCGTTAATGTGTGTATACATACTCGTGTGTGTTTAAACACAAACGTTTAGCTGTGCTCTTTATAGGAGATCATTTGGGAATATTAAGGTTTTGAAGAGAATTAGTCTTTTATTTTGTTGCTGGTAAGTTCCGTAACATTTTTGAACATTATTGAGTCTTGGTTTTATGTACCATTTAAAAAATCTTTAATCAAATTAATATTTCTCTTTAGAGAATGTAAACAGATCCAAGGATTGTTAAATAATACATAGAGACTAATCAAAATTTAGCTAATATAATTTTTTAAGAAAAATAAATCAAAAAGTACAAATTTACATAGATTTTACAACAAAATCTTTAAAGAACTATATGGAATTAAAAACAAATTGGTAGTAAAAGCAGCACTGATAATACCTGATACTGAGAGTTCTCAGCTTGGGCCTTTATAAGTTACATCTCCTCAATACCTTGTTGTTAATAGATTCTGTGCGTGCACCTTGGTTCTCGCCATCTGAGTTTAGGGGCCCACGCTTATATTTGAATCCTCTCCCCACATTACTGTTTCTGTGAGCTAATTGGTACTTTGATGTTCTCTTCTTTGTACACTTCTCAGAATGTTGTTTTAGGAGAAAAGTAAATTTTAATCAGCATCCCGCAGTATCTTCCAGTGGCCAGGAATCCCGTATTATTGTTAGCAATGATAGGTTAAAAGTTCTTCTGAAGCAGTTTGTGGGAAGCCCAGGCTCCTTAGCTTCCTTGACAAGGGTGTTGACGATTTAAGGTCTCCAGCCTGCCCTGAGAGATCACTTATATCGAACAGCAGATGAAAAGCCAGTGCAGCTGTAATTTATCGTCGGCGTTTCCTTCTAAAGAATAATTGTGGAGACTTGGCTGGATCAATAATATGGATTTTTGTTGTTAGGTCTTGTAGCCTGCACCATAATGAGAGATCGGGGACAGTGGCTGTTTTCTAATAGAAAATAAAGGATTGGTTTCCGTGTCTCTCTACATTTGAATGCAAAATGGCACACCTGAAACTAATTCAAGTTGTTTCAGAAGAAATCTCCCATCGTATCTCTGCTGATATGCAAATATGGCATGCTCACTGAACCCCCTCTATGCTGTTGAGTGAAATACTGTATAGCTTTTCCTTAAAGTTCTTTTCTTGAAACATATTGTTTACCCACTGTTCAACCCTAACCACCCTCCCCTCCCCCCGCCAAGAAAAAAGCAAGTGAAAATTGAATGTAGAATGAAAAACAAATCAACAAATCAAGCCACCAAGGTAAATATGACATATAATACACTGGAGACTAAGATTCTAAATAAAATCCTACACATCAAAAAAATCAAGGTCACTAATGTGTCTAGAGTCAAATCACATGGGTAATTAATAATTTTTTCTTTATGTCTGTATATATCTTAAAAAAGGGAAGGGATTACAACTTTATCTAAACATATATACAGGTATAAAATGTAAATCTCATGTTGGTATTTCTATGCTTGTTAATTTTTTTTTTTTTTTTTTGCAAGAAAAATACACATCACCAGGATGTGCGTAAGTGACAGGAAGAATGCTGTGGTTGGATCCAAGAGTGATGAGACCAGTCGTGGCTTATTAGTGATGTTGGTGGGGGTATGACATCAGCACTGCCCCTGCCACGCGCCACCACAGGCTCATGTGCATGTGAGCATGCCTGGGTGTGTGCATGGGCATACATGGGCACAAACGTACGTCCTCATGTATGCACAGGCAGTTTACACCCACAAAACTATGGCAATACATAAATTGTACTGAACAATTTCGCCTTAGCATTGGATAGTGTGTTAATATTAACGAGCAAATTGTCTTTTGGCACTAAAAAAAGTCTCCTTTTAGTGTTATTTAATTGATAATACAAGCAGTTAGAAAGATTTATATTTCAAATTGATTAAATAATTAAGTGAGTGATTATAATTAAACTTTATTCTTCACAGCCCATCTACTCTATTCTTCCTACATTGAAATAATGATACCAAGGAACTTAACCCCAAAACAGGAAAGTGCAGATAGGAAAAATATTTGAATTCAGCTTTATTTTTTAAAAGATAATAGTGAACATTTTAACATACCATCAGGAAATAAAGAGTAAAGATAATTTGGTTAAAACTCTTTTTATTAATACATGTTCCTTTCAATTAGAAAAGCCAGTCATGTTTTTAAGTAAAGGGGAGATTTTTTGATTAACGATGCTATTCTCCCTTCCTGTAGTTACTACTGATTCTAATTTTTATAAAGCAATTTTGATTTCCAAAAAGCTGCAAGCTCAGTTTCTGATTCAATGCACCAAAATGTTTTGGAACAAAGCATGTTGACTCTGACAAAAGCGTGAAAGACTTGTTGCACTAAATGTCTACATGAATAAAGAAGATAAAGGTAGATACGAATGATTTATTTTATTTCTGGAAAGTATTTTTTAATTTCACTGAATCTCTCCAAGGTTAGCATTTTTATTCCATTTTGCCCTTTTTTTGTGAGTCTTATGGGATGAGCTGCCTAGCTGGCGAGCACTTACTGCCTGAATGTGCTACAGTGCAAAGATATATTGGATTTATAAACTGGAGGGCAAATGTTAGCTTGTGTAAAAATGCTTAAAAAATGAGCATTTGCACACTTTTAACAAATACTAAGTCTGCCAAGTCTGCCCTAATTGTTGCAGAGGTTTCCAGTCCAGGGAAAGCATTGAAGATGAGTAATAGAGGAGTTTTTGTCAATTTCTTAGTAATCCCTAGACTTCCTTTCTTATGCCATGGAAGTTTGAGAAACATGAACAGCATTGAATTACTATCGGTCTGAGTAATGTAGATCTTGTTACTTGGGATTTTCAGTATCTTCATGGACACCATTTAATTTATGTTATTAGGTAGGAAGTGCTTAAAGAAGATCCTGATAGGATCAGGTAAAACCAATTCAGTAGCTTTAAGTTGTTAGAAAATTCAGTGTGTTTTATTTGAGCAGAATCATATATACTGTATATTAACTATTCCAAGCAATCTTTACTCAGCTCAGAAAGGCCAGATGTATGGGAATTGTAAAAAATCAGGATATGCATAAAAACTGTTCAAGTGCATAAAGCAGCCCCATCTGGAAGACATCTACCAGAAATGAAGTTGTACAAAACCATTCCATTGATAATAAAGCTAATTTTTATGGGTCTGACAAGTATGTAATTATGTTCAGTGGTGCTTTTCAGATTTTATCACAGTCAATAAACCGCAGTGGTAATTTCATTCCCATTTGACATATTTACATGGAAACATTTGATTGGAGGAATTAGTAACCCTGAAAGCCTTGATAGATATGTTTTAATGATCTGTGACCTCCACAGTCCCTCATCTGTTTATTGTTGCAACAGGCGAGAAGTCGTTTCTGTGTGACCTCTGCGGCTTTGCCGGTGGGACCCGGCACGCCCTCACCAAGCACCGACGACAGCACACAGGTCAGTACCAAGTCTGTCCCCAGCCCGCCACTCAGAGAGAAAAATAGGAGTTAGTACCTCAGTTGGGATTCCTGGCCTCATGGGTTTCTTTTCTGTTTTAATTTTATAAGATTGGTGTATTTGAGGGTCTGCAGAAAATTCTGTTTGAATAATGTAAGATTTTTAAATGATCCGTATATTCTTAAAAAGTAGATGTATCGCATATTTCAGGGCCAGGTATGCTCAGTAAACCCATGTTGAGTAGGAGAGAAAAAAAGTAATTTGGCTCCCACCGCCCCAGTATATTAGACTGTTTTCTCTGTAAGTAAGGCTGTCCCTCAGGTCTCAGGCATGGGAAGAGGGGGGCCCATGCCAACCTGTTTCCCTCTCTGGTATTCTCTCTATCCATTTGGCACCTATTCCCCCATTTTAGCTACCTACATGCTTGCCCACTGCCCATCTACCACCTACTCCCCTACCCCACACCCCCTCTTAGGTACCTACATGCTTGCCCACTGCCCACCTACCACCTACTCCCCCACCCCACACTCCCGCCTTAGGCACCTGCATCTTGCCCACTGCTCACCCAACTACCACCTTCTCCCCCACCCCACACCCCCGCCTTAGGTACCTGCATGCTTGCCCACTGCCCGCCTAGCTACCCTGCCTACCCTCTGCTTTCCCATCCGTCTGCGTGGAGATGGGATTTGAAGTCAGTGCTGTTTCAGTGATCCTTGCTATTGAAAATAGCAGCCCAGCCACACTGGCGCAGATGGGAGGGAGCCACTCCTCAATCCTGGAGCCAAATGGGAGTTCCAGGTTCAGATCCCAAGTCTGCTGAATATGCTGGGTGTGCCCACCTCTGCCCGTGACCCTGGTGGCTAGGAAACTGGCCGAAAGATGGTGGCATGGCTAGACTCTGTGGAGAGTGCCTGTCTTCCACCCACCCTCCCTCTCTGTTTCTCTCTCACTCTCATGAAATAAATAACCAATCAAAATATAGATATTAACAAAGAAGCAAGAGAAAAGATAATTGTGGACATTGAAGAGGACTTTTTTCCCCCTATGATTTGCATTCTTGGTGATTCAACAGAGTAAAATAGATTCCCTGATTAGGAACGCTTAAGGATGAAGTTTTAAGCATTTATCAAATTTTATTACCTACTTTGTATAATCTAATGGGTCTTCTAAGTAATTATTTTTATAATTCTAATTTATATGTGCCTGGGATGGTGCTGATTTGTGACAATAGTCCCTTATAATTATTAATAGAATCACTTTTTACTATCAAATGTGTCCTAGTTCAGATGATAAGTTATGTTACACAACTTGTAACTAAATGCTGTACTTTGGTTACCATGAGAATGGTTGAGTTCAACAGGTCACATTCAAAATAGCCTGAAATTAAAGTACATAAGATATGTTTTTTATAGTACGTGATGATTCTTGGTATGTTATATTTTAGTAGTTAGTACAGGTAGCTTTAGTGCACAATATGATATTTTCAAGTTCAATGAAAATTAAGCCAGCTGTTTCCTTCAGCTTTGAGCGTACATGATTCAAGTTTCCTCATCGGTAAGAGTTATTCTTGGGCTTAATGAAAATTCCTAACATTTAGAATAGCATTGGAGATGTAAGCTTACACTCGAAAGCTTGGGATCCATTTATGTTTTGAGCAGCCACCCGTGCCCTTACTACTGTAGCCTGCTGACTCCAGGACTCGGTGTAGAAGTTGGCCGGAGGGCCCCACTGGTGGCTTGTGGCCTTGATGGCTCCGGGGAGAAGCTGGAAAAGCGTGCAGTAAGCGTCTGCACGTGAGGCGCCATTCGTTCTTTATGTTTGCAGTTTACCGGTGCTCAAATTGTTGCTATATAGATGTCATCGTAGCTCACCTTGTCCCACATGGCATGGCCTGAGAGGACAACTGACTCCCCTCTGTGCCACCTCTGCCAGTGGGTCGTGCCCCTCTTCCCACCGCAACAGCGACAGGGACGCTGCGACCACAGGCACTGCAGGTGATGGATCGATCGGGAAGCCTGCGTCGAGCGGCACAACTTTATATTTTATGTCAGGTCCAGAGGCTCCTTATTACTTTGCTATTAACTTTATACCATATAGGACAATGTCTCACAGACAGAGGTATCTGTCTTTTTGGCATTTATCTGCCTCTGTGGCACAAATCAAACATGATTCTGTAATACCAAAGTCAGTTCTGAAGACTATTTTCTTCAACAAAAAAGCTTAGTACAACTCAGTCTAGGCACTTAGCTTTTATGCTGGGTTTAAAATGTTTAAGCAACATACAACTTTTTTCCCCCAAGACCAGACATGAACAGTGCATTTGAAATCTATATTTTTCTGATGTATTCCTATCTGACATGGTTTACCTTTTTACCACAGAGTGCCCACGCAAATTACAATCAGCTTGAAAATGGATAGGTATCAAAAGTGTTCCAAATGGCGTAAATAATTCCCTACTGCAATCCACACTGTCTAGGGGGGCTGACACAGAGCATCTTCCATTCTAAGATTTACTTTTATCACCTGTCAGAGACCCTTGATTCAAGGGCACAGGAGCAAATCCTCGCATGTAGTCGAAGAGTCTTGGCCAGTTTAATAACCACCCCGCCCAAAGGAATGCAAAGTGTGAGTTGCCAGAGACGTGGTCAGCCTGCCTGACAGATGGACACACAGAAGGACACTGTGTTGTGACCACAGCCATTCTGGGAGCCCTCCTTCATCTTTCTTTTACTCTATCAGTGCTTCCCAAGATGGCATAATTTAAACTAATGGGCACTGTTAGGTCATTTAAGAGAAAAATAAGGGGAATGGAAATTTCACCCTTCTTATTTATTTATTTTTTTTAAATAAGCTGTAAACCGGTAGCCCTGCTGACATGCAGATAACAGTATCTGAGAACAGCGAATATCTTGCTCATAGGCTATTCATCCTTTTACCTTTGGAAGGTCAAAGGAATCAGAACTGCTCCCAATATTTACCGTATCTGTTTGATCAATCCCCCATCAAAAATATTTCTTTAATACATGTATATGCCTCTTCACGTAGTGCCTGTCTTCTTTCAAGCAGTTAACAAATAGTTCACCATGTGAAATAATTTTTCTTTTAAACTTTACAGTCTAGAAGTTGGATTTATATATTTGACTACATATTTTGACAAATAGTAAAATCCTTCTCTCTTTCTCCAGTGTTATTTTCCTGGAGAAATTACTCACAAATGACAAAAACTTAAAAAGTTATATATTAGTATAATAGCGTTGAAAATGTAATGGGATTGATTATTACAAATTGACAGTTTTGTACCAATTTGATTATGGTGTTCTTCCCAAGCCAGGGTCCAGACATAAGGGAGTTAGTTTCAGCTCTTTAAGAAGCCTCAGCATTGATTTCCATAAGGACTGTGCCAATTTACATTTCTAGGAACAGTACATGAGCTCCCCTTCCTCCGCAGCCTTGCTAGCCTTTGTTGTTATTATTATTTTTTATCTTTTCGAGAGCAGCCATTCTAACTGCAATGAGATGACATCTCATCGTGGTTTTGACTTATATTTCCCTGATGATCAGTGTTACTGATAATTTTTTTTCACATTTTTTAGCAATTTATATGTCTTATTAAAAAGAAAAACAGTTCAGAACTTGTTCCAGTTTTTAATTGAATTATTGGTGGGTTTTTTATTTTTTATTTATTTTTTTGGTGCTGGATTGAGTTCCTTGTATATATTCTGGATATTAATTCCTAGTTGGATAGATAGTTTGCAGATATTTTCTCCTATTCTGTCAGTTTTTCTCTTCAATCTCACTACTAGAAATATATCCAAAGATAAGAAAATCAGTACTTTGTAGAATTATCTGCACTTCATGTTTATTATAGCACCATTCAAAATAGCCAAGATAAGGACTAGACCTAAGCGTTCATCAGCAGGTGAATGGCTGAAGAAAGTATTTTGTGTGTATGTGTATATGGTGGAGTATGGTTTAGCCACAAAATGGAGGAAATCCTGTCTTTCAAAGCAACATGGATGAGCCAGCCTTAAGGATATTATATTAAGCAAATTAAGCCCAGCACAGAATGAGAAAAATCACATGTTCTCATTCATATGTTGATACCAAAAAAGTTGACCAGATAGAAATAGAGATTAGAATAATGGTTACTAGACTAGTGGTTACTAGGAGGACAAGGAGGAAAGATAAGAGAAGGCAGGATAGGAAATATTGGTTAATGGAAACAAAATTACAGGCAGATAAAAGGAATAAGTTCTAATGTTCTGTAGTATAGTAGGTAAGTATAGTTAACAGTAATTTATTGTACTGGGTTTTAGAAAAAGTCATGACACATTTTTGCATAAAAAACCAGAAAAGTCCAGCATGACTTTTCTGACAAATCAACCTATTAAAAAATACTTAGAAGTGGGGCCAGCAGTTGGCATAATGGCTGTGTCACTGGACTCCCATGTTGTTGACCCAGGTTCGAGTCCTGGACCTGGTGGCTTAAACTCATGTCAGGTGTGTGTGCGTGTGTGCCCAAGATCCCAAGAGGAGAATGGAGGAGAAGGGATTGCAGTGTGGCCATCCCACCTGGGGGGGTGATTTCTTGCTTTCTGTCTGTCTGTCTCTTTCTGGCGAGTGCACACACCTTATATTAAAATTTTCTCAAAAAAAAAAAGAAAAGTATGGTCCCAACACAAAGTGAAGATAAATATTTGACATGATGGATATTCTAATTAGTCTAATTTGATTACTGTACATTGTATTCATGTACTGAAAAATCATACTGTATCCCATAAATATGTGTAATTATTATTTGTCAACTAAAAATAATAATTAAAAAAATGTAGCATAGCACAGACATTTGTGAGCTTTGCTTAAAATTTTATATAGCGGAATATTTTTGTAGCATTAAATGTTTCCCTGACAGTCTGTATGTAATATAGATGTTTAAAAATTTGCCAAATACTGTTTGTACTTGCCAGAGATAATGAGAAAAAGAGAGAGAGAAGGCAAGAAAGCACCCCTTTCATGGGAAATGGTCACACTGCAATCTCTTTCCCTCCATTTCTCCCTCTTTTGGAATTTCGAGTATGCACACACAAGTGCTCCGTGTGTTTTCCAAGCTACTGCATGGGGGCTTTAAGCATACTGTCGACGGTGTGAGATCCTGCTGCCTTATCCACTAAGCCATGGGCCGGCCTCCCAGATTTCCAATATTGGAACAGTTTGATCTATAGTGTGGTTAAGATACATATAGAGTGGCAATTAATATTATATTACTGTATTAATGTGAATTTCAAATTATTACAATTATTAAAATATTATTGACACCATTCTCTACAAGTATTGTATAAACTGTGTCACATAGAATGCCATGGAAGTTTAAATGAAGTAAACTGTCTTAAACACATTTTTCAAAAGAGTGTATGTTAAATTTCCATACCAAGAAATTAAGTTTGTAGAGCTCAGATAACGTTCAGTTTGTAGGCTACTGACTTAGCAATGATGTCCATTAATGTCACCCTTGCAGAAACCATGATTAGATACTTAAAGATGTCTGCCAACCTATCGCAGTAAACAAGGTAGCAGTGAGCTCTGATGCTAAAACACTGAGCTTCATCGTGGTTAATGTGCAAGATTTAAATGATCAAATTCGAAGTCTTATTGTACAGCTACCAATTATTACATTATTAGCCTGAAGATATACAGATAGATCATGGAACAAAATAGAATCAAGAATGGAACTACATTGGTCAATTGTTTTCAAAGAGTACAACATTTTGAGATCAGTTTACCAAAGGATGTGTAAAACAACTGTAGTGGGAACTGCCAGCACTGCTGGGAGCAGCAAAGATGTAGATAGAGTCGTCCATATGCTCATGGGTTAGAGGAGCTACTGCTGCTGGGATTCCATTTCTTCCCATGTTAATCAAATGGAATCTTACTCTTAGGTGGTTGTTGCTGTTTTAAAGAAATTGACAAACTGATTTAAAAATTTTATGGGTATGGGGCACCAGCAGTTAGCATAATGGCTATGTCGCTGGACTCCCATGTGGTCGACCGTGGTTCGCGTCCCGGACCCGGTGGCTTAAAACTCACGCCGGGCGTGTGTGCGTGTGTGCCCAAGATCCCGAGAGGAGAATGGAGGAGAAGGGATTGCGGCATGGCCATCCCCCCTGGGAGGTGATTTCTCACTTTCTGTCTCTCTGTCTCTTTCTGTCTGTCTGGCGAGCACACGTGCCCTATAGCAAAAAACCTCTCAAAAAAAAAAAAATTACGTGTATGTAATGCTCAGAAGTAGTCTATAGAATTGAGAAAGAAGAACAAAAAAGGTAGAGAACACATACAATCTGACTTTTAGACCTACAGGAAAGCCACAATAATCTAATAATTCTGGTATTGGCATCAAGGTAGACAGATATATCGATGGAAGATCCTAGAAATTACAGACACAGTCATTCACATACAGAGTCAGTTGGGTTTTGACATAGGAGTATAGGCAGTTTTGTCTTTCCGATGTACAGTGTTGAAATGATTGGATATCTTTATGCGATAAAAATGAACTTTGATCCATACTTTATACCATTTTTAAAATTGGACTCAAAATGATTATAATTTAGGGACCAGCAGTTGGCGTAATGGCTGTGTCGCTGGACTCTCACATAGTCGACAGCAGTTGGAGTCCCGGACCTGGCGGCTTAAATTCACGCTGGGCATGTATGCGTGTGTGCCCAAGATCCTGAGAGGAGAATGGAGGAGAAGGGATTGTGGTGTGGCCATCCCTCCTAGGGGGTGATTTCTCGCTTTTTGTCTCTGTCTTTCTGGCAAGTGCATGAACTCTATAGCAAAAACCTCTCCAAAAACAAAAACAAAAACAAAAACAAAACAAACAAAACAAAAAAACAAAATGATTATAATTTAAATTTAAAATGTTAAAATGTAAAAATTCTGGAAGAAAAGATACGAGAAAAAATCTTTGTGACCTTGGATTACCAAAGATTTCTTTGATATAAATAGGTTGGTTCATAAAAATAGTAGTGACTTGAAAAATTATAAATTGATAAGTCAACGACGTTTTTAGATAGTAACTTCTCTTTGAAAGGCTCTGTGAAGAGAAGGAAACGCCCATCACAGACTGGGAGGAAGTGTTCAAATCACACATCGTATAAAGGAATAATGTGTAGAGTATATAAAAAAAACTCTCAAAACATAATTCTAATGGGACCAGCAAATGGCATAATGGTTACGTTCCTGGAGACCCATGTAGTCGGCTGTGGTTTGAGTCCTGGATTAGGTGGCTTAAAACTCACGTTGTATGTGTTTGTGCCCAAAATCCCAAGAGGAGAATAGAGGAGAAGGGATTGTAGCGTGGCCATCCCCCTCAGGAGGTGATTTTTTTACTTTCTTTCTGTCTGGTCAGTCTGGCGAGCACATGTGCCCAATAGCAAAAATCTCTCACCAAACACTCCCCACCCCCCAGTTTTAATAAAACAAACAGCCAAAAAAAAAAAAAAATGTTCAAAAGATTTGATCAAATACTTCACCACAATGTATAACTATATGTCAAATAAGCGCACAAAATGACCCTCAGTATCTTAGAGAAATGAACGTGTAGAGCATTGACCGCACCAAATGTTGGTAAGGATTAGAGTAACTAGAATGCTCAGACACAGCTGGTAAGTATGTACAGTGGTAACACACACTGGAAAACAGTTTGGCAGTTTCTTAGAAGGTGAACTTCACAGCTCTCATACTACCCAGACCTCCCCCTCCTGAGCATTTACCCAAGGAGAGCAGGAATATGTGTTCACGCAAGGACCTGCTCGTGGAGGTTCATAGCATAGGTGTTTGTTGTAATAGCAGACACTGGAAGCAACTCCATTGTCCTTCAGTGGACAAATGGGAAGCCAGCTGTGGTACATTCGAATAATGGAGTGATACTACTCAGCAATGGAAATAAATGAAGGGTCCACACTTGTAGCAGCACTGATGGCTCACAGAGTGATTATGCGGAGGAAGAGGTCAGACAGAAGTTAGTACACACTGTATGTTTCCATGTGTATAAACTTGTCGAAAATGCTAACTGATATATAGCGATAGAGTGCACATGCATGGTGACACTGGGAGGGGATCCACGGGGGTGGGGGGACGATGGGTTAGAGGAATCCTTAGGAACAATGCTTATTTTCACTCTCTTGGTTGTGGTTGTAGTTTCTTCCATAACAACTCTTACCAATTGTACACTGTGAATCTGGGCAGTTTCTGTGTGTAGTTATCCCCCATTGAAGCTGTTTGACTTGCTTGGTACATTCTGCCTCCTGTGCATGGTTTCAGTAGACACATGCAGGTTAAAAATATGTGTGATGTTACTCAAACCAGTTCTCGCCTTTGTGTTTCTGGTTTTCATGGAGACTGAATTTTGATATTGGTTTGGAGTTCAATGAATATTGAACTTAATAAATTCAGTCCTTAAAATGAACATTTTGAGGTAGTCTTATGATAGGACATCTATGTATATACCATTGCATAAAATCTTCCTGTGTTGAATTGGGAGAGACTGAGCTGTTTCCTTTCGGCTCGTGCCATGTGAGTTTTCCGTGTTGTGACCCTCCAGCTGTCGCGAAGGCTGCCGTTAGGAGGGAATTTGTGTGAGTCAGTTCAGTACACCCGAGTTGTGTGTGGCAAGTTACGTGATGTGACCTGTCGTTTAGGAACCATGAACAAAGGATTATTCAAGCAGACCTTGGGTAACCACTTTGTCGGGGTAATATAGATGAGAGTTAGCTTAGGGACGAATGCCTGGGAAAGGCGACAATTGCTTTCGACGCATAGAGTTTTGCTCTGCCTCATGTGTAGTCGCTTGTCTTTTTTTTATAAGAAGTTATACTGCGTTCCCAAGCCACTTCCCTCCCAGAGAGAACCGTTATTATCAGTTGTTTTATTTCGGCTTTATTGAGGTATAATTGACAAATAAAATTGTATGTGTTCAAGGTGGTTTTTTTGTGTGTGTAATGAGAAAGTCAAATAGAACTGTTCCCTGACAGGCTGTCAGTGGCAACATCTGTCCATGGTCACCAGCCGTCACCGTGGTGGTCCTGCGTGTGCTGCCCTCTGTGCCGGTCAGGGTCTGGTGAGAGCCGGCCGCGTGTGCCCCTTGGTCCTTCTGAGTGGCACGTCCTCAGCGGTCACTGGGAGTGAGCACCCTGCCGAGGGCGTGCCTTCCGTGTTTCGTCGTGGCCGTTTTAATCCCCCCATTGCGCTGTGTCTGCTGCTCTGTTTCTCACGAGCTTGCCAAGGGCTGCAGCAGGTGGCTCATGCGACACAGCCAGGCCAGGCCAGTCAGGTCTGTCTGGAGCGGTCTCCCTACTCCGCGCCACGGTGAGGTCTAACGCCATCGATGAGGCTGTGCGTCAGTCAGATATTCCTGCTGTGGCTTGAGGCATATGAATAAGTTGAGAGAAGCCCACACACATTTCTAAATGTTCCGATTTTCAGGACAGATACGGCTTTATTGCTAGCCAGGTTGATGTAGAGTAATTTCATACCAAGATATTGCATCTTTTCCAGATGAGCAAATGTACTTAAAAAGCTATCACAATATATGGGCAGTCACAAGTCAATTATTGAATATTTATAAATTTAATTCATCAGATGTATAAATTTTATGAGGAAAATGTCTTTAGAGGAATACTGCTATCCTTTCATTGTTTTTTTTTTTTGAGAGGTTTTTCGCTATAGGGCGCGTGCGCTCGCCAGACAGACAGAGACAGACTGAGAGACAGAAAGCGAGAAATCACCCCCCAGGGGTATGGTCACGCCGCAACCCCTTCTCCTCCATTCTCCTCTCGGAATCTTGGGCACGGACGCACACGCGCCCGGCGTGAGTTTTAAGCCACCGGGTCCGGGACGTGAACTGCAGTCAACTACGTGGGAGTCCAGTGACGTAGCCATTACGCTAACTGCTGGTTCCCTCCTTTCATTGTTTTGAGGGGAATAGGAAAGTAAGGTTTTCTCTAGTTAATTACTGTCCACTTGAAACGTACTGTGAGCCACACATGTCTAATTTCATGTGGTTTTTTTTTTTTTGGTAACCATATTTCAAAAAAAAAACCAGAATAGTTGAAATCTTTTTTTGTATATAGTTAATTTAATCATATGTATCTAAATTTCCACATGAGATCAATGCAACATTATTAGTGATACTTTATTATTTTTTATACTGGAATTTTAGAATTTGATGTTATTTTTCACTTAGCAATTTAGAGACTAAATTCTGTTTCTGTGTATTTGCTACAGGGCGTATGTGCATGCAGGAGAAAGTCAGAGACAGAGAGAGGAAGAGTGAGAAATCACTTGCCCCCTGGCTGGGGGGATTGCCCCGCTGCAGTCCCTTCACTTCTCCCCCACTCTCTTGGTATTGGTCACACGTGCACATGCACCCTGTGTGGTTTTCAAGTCACCAAGTTCAGGACTCACAGCAAAGAGACAGCGGTGTGGGATCCAGCCACGTTAACTTCCACACATCCTGCTGACTGTTGGGCTAAATCTTTGCCGGAAAAATTTTGAAAATGTAGATTCACTTTCCTAAGCTGTTCTAATTAAATTTAAACATTTTTTAGTAGTTGAATCAAGTATTAGTTTTTTTTTTTTTTTTTTTTGCCAGTTTTTCATATTTTTTTTAGAAATCTGACATAGTTTGCAAATTATATTGGCTTTTCTTCTTTTTTTTTCAAATTTTAAATATTTTTTAATTAAAGTATTCAAAACAGTATGACATGGTTGAGGCATTTTGTACTTCCTTAGAATTCTGTTAGCATGGGTCCAGCAGGTAGTGTTTTGGTTAAGGCATTGTACTCCCATATGATCAACCACAGTTCAAGTCCCAGAGCTGGCAGCTTGCTTTCTCACTTTTCCTCTCTATCTTTTTATTATTATTAATTTTTTTTTTGTATATACTTTCAATCATATTGTTTGGCTTACAATGAGACCATTTCAATATGTGGACATTTCTCCCCAGACCCGTTGATCGACATATCTTCAACAGATTTTTTAAATTTAAAATTATATTTGTTAAAATCAAATAACCATATTTTAAGTGCTCACTAGCCAATACAGCTAGGGAAATTTAAAAAACTGATAATAGCGAGAAAGGAATCAAATAAACTAAATTCTTTAAGATACTAATCATGCTACTTCACTATCTTTGTGTCCTGTATATGTCCTTGAACTTCCTCATGGGCAAAATGTGCATGTATTTACATTTAACAGGTGTTACAAATATATATGTTTAATATCTGTATACATTTATGGATGTCATATCTACACAGGGTTGTAGTGTATTTCAAAGTGATATGAAATACTATTGTAAAGATTTCTTTGAGTCCTCCGTATCTTTTTTTTTTTTCAGGTTTTAAAAATAACGTTTATTTTTTAAAAGTTAATATATGCATTATAGGAAATGGAAAAACCTCTGTATCTTTTATTCAACTTACTGAATTGTAATTTATTTTACTTGTAGAACTTTTTAAAGTAAGGTTTACATTATATATTTAAAGTATATCTCTTATGCTTTTCCATGGTTTCAAACTCGGAGACTTTTATAATGGCTCTAGTGTAATATGGGTTGTTAAATCATCTCAGATATAGTGTTAAACCGTACTTATTCGATTCTTGTTTGTATAAGGTACATTTAACTATACAATGTATTCTTGCATCTAATATCAAAACAAAAATCAATGTTATTGTCTAATTTTCTCACTCTGAGAATAAATATTCAAACACCCTAAGTACGTGGAGTCCATTGAACTGTATTCTTAACATTGCATGGAAAAGAGCTTTTCTTAACTCCGCAGGTGCAGGTCTGTCCCGCATTCCTGTTATTATTACTATTCACGTCCAACATCTCTTGTTATATTACAGGAGAGAAACCTTTCAAGTGTGACGAGTGTAACTTTGCCTCCACCACACAGTCCCATCTGACTCGACATAAGCGCGTGCACACTGGAGAAAAGCCCTACAGATGCCCCTGGTGTGACTACAGGTAACCACCCGTCACGGCGCGGGGACTGCGCCGCCATGGTGGATTGCAGTCCTGTTAGTCACCAGCAGAGCTTTGCTAATCCACCTGAATTTCAGACTTCAAGCATAATCTGCATATTAGGTTGGGAATTTATTTTAGTACCCAATTGTGACTTTTTATTGAATAGACTTTATTGTTTAGAGCAGTTTTAGGTGCATAGTCAAATTGAGAAGCCAGTACAGTGATTTTCCACGTATCCCCCTGCGTCACCAAATACAGTGTCCCCCGTTGTCAGTAGGAGTGGGCGTGCACATTACAGCTGGTAAACCTGCGCTGACCCCTCCCCAGCTGCAGCTCATGGTTTACAGTAGGGTTCACGGTAGTGTTGTCATGCTGGGGTTTCTGTGAACTGACAACATGCATTTACCTTTATAGTGACCTCTGTTTTTAGGTTTGTTGTTTTTTTTTTTTTTTTTTTTTTTTTTTTTTTTTTTTTTTTTTTTTTTTTTTTTTTTTTGCTGTAGGGAATGTGCACTCACTGGAAAGACAGAGATAGAGAGTAAGCGAGAAACAACCTCCGTGGTATATGGCCGTGCCACGATCCCTTCTCCTTGTTATGGGCACACACGCATGGGACCAGCGTGTTTGAAGCTGCTAGATCCAGGACTCGGACTGCAGTCAGCCATGTGGGAGTCCAGTGCCTTAACCACTATGTCACCTACTGGCCCCACATTTTCTGTATCTCAGCATTTATATCTTAAATCTTGTGTTATATCTGAATTATAGATAATTATATTTTGTCCCTTAATTTAAAGAACCATTCCAATTATTTAGCACATTAAAAAGTATGTAAAATGCATTTTATGAAAAAAAGTCATGCGTGGATTTTAATTTGCCCTTTTTTTTTTTCACCAAAATAAACTCTTACTTTAATTCTATTTTCCTACAGACTTTGAAATTCTCTCGTAGATGATAACTTACCTATGCACGAAGCACTTGTTTAGATAGTGAAGATGCTGTAAGAAATATTTCCTGCCTTTAATAAGGCAGAATCGTCTGTACACTGAGGAGGCTGGGGAAGACAAGGAGAAGGATCACGCTGAGCCCTGGGCATTCCTCACAGGGAAGCGCCTCTCCACTGTGGAGTCAAAGGTGGCCCAATTTCAGGTGCGCAGCCTCTCGTCTAAGAGGACGTGGAGAATTTCTGTGCAGGAGGCACCTTGGAAATCAGACGTTAGGTCCACTCCTGGGCACCCAGTGGCTGAGGAGTGGCGGCCAGCGTGCAGGGTGACTAAGCAGCAGGGTAGGCTCAGTGCAGAAAAGCATGAGATGTGGGCACTCAGTGGGTGCTCATCAGGCCTGACCATGGCGTTGAGAGGCGTAGCGGGATGTGCCGTGTGTTGAGGGGTGTAGCGGGAGGTGCTGTGCACTGGGCACCTCGCAGTTAGTGCATCCTATCAGAGTAAGTTCGGGACCCGTGGTGGTCGGAGGGACCCCATGCATTTGCAGGAAGCTAATTGCTGCCTGTCACAGGAAGCCCGCACTCAGGAGTAAGAGCCTTCTGCACCCTGGAGCCAAATCTCCATTGTGGGGCCAGCAGGTGGCATGGTGGTTAAGGCCCTGAGTTCTCACCTGGCTGACCATGGCTCGAGCCCAGACCAGGTGGTTTGAAAATCACAGCAGACACGTGTGTGCGCAAAGCCATCTCCCCTGGGGCTAGTTTATCACTTTCCCTCTCTCTGTCTCTCTGTGTCTCTCTTCAGTGAGCACATGTGCCCTATGGCAAAAATCTTAAAAAAAAAATCTCCATTTTTCTTGCCACACTTGACAACATGGAAACATCGAGGGTGTGTCTTTAAATTTCAATTTTGTTGAACATCAGAATATCACAAAACCTTCTTTTAAAAGCAAATTTTTGTATTCTTGTGGATGTAGCTTGTATATTCAGCAAATATATTGCCATAATCTCTATTAGCCACATTATTGCATTAAGTTTTATGTGAAAGGTCATCGAATAGTACCAAGATATTGCAGATATATTTCATTCATTAATTATTCATTCATTCAACATTTTATGATTCTGTCTTTGTTTAATAACAGAGTGTGTTTCTTGGAAATTTGGTAAAATGGCGATCCAATTAGAAGTGACATAGAAATTTTAAGGTATATGATAATATGGCTTTTTTAAAAAAATAAACTTTATTGATTTTTCTTTCTTTAGTAAAGGGGTCACATTACAGTTGCTTTCCCAGTAAAATACAGAAAAGCAATTAAAAAATTATAAAAATTATAATTATCATTCTTGGCTCCTAGGATTATATCCTTTTAGTTAGTGCTCTGTGCATAAGTTTCTTGTTGTCTTAGGGTTTTTTTCTTTCTTTCTTTCTGGTTAAATTTTACTTTTTTACATTAATTTATAACATCCTTTCCATGTCAGTAATCATTCTCCTGTACAACCATGGTTTTCAAACCTATTTTTAGGCAGCAGAACTATTCTCTCTATATGTAAAACACCATAAATAAAATAAAGGGATCTATATTGACCACTTATACATAGATTTCATAATTAAAATCAGTGCAGTTTTTAATTAAAATATTATATACTATATATTAAACATAATGTTTACTTATAAAAATGCAGCATAATAAGACTAAGAACAGCAAAAAGTGTTAAAGTTGGGGCTTACTGGTCACAGTCACTGCTGGTTAGCCTCGGGCCTGTCTCTGTCTTGACTTGGTCTCAGCGCATGCCGGTGTAGCCGAGTCCAACCTCAGCACTCTATAACAGCAGGATCCAAGCTACTCTGCCTCTTGTAGCTGCCACCTCCTTCTTTGTAAATATGGATTTTTGATGAATCGTTGTGTTAGTTAAGAAACACCTAAGGGGCCAGTAGGTGGCATAGTGGTCAGTCAAGGCCCTGGACTCCTGTGTAGTTGACTGTGGTTCTAGTCCCAGACCTAGTGATTTGAAACTCCTACTGGGCATGTGTATGTGCATGCCCAAAATCTGGAGAGGAGAATGGAAGAGACGGAATTGCGGCATGGCCATCCCTCTGGGGAGTGATTTGTCACTTTTCTGTCTGTTCGTCGCTCCACCAAGCACATGTGCCCTATAGCAAAAAAACTCTCAAAAACCAAAACCAAAAACCACAAAACTCAGTTACTTTGCCAGATAACCCTTGTTTTCACGATCATCTCAGGGGATTATTTCTGCAGGGTTGTAAGGTTTTTTTAAACCTTTTGATTCAAGGTACTGTTAAGTGAGTTGTTGCAGAAGTTGCAAATAGTAGAGCTCCTGAGTTGATTAGTTTTATTTATAATACATACAGAGATGGAATTTTATTTTTTCAGTTTTTGAAGTCATTAAACATTTATTAAAACCAAAAACAATTGCTGGACAATTGTTGTATAGTACTTTGGGATTTTAAAATGCCTAGTTTGGACCATCAGGTGATATGTTGGTCAAGGCACTGGATCCCACATAACTGACTCTATGGTTCTCATCCTGGATATGGCAGCTTAGAAAACACAGAGGGTGCATGTGCGTGTGTGCCTGAAATTCCAAGCGGAGAAGGAATTGTGGTGTGGCCATCCATCCTGGGGGAGATTTCTCATTTTCCATTGCTGTCTCTTTCTGGAGAGCAAATGAGCCCCATGGCAAAAACCTAAAATAAATGAATAAATAAAAATAAGTGCCTATGTTGAAATCACTCCTCTGCAGTATAAGTTTAAGACTAGCATGGCCCAAGTTACTTCCCACTGGTGCACGAATGTAAGTTTTAGCTGTGCAGGTCATTTTCAGGTTTGCACTCTGACAGTGCTTTATGTGTGTTTGTGCATGTCCGTGGTTCTTTACGGTCCATGCCTGGAAGTATGACTCCCCTGATCTGATTTTTCTCTCTGGTCAGTACTGTACTTTAGTAGACTAAGTCTTTGTATTCGTAGGCTTATTGCGTGGTATTTCAAGGTCCTTTGAATTGGAAGTGTGTATTATGCTTTTGCTAAGGTTGAGGTCATGTCACTTGTTACTGTTCACGTAATCTCCTCAGATGGCCTCACTTTCCTTTAGAACATTTGAGCCAGCTGAATCCCATCCGTACTGGACACTGGGTCACAAAGAAGATGGCATTTTCTAAGCATGTTATTACTTTCCTATGATTTAATACTTAGAATGTTTAAATCCAGTGATAACCACTCGATTTCTTTTTGAAATGCTTAGTGTCCTTGATAAAAGGATAACTTTTATCTTTATTTAAATCTTTCAAATCATTTGATTATTATTGAAAGTAAATACTTAGAATGCTTTCTGTTCATCCTCCATTTTTACCATTCTGTGTATATACGGTTACTTTTGCTTTCACTGGTAAGCAAAAGGCACGTGACCCTTGGCCAGGAGCACCAGAAACTTGCACATGCGGTCATGTACCACGGAATCAGCCAATAGCAAGTCCAAGTACGGGTGTGGTCCTACCTGGAGCACATGGTGTGTTCCGTACAGCCTGTGCTCAGAAGGCAGCCTCGTTGTTAAGCTAGATGTGACTGTATGAGAACACCTCAGAAGAAAGTGACTGAATGAAATGTGGACTTTGGAAGTTAGTTCTGCTTTATTATTGAGGAGAAAAAGTTTTTTTTTAAGAATTACTTTATTGGGACCAGCAGTTAGCGTAATGGCTATGTTGCTGGACTCCCACGTATTCGACCGCGGTTCGAGTCCCGGACCTGGTGGCTTAAACTCATGCCGGGCGCGTGTGCGTGTGTGCCCAAGATCCCGAGAGGAGAATGGAGGAGAAGGGATTGTGGCATGGCCATCCCCCCGTGGGGTGATTTCTCACTTTCTGTCTCTCTCTGTCTGTCTGGCGAGTGCATGCGCCCTATAGCAAAAACCTCTCCAAATTAAAAAAAAAAAAAAAAAAAAAAAAAAGAATTACTTTGTTTTACTTTATTTTTCCATTTATTTTGTTATTTTAATTTGACCAGAGAGGAACAGAGTGAGAGAGAGAGAGGAAGTGAGAGAACAAGGTGTCAGGTCCAGGATTCGAACCGTGGTCGGTCATGTGGGAGTCCAGTGTCCTTAAGCACCACACCACCTGCTGGCCCTGAGGAGAAGAAGATTGTAAAACAAGCAGAGTTAAGTTCTGAATGTTTGTTTTGGTTGTATAGCATAGGAGGAACAGGGGCCAGCAGGTGGTGTGGTGGTTACGGCTCAGGACTCTCAGGACTCCCGCAACTGACTGTGGTTTGCGTCCCAGACATGGTGGCTTGCTGTATCACTTTCTCTCTCTTTCGGGGGAATGCATGTGCCCTATAGCAAATTAAAAAATTACAATGATAATTATAAATAAAATTAAATAATTCTTCAACAAAAAACAATACGTAAAACAGGGTGCTTTTTAAAAAAATTATTTTTAAGACAGATTGTTGCCATAGGGTGCATGCTCTCGCTGGAGAGACAGAAAGCAAGAAATTGCCTCCTGGGGAGATGGCCACATTGTAATCCCTTCTCCTCCATTCTCCTTTTGGGATCTTGGGCACTTATGCATACACATCTAGCATGTTTGAAGTCACTGGGTCTGGGACTCGAACCATGGTCGACTAAGGGGAAGTCCAGAGACAAAACCATTATGCCATCTGCTGGTCCCGAAACAGGGTAACTCTTAACTCACTCACATTAATAAAAGAAGTATCTTCTTTCAGAAGAAAAATAAATTTGAGTATGTATTATTATCATAGATTAAAATATCTTTAGGATGAGCATATATTTCCTCAGAAGATGTGATCATATTTATCTTATTTAGTATCTTTCTATAATATTTTATTGCTCAAATATTGAATATAGCTTTTTTCTGTTTAAATTTTTGTTAATTGTAGATAGATAAAAATGATCCCTGTAGAGTATTCCTATCATTATTATTCTTTTTGTCATTATTAACACTTATTTGCAGGTAAGTTACCATCATTAGAAACTGAAATATTAATTTACATTTCATTTGAAAATATATTTCTCATTTTATAAGTTGAACATTGGTGGAGAAATACCAGCAGTTATAATTATTCATGAAAAATGTGATTATAGATTTGTTTACAAAAGAATTTTATAATTGGTCTTTTGAACCTGGGGCTATATTTCAAGTTTGCATTATTAATTTAGGCAATGACATCTTATTCTATTTAAATATAAACATGTACTTCTTTTCTTAGCTTTTACTGTCTAAAATATCCAAAAGTCTAATCTATTACAAATCAGTATATTCCATCATTAGTCTGAAACTTTTCCACCGTTAATGACTATTCATTATAATTTCAAAGCATAAATTTAGATTCATAGCACATTTTCCTATCCTCCTATTTCTGCAGTAAATTCTTTATATTTGTTACTATATTAACATTTTCTGTATTTCGTTCCCTTTGTTATGTACTAGTCCCTCTATATTGAGAGAATGGAGTGGAAAATCCTAATGTGGTATAGGATGTCCCCTTTCTAGTAGCCGAGTCATTCCTCCCTCGTAGGGTTTGTTGATGCCACTCCTCAAACGATCTTCCACGTGACAGTGACGGTTTACTGAGGCGGTCACAGCTGGACTTCCGACTTCATGAAACATACCTTCCCGTTGTCTTCCACTTTTTTCCTTGGAATTTTTTTGGAAAGTACAATAAATGCACTTTAAATGTCATTTAATGAATTATAGAAGGCAAATTTCAAGCCTATTCTCCAGTTTTACACTCATTTCTCGCACCCTTGTTGAACTTGAGATATCGTCATGTTCTTTAAGGTTGACCAGATTTTCCCATGACTGCGTAGCTGTCCTGGTACAATGCTTCTAACCCGGTGTACTTCTGAAACAGTGTAAAACGCTCTGCCTCTACTGTTTTTCATTTTGTTCTTCTTTATTCATTATTTGAAATCATAACCCTAAATAGAAAGACTGTATCTGTCTCAGAGAATTAAGAAATAAAATCTACAATTCCTGTCTCATACTATAAGATTCACTCCATTGTTTTGCTGAACTTGTAGAAAATACAATGATACAGTTTTCTCCTATTAGATGGCTGATCTAGCTGTTAGCCAGTGTTTTCCACGGAAATCATTAACATATTAAAGTGGTTTTTGATCTCAAGAGAATTTTTCTTTCTTTTTTGAGTGGAAGGCTAAGGATATTTGAAGTAACGTCATTACTCAGGTAGTGATTTCTTAACTAGAAGTGAGCTTACCTTTCATGACATTCCCCAATATCGCATTTATTACTCATCTAAACATTTATTTACTATATCTGATACCATGTTTGGCACATTCACACTCAAGTGACGGGAGGAGGAGGTATTTCTTCTTTTGTTACCACTATTTGAAATCATTTGTGTGTGTATGTGAGAAAATTTTTGTCAAAGAATATTTTTAATTTAGTAGAATTCCGCCTTAACTTTGCATATTGTTAGAAGCATATTAGAGAAGTCTTAGTGTGCTTTGACAAACAAAAATATTTGCGATCTTTATGTGTTTCTCCCGAAAGTTAATATTAATTTTAAAACATAGTTCTATAAAATATCTTAGTTATAAAACCTGTTTTTCAGTCATGGATATTATGCATTTTTATACAGTTTTGTTCTGTGAGCATTTTGTGTTTACTATACTTAATTAAATAAGAAACCTTAGCTACCGTAGCATGAAGACTTTAATGTACAGTGGGACTCATTGTGTTCGTCTCCCATTTGTTCTGGCAGTGTCCTGAGTTAGGGAGACAAACTCCACAGGGGATAATTTTCTCCTTTTGGGTAATCTCTTCAGAGAGTTTCAATTTTCCTTTGGCTTCCTGTGCAGGTTCCTAGGTTGTTCCAGAAGCAGTGGATAGAACAAGCTTGGATTTGCTCCTGAATAGTGACAATGACAAAAAATAGATCTTTGTCCTTGTAACAGTACATCATATATACCGAGAGAGAGAAGTGAAATTGTACATACTGAAATGAACAGCACACAATTTCTTTTTCTGAAGATTCCGAGGTAGCATTTATATCTTTTGGGGTGATTTTGAAGGTCTCAAAGAATGAAAGCACAATACAAAAATGATCAAAATGGTGATATCTAGAATATTAGATATAATTTATATTTAAAGGAACTTGATTGATGCCACAAGCCTCATTAGATCAGGACAGACTTTAAATCAAATCTGTTTTTGTCATATAAAGTACCAGTCCATGCTATTTCATTATTTCATTTATCTCAGGTCTCTCTCTCTTTATATTTTACTCTATTGCAATTGTTAATATTGTTAGTGGAATAAAAACTCCAAATGTACCAGGGCAAAAGATTCATTTCAAAGCCTAATTGTCAAGATGCTTTCCAGACTTGTAGGACAATGATGGTTCCAAGGCCTTTTTCAATTTGTGATGAGTATCTTCTGCAAAACAGATGTGCCCATTATGTGGGGTGTGTAGTACTTGCTCCTGGTCAGAGTCCCCTTCCTGCCTGCTGCCTTCACACAGTTCTGCGCGGCACAGTAGATGCCAGTGTCGCGGCTGCTTTGCCAAGCAGGTTTGGTCCCTGGCAAGCATGAATCCTCGTTCACGGGTCTCCTAGCGGGGTCGAGACGATGCCGTACGGAGCTGTGCTCTCTTCATGTGGAGTAGATGTTTCTGGTAAGTTTAGATTGAGACTTTTTGAGGAGGTACCTGAAACCAGTATCCTCCTGCTTTCATGTCTTCCTCACTGAAGTATGAACGTTGTGTATGTTCAGTCTGTTTGCGTCTAATATATCTGTCCTCTAGAACATATCTGAACTGGAGTTCTTCATCAGTAAAATATTTCCTGATTTTCTTTGCTCACTTTATTAGTGAATTTCGTCTCATTACTTCCAGTCGTGCTTTTGATTTGCTTTGTATGTTTTTGTGTAGTGTTACTCTTACGCGTGTCTCGTTTTATTCAGGCTTTTCTTCCTGCACCGTCACACAGGCGCGGGTCGACTGTAAACGTTTGTCTCAGCAGAGCCGGCCGAGCGCTGCCGCAGCACGGGCACTAGGTCAGGCCTTTACTTGGTGCCGGTAAATTTTAATCTAATAAAATGCTGCTCTACATAATGAGTCTTGTAGACCCGAAAACAGATTCCATAGCATTAAAAATGGCATATTCGTTTAGATGTCTTTAAAAGGAGAAGAATCCAAGATCCTGCTTTTTGTTTATCGGCGTAAGAAGTTGTCTTGTTTGTTGATGTAGCCAAAAGAGGCACTGAGATCACAGATTAATTAGAAGAGCCATTTTTACACAGAGTGACCATACATTCCCTGTGCTATCTCTTAAAGTAGAATCTAGATAAACATGTTTATTTAACCTGCTGTTGTTGAATCCCAACTCCAGTCATTATAGAAGGACCAAATCTATCTTTGGGGATGGTCTTTCTACAAGGAATTACTATGGACAGTCCCTTGGGTGGTAGTTAGATATATCTGTATATATTGTGGTAGAAAGTAAGGCCTTAGAGATGAAAAAAAATAGAAAATATTTTTTGGGCAATCGTCTCTTGCATAATAACTTATTCCTCAGACACTAGAGCTATTATCACACAACAAAACACTTTACTATGTAACTATCTATATCAGCTAGAAGTAGACACTGGTACTGAGCAGCTTATTAGGAAAACAATGTAATTGCCAGGAGGGCCATATTGACTGACAATAGTCAGTAGAATGTCCTGGCTCTCCCTACCTGTGTTTGGTTGCATTAAACCTCAGATATGGATCTGAGAGAAGATAACACAGCCAGGCAGAGTAACATTGAGGTGTAGTCGTTAGTTTGGCCAGTTGTCATTAATTCAAAATCAGGATGCCAAGATCCTAGTGACTTCATTTTATTTTCAGCTCCTTAGTTTTTCAGCCTATTCTAAAATACTGCCTCTCTGGAGTCTCTACAGAAATTGTGGAAGAAAGAAAAACAGGCACATTTAGAAAATGGTGGCACAGCAGTTTTTATGAGGAGGGCAAGTTGGACTAGCCTCGTCTGCGAGTGTGTCTGCTGACACGGTAGTCCCCCTTCAGGGATGAGAGGCCGCTTCTGTGGGGCAGGGCGCGTTGTGGACCTTCCTTAAGACTTCTGTGAAGACAGCAGGTTGTCTTCCGGAGATTCCACACCGTTTCCTCTTCAGTGAAGTGTCACACAGACGCTGTTGGCTTTTCCCTGTTTATATTTTTCTACTTACTACATTTGGAAAAAGTTCTAGAAAAAGAATGATAACTGATTTTTTTTGGTAAATCAGTATTATGCTGTTTGTTACTGCAGAGCTGCAAGTGGACCATAATTCAAGGGAACTAGAAACTCTTATTCAGTAACATAATGTGTAACCTAATACTTGTTCCTACCGGGAATTTTAGCCTGGAATTAGTCTTTCTCCTTACACTTTAATTCTTTCTTCTTAATTATTTTGGTTTGGATGTTATTAAGCAAGCCTAGTCCCTCACTTCGTACCTTTTTTATCAGCAAGGCACCCACGGGAGAGCTCTCACCGCGCCCATTGTGAGCGTGTGCCGATTATCTTTACTTGGCTCTCTCTCCTCAATATGTTTTGTTTCTTTATTTTAAATTACAACTTTAGCACATGTATGAAAGGTTAAAAAAAGTACTTTATATTGAGAGAAAATGTGGTAAATTTTGAGTGTTTGTGTTTAAATAAGACGTTTAATATCTTGGACTGGATTCTTGAGGGGAAAAGCCTAAAAACTCAGATAGGTTTCATCTCAGTGAAAAAGAAGACTCTCTTCCACTTTCCACTCCCAAATTACACTTCCTCTGAGGTGAGGTTATGCTGGTACCCTAGCGAGCCTGGATCGTGTGGCACGTGAGGTTATGTGATGAAAGACGATGCCTGTGTGGGCAGCCAGCGTGGCTCAGTGGCCATGCCGACGCCACGTGGGCAGGGCCCGCCGCGTGCGCTGTGGCCTCCCTGTGCTTGCCGGGCACTTACACGAGCTTGGTCCTGGCTGCCCAAGGCTAGGGAGGTCCCTGTGTGAAAAGCCTGTTAGGCCTGCCTCTCTATCCTCCCTCTCTCTCTCTCTCTCTCTGTCTCCTTCTCTGAAGAAATAAATAAACTTAAAAAAAAATGAAGAAGTATGTGTGGACTTTTCGCCACTGTCCACGGGGTGGTCTGAGATTGACTCCAGAGGCAGTGGACGGCCAGTGGAAAATGCTGAGAAGGGAAATTACAGGCTCATACCTGGTGGAGATCAGTGGCCTGGCAAATGCTGAGCCAGGAATGCAAAGGAGATGCAGTCCTTTGAAAGATGGTTGCAGACACGCAGGCAGAGAACAGAAAGTGCCTGACTTACGCTAAAGCTGTAGCAGAGGGTGGGAGAGGCAGATTCTGGGAGAGGCAGTGGCTTGTTCGATTTACTGACCTTAGGAAAACCCTGAGGCATTAGCAAAATTGTTTAGACAAGTCACAGAAATGTTGTCACAATTTATAGGACTACATTTAAAATGAGTGTTTCCCAAAACATTTGCTTACCTGACTTTGGGTGTTAGACACACCTTTTGCTCGTTTGGCTCACTCCACGTAAATTATTCCAAATGCTCATTGAGGCAGAGTGAGGGGCAGGGGCACGCTGCTGGGTGAGCGCGTTGAGGGAAGGTCCGAAAGCTGCAGACCTCGGTCTAGGCAGGGTGACTCGGTTACTGGTGGACGAAGGGGCCATTCAGCAAGGTGCCTGTCCTGGAGAGGAATGCCCTCTCGGAGTGTGGGCTGGGGTGTGTCAACTTGGAGGTGCCCAACGCACACCCAGTGGGAGCATGTCAGTAGGTGCACAGGTCAGTACTAATCCATGGTGACTCGTGGCATCAGCGAAGTTGAATTTCTCTGGGAAATAAGGCGAGTGAAAAGAACAGAGGGGCGAATCGCCTGTATAGGAGAGAGGGAGCTCCCAGGAACAGGAGGGACCTCCATGGAGGTACTCCCCTTCGAGCAGAGAGAGGCAGCCATGCCTGGAATCCAGTGGGATGGGCAAGTGCGGTCCCCAGCCCCAGCCACCAAGAGTCTCTGGCTGACGTGGGGACGAGCTGGAGTAAATGCCGAGACCAGAAGCCAGGACCTCGGGCAGAGCTGACGCCCGGTCTCTGCAGACACTGCCTTGAGACTGCCCTGCAGGATCACTGGGGCAAAGGAAGCAGAGGTCATGGCACCCGGAGGGCAGGTGTGCGGGCGCGCACAGCCCACGTTTGCTGCCATTTGTTGGTCAGTTTTACTGCAGTGCTCATATGCCAGGGGAAACACAGAGCCAGCGGACCGTAACAGTGACACCTCAGTACCCAGCTGGCCGGGCCACGTGAGTGCAGCCAGGGCTTGCCGAGCTTGGGGCCCTGCTGCCAGGTTTTCTACCTTTCTCAGAGGGAGTGTGGTGGCCTGAGCCGCTCAGTGGTCTTGGTCAGCTACCGTGACAGTGGCCCTACCTCTGAGGACTGCACAGCGCCACCGTTCATCTTCACTGTAGCCAAGGTTTCAAACTCATGAAAACAGAGATGGTGTAGTTACCCTGACTCCCCTGCCTGCAGCACAGTCACATGCGGAGCCAAACATCTGGGTATGTTTGCTGTGTATAACGAATTTCCACAAAAGGCTATATTGCTTTAACTTGGCATTAATTGAAAAATTCACTTGTTAATAGCTAAAACTCAGTGTAATCATTTAACGAACACTCGTTGTACATGTAGTCCCTTAAAACGTGGCGTTTCTTTGACTAGTTCTGAACAGTTTTTGCTCATGTCTCAGGTTTCCTGAGCTCAGTAAATCTAACTGGACACTGGTGACATCATCAGGCCACGGAGGAGCACCCAGGCGATGACCGTGAGGGCACCCGCCCTGCGCACACTCACAGCCCGTCTGAGCCCTTCCACCTACCTTTTGTTTGTTTGGCTCTTTCCAAGTTAATTACAGACATCGTATGACACTTTCATCAGTCATGAACTTAATTATATTTTCTGTGTTCTTCGTGCTGCAACTTCTGTTGAAGATTATTTGAGGTTGACCTTGACCGTCTTCAAATTGCCATCTTTCTAGAAATATCTAACTCTCCTGGACTGTGTCCTACTGAGAGAGATGTGATAATAAAGATCAGGTCAGTGTTGGAGTTGGGGTGTGCGATATGGAGTGAGAAAGCAAATACGTCACTCCTTAGGGCGAGATAGGGACGTGGTCTGTTTCCCTGTCATAGGGTGTGTTATAACTCGAGTGTCGTGTCAGGTGTTCTAAACCACTACGAGGTGGAACTAAGGCGTCTGCACTGCCCCACAGTTTGGCGGATGCTGCTCTGCACACACTAACATTTGCTGTGGGTTTCCTTTGATTCTGTTGGAATCTTTGCTGCTTTGGTTCGTTCTAAATTATGGTTACCACAGGGTTGTTAGGGCCGCATCTCACTTCTTGGGGTTAGCTTGTTGAATTTCATCTCTAAAAATGAAAAGCATATCTCACTGTGAAAATTAAGGCCACTGTGTTTCGTACATCTTGCAAATTTGGGACCCCGTTTCTGTCCCTAGAAGGAAAGGTGGTAGAAGTGAGCACCATGGTGCTGCCGTTAGTTCGAGCCGTGGTGACAGTGTTTTGTGAAAATGCAGGGAAATCTCCTTTTCCCAGGCTAACGTAGCTTTCTCAGGGAAGAGAGACCCAGAGCCTCTGCGTGGGCCTGGCTCAGTGAGTAAGGTGTCCTCAGACTCAAGGAGCCATGAGGCTGTGCCTGGAAAACACAGGGACAGTGTCCGCACATACATTCTTTTAATTACATGTGCATTACAATGAATGATTTCTCTATGGCCTTTGAAAAACGGTGTTACAAATGCAGTGATTACCCAATCCAATCATCACTTCCTGAGTTGTATGTACATACTTGTTTTAAACTGTATGTGCACACGCACGGATTATTACCGTCCTCGCATCTCTTCTTAACAAAACAGTCTTTTAGAGCACTGTATGCCCCGATCCAAGAGACACAGAACAAGGTTTCAGTTTTATTTTTAAGGCTTTTTCGTTTGTTTAAAAGTGGAATATATGTTTTCTTTAGCTGTAAAAGCACAATCAAGCCGACATGATAAGTGAGTCAGTGTTGTAAAAGTGAAACTAATTTTGCCTTCACTCACATGAGCTATAGAAGGAGGGAGCTTTATTGTCCCTGGGAAGGTGATAAGGCAGAGTAATTGTATATTATACTGTCCTGGAACATCTGCCTGAAGACTGTTGGAGCAATTCATCTATCACGGACGATACAGCGTGTTTTGTCTTTCTGCTTTAACCCGTCCCCACTGCTGGCCTGCACGCAGGTTTTGATAGGGCCTGCGCCTGGGCCGGGGCGTACATTAATCAGTCCCCTTGTTCAACACTCCAGCTGACATAATTACAACCTGCGCACAGCAGTTATTCAAGTCGAGTCCTTGTCACTCGTGGTGCGAAACTACACAGCTCAGATCCCGGAGGAGATTGCCTTATCACACAGAACAAGGGCTCGCAGGAGTCGGAGAGAATAGAAATGGGAAAACGTCTTCCGGGAGTACTATATATTCCTTTAAAATAAGACATTTGAGAGACTTACAAGGGACAAAGGGAAGCATTGTGTGCAGCGACTGAAATGAACCAGTTATTATTTTTAAATGGATTACATGGAGCATTTTTTCAAAGTGGACATAGATTATTAAAATAATTCGGTGGTTCCTCACTCTCAGTTACTCTTGCCTATTACTTTTTCTTGCACAGGTAATCACATAACTTTAGAATTATGCCAGGTTTACATTTCCTCGGTCGTACTCCATACAATTTTAAAGTATGCATTTTATTCCAGTATCTGACCAAGGTAAATTGAGAGACCTTTGTCAGGTATGCAGGTAAAGCTGGGGAAAGGTTCTTTCTAAAGACTTTCCAAAGATAAGTGAGTTCTCTGTGTCTTAGGGCGCTGGAGTATAAATATTTGAGCGAGGAGTCAGGAAATAAACTTTCTGTCTTATAATTTCTGGGCCTCCTCACTCTAACCCTCCATTGGGTGGGTCCCCGCCAATCGCAGCCATGTACCAGGTGGGAAGGATGGGCCTCCTTTCAGCCACTTAAGTAGTGTTTAAGACTTTACGGTGGCCCCACCCTGCCCCAGCAGACCCTGAGAGTCTGTGAACACGTAGGGATTTATGTGCTCGGGCTGCCAGGCTAGGCCTGACCGCGCTCTCCTGTGAGCGGTTGTTCTGTTAGATCTGGCCTTTTTCTTTTTCTCTGAGATATTATTAGATCATCCCAACTTCTGGCCTAGACTAGGAGAGAGATTTTGAAACATACTTCATACTTACATCACCTTAACTTTGAAAAACTTTTTTAAAAAATTTATTTATTATTATCATAATCTGAAAAACTTTCAATGAGAAAACTGCAGTCAGAAACACCCCCCCCCCAACAGACACAAGTAGATATTAAAATTACTTGATTGGTAAAATAATCTTTTTCTGTTGGGTTGTCGGAAATGTAGTGACATATTTTTCTGTTTTTCTTTGCAAAAATGAGTCATGATTTTTCCAATGACCCAACATGTGACGTGCTTCAGGCTGAGTTGTGAGCACATCATTTTATATGGTTCTTGTCCCTTTTGTAAGTATGTTTCTATAGGCCGTTCTGGCCTGCATGGCCTCTCTTCAAAATAGAACGTGTAAGGATTCTGGGAATTCGGAGCCTGAGCAGGCTACACCTTAGTTCAGTGAGGTCCCCGCTCCTGCCCCTCACAAGGCTGCATATCCACCTGCCTTTCCTGGTTTACAGCGTCTCGCTTCGCTAAGCCCAGCTCATTACAGAAATGGAAAGATGGGACCAGCAGTCGGCGTAATGGCTATGTTGCTGGACTCCCATGTAGTCGACCGCAGTTAGAGTCCCGGACCCAGTGGCTTAAACTCAAACTCATGCCAGGCGTGTGTGTGTGCATGCCCAGGATCCCAAGAGGAGAATGGAGGAAAAGGGATTGCGGCGTGGCCACCCCCACCCCCCCCACCCCCCACCCCCCATCCCCCGAGGTGATTTCTTGCTTTCTGGTGAGCGCATGCGCCCTATAGCAAAAAGCTCTTAAAAAAAAAAAAAAAAAAAAAAACAGAAATGGAAAGAAAAAAACCCTATTTTATAAGAGAGAAAATGGGAACGCTGAAGAGTTGCCGGGGAGGGGGGGCGTCCCTCTGCTTCTAAGTCCAGGATAATGGTGGAAAGAATTCCTACCAGCAGTGATTGCTCTCCAGGCAGAAGATTAGCAGAAGGAGGACAGAAAATGCATAGTTCTGCTTCAGTGTTCTGATTTTCACCACACTCCACACATCAAGCAGTACTGTTAGTTCAGCCTTGAAAACTGTTTCTGTTGCCCGAAAGTTCGGGAGCTGCTGTGTGCTGCTGCTCGGACTCCCCTTGCAGACTCTCAACAATCAGCATTACTAAAGACTCACAGAATCCGCAGTTGGAGACATGCATGATTTTGCTTCACTAAAAATGCCAACCTCATTGGCACCGGGGCCTTTGCCCACAGCCCCAGCAGCATCACACTGAGGCCTGTGTTTCCCTGGACGGAGGCTGTAGTAATTGCCGACTGCGTCTGCGGTACGTACGCGAGCATCGAGCCTTGCCGAATGGCGGCTCCTTTCTCACCGCAGTTGCTTTCTGTTCTCCTTCCTAATGACAGTGTGTCAGTGTGTGAGGAGAAGCAGGTGGGGATGTGTGTTTTTCACTTTGTTGCTACAGGGGAAGGATCACAGGGACACTGAGGTTCTCTAGGGCCTTCGTGGGACATGGACAGTGGTCCACCTCTGGCCTCGTGTTTAAATCACAAAGAGGGGCTGTTCTTGCCACAAGAAATTCTAAAGAAGTCATTTGGGTTCTCAGCAGAAAAAGTCCCATATCCCTTCCCATCGTTCTGTCCTCGCGGTTTCCATTGCTCCTTGGTAGAGTGGGAGGTGGAAGGGAGGTCTTTAGATTGGAAGTGCTTCTTCTCGTGGTGGGGTGCGTGCCCGAAGCAGAACCTGGAACAGAGCAGCGACCTGATGGAAGGGACGTCGGAGGCGTGGGAGGTGCACACACGTGGGAGCCGGGCATCCTCGCGGGAGCAGAAGGGGCCCCTGTGACCGTGTCAGCGACCTCGTCAGCGACCTCAAGTGATCCAATACCAGAGGCAGAGGCACATCCACAGACACGTACCAGTGACAGTAGTGCTCAGAACCAGTTGCGAAAGTGTCTCAAATAGGGTAGAAAGCAGGTCTTGTATTAATAATTATATTATTATATTAGTTATATTAGTGACTTTAGGCCAGTAGGAGGAGAGTCACCCAAGGGGAGGTGCAGCAATACCGTAAGTAGGCGTGTGGGTTTTCAGCTGTGTTTCAGAATTTCCTGACGTTCCCTTTTATGAAGCACAGCCCAGCCCTGTTCTCCCGGTGACACTTACCTGCCAGATCATGCTTCCTTTGCAGAAATAACCACATCGGCCCATTTTTATGTGTCTTCATGTGTAGTAGACGCTAAACATGCTGAATCAATTTATATTAAAAATTAAAACTGTACACTTAGGAAAGTCGACTTTTCTCATAACCTAAGATTTCCCACATAAAGCAGAGTGAATTTAGGGTGACACTGGCCCTCCTGTTCAGACACAGCATCTGGAAGCCTGGCCTCTCTCCGTGGTGTTGGGACCAACACCAGGTGAACAGCAGCACCCTGGTCCCGGTAGGCCTCTCCATACACACGCAAAGGGTGCCTGCTGCGACTCAGAAAGGCGTGCTGCCCCCCCAGTGACGTGACTTGGAGGAGGGCAGCTAGGTCTCCGAAGTAGTGGACAGGATCAGTAATGCGTGAGTTTTCTCCCACTTCTGGGCCTGCACGTTGGCTCTACTTCACAACCCTGCCCTGTTTATGTCACAGCATTAACATGATGTGTCCGAGAAACGGAGGGGAAAATGGGGTTGTGTGTGGTTTGTATTGTCATAGGGGTTGATCTCAGAGGATTGAGACTTACAGAGAGCTGCAAATAATAAGTGATCTGATAGGAATTATTGTGTTTAAAGGATAGCTTCTAGTTAGAACAAAGGAAAAATAAAACTCACAACACATACAATTTGGTACTCTGGAAATGTCCCAGTTACGGTTAGCTCCTGTAGGGCTAGTCTGTGGCCTGGTGGCTAAGAAAGCTCGATCCCACATGGCCAACTGTGTGGTGCAAGTCCTGGACCCAGGGCCTTGAGAAACACGCCGGGTGTGTGCATGCGTGTCCCCAAGATCTCAGAAGCAGGGGGAGTGGAAAAGGGACTACAGGGTAACCGCTCCCCACTCTCCTCCCCTGCCTTTCTCTCTCCAGGGAGCACACGTGCCATCTGGCAAAAATGAATGAATGAATGAATAAATACATAAATAAATAATAAAAATAAATTAATTAATAATAAGAGTAAAAATTACTTTTACAGAAAATATGCAAAGCATTTTATTTTGTGATTACCTCAGATGTCTATAAACTCTTTATAGCTCATATGAAAAAGAGAATTCAGGTAAGTTTGTGTGTAATATGCCATTATTTTAAAATTTCTACTTAAACTCACATAAAATTTACCATTTTGTCATCATCTTGGCTACGTGGAATTTACCACTGCGCCTCCCTCCCAGCCCTCCTGGCCCTGTCTCTGACGGGCCGCATGCAGTGGCTCACACTCCCATCTGAGAGCCCAAGTCGCAGCCATGCCTGGCTTCTAAGTTCGTAGGCAGCATCCGGCTGTCCTGCAGAGGGGAGTCAGCACTGCCCACCCTGCCCGCCTCTCCTCGCTTCCCTGGTTTAATGTAGGATTCCTTCTGGTTTTCCCTGAAGACCTTTGCAACATGAGATACCATATTTATATTTTTTTCTTAATTCACCATGTGAACTGCTCCCTATGTTAAAATAAGAATCATATTCAGAATGACTTGAATATATTTTCATGAATAATCTAAATTGTACAAAAATATACTAAAAAAAAGTAAAAGTTTCTTCAGACTTGCAAACCCAACCATAAAGAAAATTACCATTGTGGCCAGCAAGTGGCATGGTGGTTGAGCCATGGCTGGAGTTCTGGACCTGGTGGCTTGCTTTCTCATGTTCTTTTTCTCTCTCTCTCTCTTTCGTGAGTGTACATGCCCTGGAGCAAATTAGAAAATAATCATAGTGATAAATACAATTAATTCTTTTAAAAAATGATAATCACCATCAAGAGTTTACTTTTGATACTCATTTAATACTCTATAGGTCAGTGTGTACACACGATATATGACTACATGTGCATAGAAGTATTTTGTATTATGTGTGTACATTCACACTGGTATATATGTTCATACATATATGCCTGTGTATATTTTTGAAAAGCTGAAAACCGCATACATGATTTAGCTTGGACTTGATTTTTGTAAACTTAATGGTAGGTCTTAGAAGTCTTTGCATGTTAGTACATGAAGTCCCCATATTCTATTCAGTGTTTGTTGTGCAACAGATAAAGATGAATGGTCAAATAGTGCACACACCAGGTTCTCCTCAACAGCATTTACTGGGAGAAGTTTGCAGAGACAGATGCAGTAGCCACTGTTCGGCTCCTCAGCCTGTTTTCATAATCTGCTGTTCTCTGGAGCTGAACCCAGGAAGCTCCTGTTGCGGGACATCGGACTGTAGGGAAGTCTAGCCCCTGAGCTGTGGGACTTGAAGCTACTTGGCTGGGAGAGGATCAGCCCTGTCCTGGGTGTGTTCCGAGCTGAGGTCAAGCAGTCCTGCGACCTCGCCTCTCTGATCTCTTGCCTTGTTTACCCCAGGTGACATTCATGGTTGAGAAATACCTTTCCTTTTGCAGTAGTTAAGCCACGCCCACCCCATGTTCTGTGGGATGTGATTGGCTTCCATGGTGTTCCCTAGGAGACCTTGACTCTCAAGGTTCATCTATGGATGCTCCATAAACTGATGACTGTTTCTCTATTAATAGATGTTTAATTGGAAAATTTCCCATAGATTTTAGCTATTACAAATAATAGTTCAATGAATCTCTTTGTGGAAAATTTCCTAGAAGTTGAACTTTTGAATCCAAAAGTGTAGAATTTGAAGTAGTCGATCAAGTGTCTTTCAGAAGCCTTTGCTAGCGTGGTGTATTCATTTTCCCTTACCAAGATACAGTATTAGCAGTATCCTCAGATTTGGACCACCTGTTACCTTAGGCTTTAAATTGCATTCTGTTGTGTTCTAGAGACAATGATCACCATACAGTACTTCCATAACCATGTGTGTATGTCCAAAGATGAATTGCTTGTCTATATTCTTTATCGAGTTTCTGAATTTTTAAAAATCTTTTAAAATAATTAACTACCAGTACTTATTTTGTCATTATTAGTCTTCTATTTTTGTGTATTGCGGGTTTACCCTTCTTTTGCCTTGTCTTTTAACTTTATTTATGATGCACCTTGCTGTACATCAGTCTTAATTTTTATGAGGTTTGTTTTCCTCCATTTTTTGGTTGCATTTGGATTTTGAATTTTCACTAGGAAAGCTCATTATAAGCAGGATTATAAAGATATTTCCTGCTATCATTTTTGTAAATTGGTCTTCTGATTTTAAAATTTAAAAATCCAAATGGCATTTATTTTTGTATGGTGTAGGATAGTAAGGACCTATTTTTTACCCAAAATAAGTTAGGTTCTTACTGCCCTACACCACTTATTATAAATTCCTATTTATTATAAAACCTATGTCTTATAATATGAGGTTTGCTAATGTCAACACCATTTATTGTAAAACTTATTATTTTCTAATGGATTTAAAATGGCATCTTTACCCCTTTTATGCGTGGATCTTTGTGACATACTTGCTTTAACACTTCAGATGACCTTCATCTACTTGCTAAGCATCATCTATAACATGCTTCCTTTAAGGCAGAGGAGTATAAAGTTGTTTTTCCTTGTAGATTTTAACCAATTTTATATTTAAACAGCACAAATGTTCAGCAGTCTAAAATTACCAGACTCTTTCCTTTTGGGTCCTTCAGTGAGAACATAAGTGATAAAGGAGTGTATCTCCTGGGCCATTTTACATGGATCTGGAAACACGCTCTGAGCGTACATATTGCAGCATGGTCTTCCACCCACAGTGCCTTTGGAGCTTCATCTTTCTCTCTGCTGGGAACACCCCAGTCTTTCTTAGGCTGGTTTTTTTTTTTTTTTTTTTTTTAGTAAATTTATAACTAGTGAATGCTGACTTTACCAAGTGATAATGTCTTAAGTTTTATTTACATGAAGATTTCCTTTGGATTTTTCCATACTCTTTTTGGATAGCCATTATAAAGATGCAGTAGAAACCTCTTTTTACTAACTGTTATGCTAATATAAACATGTACTTCTTGTGTACTTTGGTACATTTGTTTTAGTACTTCAACTGAACTACAAAGTAATGGGTATCATTTCAAAAAGTGTATTCTGAACAGAAAAGGAAATTGTATATATGCCTAATTAACTTTGAAGATATGATGCAAATTCCATACACACTTATACACACACTGTGAATATTTAGCTAATCTGGTTTTTTTTTTTTTTTTTTTTTTTTTTTTTTTTTTTTTTTTTTTTTTTTTTTTGTGAGAGAGAGGTTTTAGCTATAGGGCTTGTGCACTTGCTAGAAAGACAGAGAGAGAAAAAATGAGAAATCACCCCCCTGGGGTGGGGACAGCCACGCTGCAATCCCTTCTCCTCCATTCTCCTCTCAGGATCTTGGGCATGCACGCACATGTGCGTGGTATGAGTTTAAATTACTGGGTCCAGGACTTGAACTGCGGTCGACTACATGGGAGTCCAGCAATGTAGCCATTATGCCATCTACTGGTCCCATCTAATCTGTTTTTATTCAAATGAACTGAAATAGCTTTTTATACACAGTAAGAAGAGTGGTGTTAATGACCCAGAGAGTTGAGCTGGCACTTAACAGAAAAGCCAATCAGAGGGGCAGTGAAGGAACTGAGTCCCTGTAGTAGTAGCTAGAAACACATTTAATATTTTACTTTAATCCTTGTGACAGCCTGTTGAGATACAGTTAATATGCCCACAAAGGAACAGAAAAAGAATATATTCTCAAGTCAGAAAGTTTAGGAAGCAACATGTTCGACAAAACCAAACACATTTCTATAAATAGAACCTTTAGAATTATTCTTATTTCAGTTTACATTGTGAATTTCTAAGGGGAAAATAATAGAGTATGCAGTGCTGGCATAACTTTCCAGAATACAGATTATTCTACATTTGTTTCTATAGTTTTTAACATTTGTTAGTATCTTTAGAAATAGTATTCTTTGGAGAAAGGTTTTGCAAACATTTACACACATGTTATTTACAGTTCATTTGGTGGTTCTTAAGAATTTCTGACTTGCAGAACTATGACGTATGTGATCAAGTCCATCTAAATTTGGCTTTATGATTTTAGTCTTGATTATATTTGAGCATTACAAAAAGTTTGTGGAAAAATGTCATTGAAGTATGCATTTATTTTTTTTTTGAAATTTATGCCTGGTTTTACATGATACACATTTTCCACAAACTTTTTAAAAATTATTATTTTCTTTAACTTTATTTATTTATTTTAATTTGACCAGAGAGGGACACAGAGAGAGAGAGAGAAGAGGAGAAAGCGAGAAAGCAAGCTGCCAGGTCCAGGACTCAAAACATGGTCAGCCATGTGGGAGTCCAGTGCCCTTATCCAACACGCCACCTGCCAGCCCCTCCACAGACTTTTAAAGTCGTCTGTTTCCTTATTTCTTGGGATGGGCACCACACCCCTAACAGAACCTCAGCGCTGTGATCCACCCTTGGCCTCCCCCAGCCATGGATCATAAGCAAGCCTGTGCCAGTGTACTCGGGGACGGCTCTGCCCTTGGAGTAGGAGGCTCCCACGTGGGGCTGCCTCTCTGAATGTTGTGGTTTACCTTTGCCCCATCTGCTGGTCTGTTCCCATGAACTTTTTAAAGACCCCCACATACTTAGTATACAGTTGATGTCTACATTAAAAAAAAAAAAAAAAAAAAAAAAAAAAAAACAGATGTGTTTGACCATAGTTTGAGTCCCAGACCTGGCGGCTTAAAACTCACATTGGCCACCTGTGCGTGCGTGCCCAAGATCCCGAGAGGAGAATGGAGGAGAAGGGATTGCGGTGTGGCCATCCCCCCGCGAGGTGATTTCTCGCTTTCTGTCTCTCTGTCTCTCTGACAAACGCATGTGCCCTATAGTAAAAATCTCTGTTTAAAACAAACAAAAGCAAAGGTTTTCCCTTAAAGTGATATGTTAGGATGAAGAATATAACATGTATTTTAAATATGGCTTTTGTTGTAAATAAGCTTTAGAAAATTAGAGTAAAAAGCAATGGAGCAACTGGTTATTATGTGGAACTCGTCATATTCGCTTGGAGGACAAATGGCTGAAACAGCTGTCATCGTGTTACATGACGGGTCTGTGTAGCTCAAGGTAGCATTTCCAGTGACCGAGTCGTCGTTTGATTCAAAATATGCCATATGTCACTGTGAAGGAGAAAGTGAAGGCAATATGCTCCAGAAAGTGTTAGTGACTCTAGTTATGACAGACCTTTGTGCATTTGAAGTGTTTTGACGAGTTGTTTTATACACGTGAGTTTTAAAAGTAATATTGTGATTGTGGTGTGGCCACCCCCAGTAGAGTGATTTCTCATTTTCTCTCTCTCTCTCTCGCTCCCTGGCAAGTGGACAGTCCCTATGGCAAAAACCTTTAAAACAAAATAGAGTAATATTGCCAAATAATATGTATTTCCAAAATATTTTAAGAAGTTGCTATAATCAGAAAACTAAATAAATAGAGTAAGAGCCATTCTATCAAAAAAACTACGTGATTTTAAATGTTCGTATTCAAATTAACAGAGCACATATACTATATAGAGATTTGTTTCCTTATATTTTATAGATTCGAGTTTACTTTCCCTCTAGCTCCCCCTACTTTTAAAATGCATGAGGAAAATTAAAGTTAATTTTATATTCAGAGTCATGTTATAATTAGGTTCATAACAGAAGTCTGTGTAACCTATTCACCTATATTTCTTTTAAAATTATTTTTTTAACAGTCATGTCACTTCTATCTGGAATTTGTTGCAAAGCTCTCCAATATATTGAAAAAGAGTTAACCCACTGTTGGTGTGCCGCACATCCGTGAAGCCATATCTTACCCCTAAAATTGCTTGCCACTCCCTTATTAAATATCACCTCCGCAAACATACAATGAAACTAAAAAACGTGCTCGTGAATGACTTGAGGGTTAACGACGGAATTAGGAAAGAAAATTAAACATTTCTTGAAACAAATGAAAGCGGAAACCTGACCTTTTGTGTTTCAGTAGAACACAGCAAAAACAGTACAGAGGGAAGCTTATAGCAGTAAGTGCCCACATTGAGGAAAATAGAAAGATGGTAAATAAAAAAGCCCAACCATGCCTGCTCAGGAACTAGAAAAGCAAGACAAACTAAACCCTGAAGTAGTAGAAGGAAAGAAATCGTAAAGATCAGAGCAGACATAAATAAAATATTGATAGCAGAAGACCAGTGAAACAAAAAGTTGGTTTACTGCAATGGTAAAATCAACCAACTTAGCTAGACAAGGAAATGAACAGAGAGCAAAGATGCAAACAAATGAGATCAGCAAGCTCGAGGGAATGATTCATTAATTCAGTAAGGCAGAGTGGCAGCGGGATGAGATGCATGAGATGGAGAGTGACTGGCCGTCAGTCTGAACAGTCCGGACGGAAGGTGTGGAACTTCCTGTTACCTAGACCTGGATTTCCGGGCTGATACAGAAACATCCCAAACTGCTCCCAATGTGTTGTTGGAAAAGAAGAGTTTGGGGGTGGAGTGGCAGGTGCACGGGCTTCCTTGGGGAAATGGGGGTTAATATTTATGGGGACTCGCTCGTCACCGTCTGAAGTATTTCTCATGTCACCTTGTACCGCTCGCTCTCTGCCTTTTGGTTTCGTGAGTAAGGTGGCTTTGCTTCCAGGTATCGTTAAGTACACAGAGGGCTCCTGCGAGCGTGGCAGGGTGCCGGGTCGCAGGCCCAGGTCTCTGTGGTACCGCGGTAGCTCAGCCCGTGGCCATGCCCGCTTGCGTCCACAGCCCTGTAGCTAACCACCTGGTGGCTTTGGGTGGCAGTTGTGATTGGGGCGGAAAACGAACAATGGGGACGGTGAACTCTGCCAGACATCCACCTCCTACACCTGGGCCAGTGGAAGCAGATTGGCACGCAAGCTGGGGAAGTGTAGTGAAGTCTAAAATTAGCTTTGGATAGGTAAAATACGGATGAAGGTGGCATTTCAATTCAGCTGGGGGGTGATGGATGTTAAAAATTGTATTGAGAGAATTAGGGAGCAGCCTGCACCCACACCTGATATGCCCTCAGTTCACTTTGAAACAAATGTCTAATATTTAGTATCGCATAATAGAAGAATACAAATACATGAACCAAATTTTGGACAGTTTATTCACAACCTCCACATAAGGAAGCGATAGAACAAAAGACAAGCCAAATAAAAAAGTCTGCTTTTACAAGATACCATAAGTAAAGTCAAAGACAAAACGAAGGAAGATGTTCCTGAAACTGCCATCATAGGCCACCCTCCTTGCTCCGTAAGAGAATGCGTGACGACCCTGCATGGGGGAGAACACAGCATAATAGGAACAGGTGCTACCTAGAAAAAGTACATGTGGCTTTTCAGTGTTTGAAAAGGTGCTTAACCTCATCCATTACAAGACAAACACAACTTAAAACTCCAGTGAGTGACATTTTTTACCCAGCACCTTGGCCAAAGTACAGAAGTTTGGTAACGCGCTGCACTGTCGGTGACGGGCTGGAGCAAGCCCTCTGAGGCCCTGCTGGTGGCTTACCTGAGGCATGGACCTGGTTTTTACTCCTTTTTTACACATTTGGTCCCTGGACAAAAGGAACCCTCCCAAAATGAACTCATTAATACGCTGCACATCAGTCCCGCCAAAGATACTTTCGTACACGTCATCCTGAACAGAACGCCCTCCTAGTTTTAATAGGACTCTTGATAGAACATTTACCTTCATTTTCCTAATGGAAGCATATTGAAAATGGCAGAGTGGGGTAGAGGGAGAGCTCAAATCTCTAAACATAAGGGAGCAAATACTTCTGTGGTGTATATGTTGTGTTCCTTGGAATGCAGTGGGCGGCTGGGCAGAGTGGATGAAAACTACAAAAGCGTACACCCGGCGGCCTGGTCGCAGCGTGGCTCGCACCGTGAGATACCTGCGGCACCCCGAGAAATGAGTGTTCTACAGGGTTATCCATTGTAACCCTGCGTGTGCCTCAGGTGACGCAGACACCTCCATGACCTCTGTTAGGGTCAGTAAGTAAAACACACCGTAGGCACGCTGTGGAGTACTATGCAGCTGGTAAAAAGAAATGAGGAAAGAAGGCGGATGAGAAGGGAGTGGAGGGAGGGGCACAGGAATCAGGATTCCCTTCTAGGCTGGCTTGTGCTGTGTGCACAAGCTTATACTGCAGGAGTGGGGACAAGGAGTGCACGCGTCCTTGATGAGCAGTTACCATGTATATCTGTTTGGCATATGTGTGGGTGGAGGTGGGAAGAGGTGGGGCGGCCTTGGTCCAGAGCAGGGACAGTGGTTGGAAGAGGCTTCTGCCCGATCCCTGTTAGACCCTCAGAGGCTTCAAATACAGAAATGCTTGCTTGTTCAACAACTTTAGTGTTTGTTTTCATATGTAATCAAAATAAGCATCAAAGAAATGAAAAAAATCAGCATTTTTCTTATTTTGTGTTTCTTAATTTTTACTCTTAATTACGGCGCATCCTCAGAGAGCACCTGAATGCAGCAGCGTCCTCCAGCTCCGCCCTTCCAAAGGCGTCACCTGCACGTCACAACAGGCAGCCTCGATCTCCACGCCCACCACGTGTTTGTTTCCTGTGATTCCCTCCATCCCATTTCTTAATGCTTTCTTCTCTTTAGATTCAGAGACAGAAGCTTAGTCCTTTTGTATTAATACACAGCTAGGGTGTAGTACTGATCATTTTATGGAGTTCTAGAAACGCTCGTGGTGTTCAGTTTATTATTTGAACATGCCTTGACATTCATCTGAGTAAAAAAGTTTATTCGTTATATTTTGTAAGAAACCTTTATAGTAATACGTCCCATCTTGGGTCTGTTTGCTAAGTGGTCACTCTGTCCTGTGTGTGTGTGGTATGCGGACACACACAGGCCATCCTGAAAGCTCCCGTGACTGGGGTGTAACAGTTGAGTGGACTTAGGAAGAACAGAGACAGCTCAGCATCTCGAGGAGACTTGGCATTAGCATCTTTGTGTTGAGACAGCCCTGCCCGTGGCCAGAGCCCGGGACAGCCCTGCCCCGTGGCCAGAGCCTGGGACAGCCCTGCCCGTGGCCAGAGCCCGGGACAGCCCTGCCCCGTGGCCAGAGCCCAGGACAGCCCTGCCCGTGGCCAGAGCCCAGTGTGCTACATTTGAACTTCTTCATCTTTTCATACAAGTCTTTACCACTAGGGTTGGATCTGTGGCCCATGAATAGCTTTGAACGGTTCCAAATTCCTATGTGATGCTGGGCTTATGAGCATTTGCCTTCCTCTAAGGAAAAAGTTACTGTACAGATGACTTGCTGTTTGGGCCACGTCAGGCCCTACTTTATGGATAAGGAAAGGCAATGTTGGAGGACCGAGGGAATTTCACTGGGCCACAGAGCCTGCACAGAGGAGGCTGGCTTCACACGGTAGCAGGTGGACAGGTGCCTGGCTGCTCACTCAGGGTGTTTCTCTGCACCGCACGGTCCGCCTCCGGGTCTCAGAGGAGAGGAAGGGGCTGGGCAGACCCTCCTGCTGGGGAGAAGGCAGGATCGGATCAGAGGACATGGCCCCACGTGAACCCCAGGAAACTGCCCAGGCCTCATCCTCTTCACTTTCTCCTCGTTTCCCAGTTCCTTGCACCAGAACCTCTGTCTTCCCAGTTCATCTCCAGCAGAAAAACTGTGTCCAAAGTTCTAGTTAGCATTCCTCTATTTAAAGTATACGTGATCCCTTTCCAATTTTCTGAGAATTTTTACATCTCATCAATTTGCTTAACAGAAAAAAAGTTGTGCTTCCCTCTTAGGGGAAGAAGCCAGTTACGTGTTGCTGGTGACAGAAATAAAGCCCTTGACTGGTGGCAGAGTGGGGGAATCTGTTGATAAAACATGATCCATGATATCTCCGGAGACCAGTGCTTGGCCAGACGCACTCAGCTGGGTCGGGAATGGAGTGAGTGTCCTCGAGTCACTTCTCCATCGCCAGGATACCTGCTTTGTGGTGATAAGCAGAGGACGATTCCGAGAGAGAGAGAGTGTGTGTGTGTGTGTGTGTGTGTGTGTCCGTCCGTGTGCCTCTGTGTGTATGCGTGCGTGTGCCTGCACAGCGGCTTCCCCGCAGTGTAGGTTTAGGAGAGGGCTTGGGAGCATGCGCTCTGGTCGTTCGCTCTAGCCGCACACCAGGTGCGCAGGCCTGAACTCAGCCACAGTGACTTTCTCACTGCGGTCCCGGCCAGGGGAGACCCTTCTCCATCTTGGAACACTGCTGTCTGTCCAGGTTCTAGTGGCGGAAGGAGAGTGATGGGACCACGAGAGTTTTTCTTCCTCTTTTTCTTTATCAACCCAAGATAATTCGTGTATCTTATATTTAGCCCATTGAAATGGAGGCAGTCCAGGGTTTGGGGCATATCCACTGAGCTGTGCGACCATCACCACAGCAATCGCACGTCTTCATTATCGCCAAGGAGACTCCACACACGGTAGCAGTCACACTCCATTTCCTGCTTTGTCCCCTTGTCTGTCTGTCTGTACTTATGTTTGTTATATCTAGGGGTTTCAAACTCAGTTACACTGGGGCCAGATGGTGGTGTAGCAGTGAAGCACGACACTGCAAGGGGGACCCACCCGGGACGGTTGCCAGTGTGTGCCCAGAGTCCTCCCTGGGTAGGCCAGGCAGGATCCCTGACCCGGCTGGCGGACCTGAGCGTCAGGGCCACGTGGGCGTGCTCTCCATCTCTGACCCTCTTTCTTTCTCCAAGTCATGGGGTAGATAAACTTAAAACAGAAACTAAAAACAAGAAAAAAACCCCATAACTTTAAATACATATACACATATGAGAGGACTTTGAAAATTTGCAGAAAAATGGAATTAAAGAACAGACTTACTTTAGCACAAAAACATTTTATTTTTTTGAGAGAGGTTTTTGCTATAGGGCGCGTGCGCTCGCCAGACAGACAGAGACAGAGAGACAGAAAGCGAGAAATCACCCCCCAGGGGGGATGGTCACGCCGCAATCCCTTCTCCTCCATTTTCCTCTCGGGATCTTGGGCACGCACACACACGCGCCCGGTGTGAGTTTAAGCCACCGGGTCTGGGACTCGAACCGCAGTCGACTACGTGGGAGCCCAGCGACAGCCATTATGCTAACTGCTGGTCCCATCACAAAAACATTTTTGAAGTTTATTCACAGTGTTTACATTGCATTTCCCATGAACTTTCAAAGACCTCTCGCATGTGTCATTACAACGAAGCGTGTAAACTGTACGTGTGTAAGTATGTATGAGTGGGGGATCTTTAATGCCTTTGAAGTGGTACTTCAGCAAAGCCTCTCACCTTCTAACTCCTTCCTTTCTGCCTCACATACCGATCTCCCCTACCCAGTAAGTCTCCTAGTTGTTGGATTCCCCATGCTGCTTAGTTACCATGGGGTGGTAGCTCGGTCTTATCCAAGATAAACCCTTCTTGAAAATGAAATACTGCTTTCAATGTCACCCTTCCCTTCCCGAATGGCTTGCATTGCCCCTCCCTTAGCATGCCTCCTGGAGCGCTGTGTTCTCCCTTCACTTGGCTAGTGAGGCCCTGCTGCTGCTGCTTGCCCAGCATTCAGGTACGGAGGTACCTGGTGCTACCGCGGAGTCTGTGTTCCTGACAGAGGGTGCTTGCATTCCGAAGCAGCTTCTGTTTTCACTCCCCAGTGTCAGTAAACAGTGGTGAAGGCAGGGGATGTCTCCAGTGCTGCGGACAACAAATTGGAGATCTGTAGAATGAAGGGAATAAGTGGAGCATTTCACCCAGTGAGCTTGAGGATTCAAAAAATGGTCCTCTTCCTTTTAACCATCACAAGGTGGACATTCGTGCTGCCCACCTTCAGATGCTTCCCTGCGGACTTCTGTCAGCACGATCCAGAGCTGGTTTCTGAGGACAGCGGAACAGTTCAGAGATTCCCCCGTTTTCCCCTTTGCTGAGAACGTGCTGGTATCTTTGATGTCTGAACGCTATAAGGAAGGTGGCTGTGGTGTACGTCAACACCGGACACCCAGATTCAGACTCCCCATGACCACATGCTAGCTGTATACCCGTGTAAATTAGCTTGTCTTTTGATACTTGCTTCTGTGAAATTACTTTCACAGTTCTGGCCTCAGAGAATCCTGGGATGATGGCATTGGCAGACATTAGATGCTGCTGCTGGTTCCCCTCTTACAGATATTCTTAATAACAACAGGGGATTTGTAGATCAGACAGATTTGCTGACTCAGTAGTGACATGAAGAGATAACCTGTGTACGCACACATTCACTGACGGTCTTACATAACTTAGTCTCAGTTCTAAGAGACATTAAGTAACCAGCTTACCAGAGCTCGTATCCAGGCCGAGCTAGAAATCGCTGGGAATCTCACAAAGACCCTGTGGGGGGTGCCTCTCTTTCTGATTCTCTGTCTCTGTCTCCTAGGGAGAATAAACTTTTAAAAATTAGCCAAGCAAAATAAGCCAGGCTTTGAAAGTCAAACACTGTATGTCTCTACTCAGTATATGCTAAATATCTGCACTCTGGCAGAAAGGGAATGATCTGAGGATAGAATGGTGGGGAAGATGAGTGTGGATACCGGAGACTGTAGGGAAGGCGATGGATAGCGGAGAGTGAGCGCAAGGGGCTCAAGAAAGGAGTACCTAATAGACATAGGGACGTAAAGTTCTCTGTGAAAATGATAATGTGGTAACGTCCTTGATTTGATTGTCATGTGCTGTATACTCAGGACAACCATTCTGTGTGCTATAGAGATATACAACAATTAAATGTAAATAAGAAATTCTGAAATTAAAAATAAAAATTTTAAAAAGTAATCTCAGCCATGTAGAGCTACATAATGTTTCTTCTCCGAGTCTTGTATTCTGAGGGGCCGTGAGATGTGTGTTTATCTACCACCATCCCCAACTGTGTTTGGCCACAGAAACCTTTCTTTCATGAAGATCTCGCAGGGTTTCATTCTTCAGCAGTACCTTCAGGAGGTGTTCATAAGCATGGTGCTCTACTTTCTCCTAGCATTTAATTGGGTCTGTAGAATGTCTAAGGCCCGATTTGTTTTGTTTCTTTCTAGATAACCCTCACCACCTGCTTGAATTTGTGTAGGGCTCTATTTATTACTGTTCTGGAAATGACAAAGACAAAGGAAAAACAACTCTTTGAGTGTGCAGGAAGGGTGAAGGTGCAGAGTCTCTGATGCAGAAGTCCGGGAGGGTGAGAAAGCAAGTGAGCTCCGTGCCTAGTCTCTCAGTACTTCTGGTCTTGCATTTCTAATTTTTCTGGAAAACAGTGGCAATGTGGCACATGCACACGCCCTCAGTTGTGTTTTTCATTTCCTTACTAACAGCTGGTTCCACACAGAGAGCTCGCTGGTGCTGACATACAGCTCGGCACTGTGGGGGCGGGGCTGTTTCTAGCTCTATTTCTATTTTATAGCCTGGCTTAGAAGCAGCTCACGTGACAGAACTTAAACCAAACCATCTCTGTTTCCTAAATGCTCGAAATCAGTGCAGACGATGGCACTTCCCTTTCGTTTCAGTCCTGAGCAGTGGTGGGTATGTTCTCGGGGATCAGCAAACGTCTTCACTGCCCTCAAGTGGTACCACAATAATTTGAGGTTAAGATAAGAGAACCTGAGATTGTGGTTTTTTGTTTTTTTTTTTTTCAGTTCTACATAGAAATGAATTACTGAGGTAAAAGGCAGACTTGTAAATTAAACCAGCGTTATGAAAACTACCTTTACAGGTTAATGCAGTATGTAAGTGAATCACTGCAGGAGGACACCCGTGGAATAGTGCCCTGCATGTAGGGAGGCCTCCATGTTAGTGGACGCCGTAGTCCGTGGTATAGTGTCTTCGATCTGACCTCCATTCAATTTGTCTGTCTTTCTTACTCGATAGGTCAAACTGTGCCGAGAATATCCGCAAGCACATCCTACACACTGGCAAGCATGAGGGAGTCAAGATGTACAACTGCCCCAAGTGCGACTACGGCACCAACGTTCCCGTGGAGTTCCGGAACCACCTGAAGGAGCAACATCCGGATATAGAAAACCCTGACCTCGCCTACCTGCATGCCGGTAAGGGGCTGAAGCCATTCGATGCTTGTTGCTCTCAACAAAATGCCATTTAGTTGTTCAAAGTAGGTAGAATGCTGGGTGCGCCCAGCTGTGACTTATTTTAATGGAGCGAGGACGTGATAATATCTGTTCCAAGACCTATAAAACCTGGCGTTCTGGACTTATCCCATGTGACTCTGAACACAGGCCTTCCCAGATCCAATTTATCACAAAAGCAAATCTGACAAAGGAATCATCCTAGGACAGAAGAATTAGTAATAGCAGATATTCAGAACTTTTCATTGGACTAAAGGATCAGAGTTGTTTGCGCTTCATATTTTGACTACTTGATAACATTTTTCAATTTTTTTAAAATGTTTGCAGTTTAAAATGTTAAGCCCTGTCCTTTGGTACCATTTTCCACTGAATGTCTGGAAAAGGACAGAAAGTGACTGAGGAAAGTGATTGAAGGCACTTTGGAGGTCACCTAGTCCACTCACTTCCCAGAAACGGGGCCCAGTCGCCCATGCTGTAGGGGGTAAGGGGATAGCCCTGGCTCCAGGTGGCCGGCCTCCTGACCTGCAGCTCGGACCCTCGGGAGGGACCAGATTGTAGAGCACCCACAGGGGAAGCCACCCAGCCTTTTCTACCCAGGTGCTCTGTGCACAGCATTCTCCCTGGGCAGAGCAGTTCCGGCCTGGATGGCGTGCAACCTACATGAGGAAGTTCCTCTCTCAACGTGTGTTTGGAGACATGTGCTAAGATTTAAGCTGAGCAGCACCGTGTTTAAATAATGACAGTCAACATGGAATGTGTTGTAAACAGATGCCTGGGCCCCCCAAGAGCTACTTTTCAGCCTCAACTGCTCCCCTACCTGGCCATGTGACCTCAGGTAGGCTGACCTCCCCAGGCATCAGCTTTCTCCTGTGTAAATCTGTGTGAGAATTAAAGGGCAATGGCAGGGAGGCTGTCGTTGGGGATGCTTTTCTGACCTGTGGACGCACAGAGCCTGGCGAGGTGGAGATGGTGGGGAGCGTGGTAACGATGAGAGCTGTGAGGAGTCTCACCGCAGGACGAGGCCTGTCCTCAGAACGTTCAAACAGTGTTTGTGCAGATAATGTCCACATTAAAGCGTGAATAATTAAGTATTCTTAATGTATGTGATGGCATATGGATATAAAGTTACTATTTGTTTTCTGTTAGTGCATTCTTTCGCATTTTCTAGTCCGTGTTCATGTGATTGACTGACTTAAGTAAGGTGGAATGTTGGTAGTCACTCCGTGGTATCCAGTGCTGTTTTTGGAAAACAGTCAACCACAAGAGGTTTCTGCCCTTTCCATTCTGGTACAACTGTCTGTAAACATTTTGAACTTGAGAGCTTATCAGCTTTAGTTCACAGAACAGTTAAAGTCATGTTGAAAGGTCTCTGGCCACCAGCACTCTGGGATCCTCGTGTCCGTGTCCCTGCCCGTGGTGATGCTAGGACGGCTGCCTGTGAAGGGGCCCAGGCGCACACACTGCATCCAGGTGGGTTGGAAGCAGCGTGCCCTCTCTCACAGGTACAGGATGGACAGAGCCTGTCCCATTTTCCACTGCACCAATTATGCAGTAAGAGCAGGTTGTTTCCCTAAAGTAATGTATCTCTGACTTTGTACAGAAATGCCACAAAAAGGGAGGAAAGCTAACTGCAGACCAAGAAATGTGTTCTCTCTCTGCCCAGGGAGGGCGGACTGCTATCCTCTGTCTCCGCACAGTAATGGCGGACTGCTATTCCTCTCTCTGCCCAGGGAGGGCGGACTGCTATTCCTCTGTCTCCGCACAGTAATGGCGGACTGCTATTCCTCTGTCTCCACACAGTATTGGTGGACTGCTATTCCTCTCTCCGCCCATGGAGGGCGGACAGCCTTGCTTTCCTGTGATTGTTCGGGGATGGGTTCAGATATCTCATTAGTTGTCAAAAACCAGGTGTTAAGGACAGTGACCTTAGCACCCTGGTGAATGTTTGTTCTGGGTATGTGAGCACCTCTGGTTTGTTCTTTATGTCATCATAATTCTGTTAGAAATGCTTTTCCACGTAGGTCATGGTAGCTTTTCTAAGCTACCATGTTTTCACAAGTGGAAGCCATGTGACCATTGGTGAGTTAATTGTTTATTCTTCCCCAGCATGGTAGACCTGCTCTGCAGTAGTATTTTTGGTTTGATAAGCAGCTCACCAGGAGAAAACTTAAGAAAGATTTTTTTCTACTGACTTTTTTTTTTATTTTTTGAGAGAGATTTTTGCTTTAGGGTACACATATTCACCAGAGAGACAGAAAGCAAGAAATCACCCCCCTTGGGGATGGCCACATCACAACCCACACACAACCCCTTCTCCTCTAGTCTACTCTTGGGATTTGGGGCACACATGCACATGCACCTGGCATGAGTTTTAAGCTACTGGGTCAGGACTTGAACCACGGTCAACTACATGGGAGTCCAGTGATGTAATCATTACATCATCTGCTGGTCCCTCTACTGACCTTTTGTAACCTTGTGATTCTGAATCACCTGTGACAGGTCACAATCCGATATTCAAATCAGATTATGGCTGCCCTCATCATATGTTGTTCGTTCGTGGTGTTGGGGGCAGAGTGGAAGAATTCTTTAGTGCCAGAAAAACCTAGAGATCCTGTGTTCTTGTCCCAAAGGGTACTCCGAGCTGTATTCTGTGGTGTCTACAAGGTCAAAGCATTGGGGATTTGGAGCCTACTATCCTGCGGTGTATGTCGTGTAGTTATTTTAATAAAAGGGTGAGTTTAAAACTACCCTAGGTCCTCCACCACCTCTGCCCTGCTTTTGGCTATGCTGTATATATCAGACACCTAGAAGGCCACTAGAAGGAAAGCATTTGACAATAGAAATGGACAGTACGCAGTGTAATTTGGTGTATTTCAAACTTCAGTTGAGAAAATATTTGGAAATTTGTATATTCAGATAAGATACTTTATTGTCTGTTTGGAAATAGTTCTGCAAAAAGAGGTGTCTCTGTGGTGGTGCCTTCTCCTAGAGGTCCCTAAGCCAGTATGTAACTGAACTTATGTGGTGATGCAGCTTATGCAAATGCACTGACTGGAGTTCCTGGGAGACCTGATTCTGGTCCCTCTGTGCCGCTGTAAGGGTGGCCATCTCTGGACCTCTCTGAGCTTCGGTGCCCTGACCAGCGACTTCGAGAGCTTGAATGGACTACCCCTGGCCTCTGCTGGCTCGTCTGTGCTTCTGTAGATGTGGCCTGTGGGGTAGAACAGGTTCTAGCTTAGCTGGTCTTCCCTTTAAAGCTTGTCTTTGGAAACGTTTTTGCACTCCGTGGGCCTCAGTCCCCCTGAGGTGGTGTAGTATCGCCTGCTGCTCAGTCTCTGTGCAGTCCAGATGAGCGTCCTCTGTGTGCATGGGCACAGAAATGGTTGCTCAGTTACTTTTCTATCTAGCAGAACTTAATGATTCATTGCAATTTTTTTAATTAATGGAATGATTTCAGTGTGGTTTTCCATTTCATATTGCTGAGAATGAAGGGCTATATGTGAGTTTTAATTACTGTTGTAGCCCTGTCTGAGTCACAAGACAAAAGTGGTTTGTTGTTTAAATCATGAATTACTTAGGAATGTAATACTCAATTTCCAGACATTTGGGGACTTCCTCATTGTCTTTTTGTTAACTATTGAAATAGTCATAGAAATAGGTTTTTAGTTTAAATTGCTCTGTGGACAGAACATAATCTGAATTATTTCAGTCCTTTGACCTCTACTTTGGTCTTCCTTGTATCCAGCCAGAGGTGAGCATGAGTGCATGTCTGAGCCCCTGGGAGGGACACGAGTGCTGTGTGCCCCCTCCACGGGTGTTCCTGTGAGTGCTCATGGCGGGTCTGCTCACGGTGTCGCTCAGTTGCTGCTACTGTTAAAGTTGTGTGTTTCACTTTTTAGCACTGGTTCTATCACTTGTTAAAAGAGATATATTAAAATTGCCAGCATGATTATGGATTTGTCTAACTTTTTTTTAAATTCTGTTAATTTTGACTTGATGTATTTTGAGCATATGTCACTAGCTACTGTGAGCTTTAGGATCATCTTATATATGTACGCGCCCATGATAAAGGACATAACCGTGTTCCCTGGTAAATATTACTGTTCGTTGGATCTGTAGTGTGACCTCGTGCCCCAGGCTACCGCCTTCCATGTTAGTACAGCTGCAGACAGTGCGCTTGGTTCCTTTTTCTGCTGGGACCATTTTAATCTCCTACATGGAATGTTTAGTGATTGATTTTAGTCTTTATACTTAATGTAACTTTTGGAATATTTAACATAGTCAAAAAACAGAACTACCCAAGTGTCCATCAAGTGGCATGTGTAGAGTGTGCATTTACTCGCAGGGTACTCTACGTCCTGGAGAGTGAATGACCCAGCGCTGTAACAGCAGTGTGAAATTAGTCTCGTAGTTTCTCATGGCATGAACTAAGCCAGGCATGAAGGCGGGCATTCCGGATGATTCCACTCACGTGAAATACTTCGTTAGCAGTTGGGGTATGTTTTCCATGGGCATTAGTCACTGGAAGGCGGCACAGTCTGTCTCTTCATCCCAACGTTGGGACGTGGTTGGGTTCAATTGGAGAAAATTACTGAAACTCTTTCCTATGAGGTGTGCATTTTCTGTGTTTACTTATGAAAACACATTCCTCTTCCAAATTTCTAAAGCGGTTCATTTGGGTGTACTCTAGATTTAACCTGATGAGGTTTTTTAATCACGTTAACCTCTACAACACTGACATCAAGTTGAAAGTTGTCAGACTTCTGTCATTGTACATTATAATTATTTTCTGTTTAGTGAAGTCCATTTCATTTCAAAAATGATCTTGCTTGGATCACTGCAGTTTTAGCAGTTGTATTTCTTTTTTCTTTTCTTTTTTCTTTTTTTGGAGAGGATTTTGCTATAGGGCGCGTGTGCTCACCAGACAGAGACAGAGAGATAGAAAGCGAGAAATCACCCCCCAGGAGGTATGGCCACGCCGCAGTCCCTTCTCCTCCATTCTCCTCTCAGGATCTTGGGCACGCACGCACACGCGCCCGGCGTAAGTTTTAAGCCACTGGGTCCGAGATGCGAACCGCGGTCGCCTACGTGGGACGCCAGCGACATAGCCATTATGCTAACTGCTGGTTCCCTAGCAGTTGTATTTCTATGGTTGCTCTTACCCACTTACAAGCCTGGTGTCCAGCATCTATGCCTTGAGAAGAGTTGAAAACATGTCCATGTCTGCAGTGCATATGACCTGCAGCTGGCTTCACGCACTGCACACTTCCACAGTTACAGCTCAAGATGCTTTGAACATAACCCCGAAGGGAGGGGTGGAGGATCAAGGCCAAAGCAGCGGGCTGAGAGGAGCTTCTGGAGTCTCTATGGATTGGGCCGAAGATGGTGTTCTCTTCTCACCAGTTTATGCAACAGACTTGCTGTTATGCCTTTGCAGCCCTAAGAGTCTGTTTACTACGGAAGTACTGCTAGTCACTCATGAATAAATGCTCACTGCCAAGCCCAGTGGCAGTGTGGTCACTGTGAAGAGTATAAGCCCTGCAGGGAGTATGAGATGGCTTTACTTTCTTTACATTTCTGAGAAGCCGAGATTTTAAATGCAGTAAATATTTTTGTCTTTTCTAAGGGTGATGATCAAATGCATTCTCTTTTCAGGGGAAACTAAATGATAATGTGGTGTTTTTCTTAATTTCCTTTATTTTCCTACAATCATACTTGTGCATCATATTAAAATTAGTTTTACCTTAATCAGTTTTTATGTATTAAGAGTCACTGATTCAAAGTGTACATTGGATTACCTTATAGTATGGCAACATGCATCTCTCATACTGTCTTCAGAAATTGGGATTTTCATATTCTTCTCTAAGATGATCAATTTTCATTTTCTTTACAGTATGTATTATTTAGCTGAATTCCCACGCGTTTGCTTCTTACTCATTTACAGGAATAAGGATGTGAAAATATAAGACTCTATTGAAATCTTACATCCTTTCTTCCTAATGTTCAGTACGGTCTATACTCCCTGGACTTTTTAATTCTATCAAGACGCTTCACTTTATACTGATTACATTTCAGTATATCTCTGTACCCATTTGCTTAATCTATCACAGTTAAGGTAAAACAGTTGTATCTTTCGTCTTAACCATTTGTTCTTATTTAGTGATACATTAGCGTTTCCTTATGGAACAGACTCCCCCCCTTCGTTAAGAGCTCCGGCGTTCAGGCCTGCCGAGCCTGTAGAATGCCGTCTTCCCCAGACTCCTCGTGGCCCTCTATTTTTAACCTAGTTTCTTCCATCCCCTTTTGTTAGTTGGATGCTCTGACACATGTCATGACATTTTGTACAATAATTCATTTTATGGAAAATTCCAAAAATCTCGGAAAATCCTGACAATTTCTCATTGGTTCTCCTTTACATAAACCAATTATTACTTCAACCTAAAAAGGAACGAAATTTTTTCTGACATGACTGCCTTTGGTAAATCCATGCTGACTCACTCCTATTAAATTGTACTTCTCCAAATGTATCATTAAGCTCATCCATAAGTATCATCTCAAATTTATTTCCTAATATAGATGTTAGACTTACAGGTCTATAATTTTCAGCCTCTCCCCTCTTTTTTTTTTTTTTTAACCTTCAGACTGGATTCCTTGTTTTCCAGTCTCCTGATATTTCACCTCTAACAAAAGACTTCCTGAAATAATTAGCAGTTCAACAATTGGATTCTTTAACCTCAGACATCATCCAGGGGTTAATTTACTATTTTTCTTAACTGCTGCTAAATGTCTTTGTTCCTTTTGAACGCCTGTCTAGTAAATACTGACGCTGTCAGCTGTCGTGGGCTCCTCCACGCCCGTGTGGCACAGGGAGACTGGAGTTGTGGTAGCTGGCCTGTTTCTTTGCTCACTTTCTCACTCTCGTTCTTGTTAGAGTTCCAAAGTTTAAAAGGAACTACCCTGCATACTTTGTAGTCAACGGATGGGAAATGTCAGCAGTATTTTACATCAGTCTGCTGTTTTCAGGGTTGCGATCGGTGTCTGGGAAAATCTCATTTGTGGACGTCTGTCAGTAAGTGTGCTGCTGACCTGTCAGTTAGGCAGCCCCACGGACTCGTCGCCAGTGCAGTAGGTGTTTTCTAAAACCTCTAATAGTGCATTTAACACATTTTTACTTCAAGTCCGTTTAAAAATAAATATATTCCAACTTCTCTTCAGAATGTGTAAAAGCTTTTTTTACGTGTTTAACACTATAGCGCCATGTTAGAAAGAGATTTGCCACTTGTGTTTGTCCGGTCCACCCTCTGCCCCTTCCTTCCGCGGCCCCTCCAGTAGGAAGCTGGTTCTGACTGTTCTGGCTGCTCAGTGGGGGTGGTCTGCAGCAAGGACCGACTGAAGGCTCTGTTTCCCACATTTGCACATCTTCCCTTTCCACTTACAGAGAGAGCACAGGTAGCCGTGCTGAATGTCCACCTCCCATTAGGCCGTTACATCTGCACATCTTCAATACAGAATTCTTTGATTGTTGTTATTCCCAACTTAATGATTTTCAAAAATGGGTCTTCGGGAACCAGTAGTTAGCATAATGGCTATGTCGCTGGACTCCCACGTAGTCGACCGCTGTTCGCGTCCCGGACCCGGTGGCTTGAAACTCATGCCGGGCGCTTGTGTGTGCGTGCCCAAGATCCCGAGAGGAGAATGGAGGAGAAGGGATTGCGGTGTGGCCATCCCCCTGGGGGGTGATTTCTCGCTTTCTGTCTCTATGTCTCTCTCTCTGTCTGGCGAGCGCACGCGCCCTATAGCGAATAACCTCTCCAAAAAAAAAAAAAAAAAAAAAAATGGGTCTTCAAGAGGTGTGGTTGGCTGAGGATACATAACTACTATGTGGCCGAATTAAATCAATAATGGTCTCCAAGAGTTTATAGTGACATAGCCCTGTATGTGCAGGGACTTGAAGAAAATCAGCGCCAGTGGATTTATGGAATTATCATCAGGAAAACCTTAAAAACTTGGAGTTTTAAGGTTTCAAATAATTTGAATGCATGTATCAGGAAGTCAAATAATAAAATAATGAAAAAACAACATGGTCATTGCGTTCACAGTTTTACCCCTTGCCACGTACAGGGACATTCACATACCTGGATGGCTGGATGGAGTCGAATGAGCTATGTTTCAGTGTGGGCTTTATCAGCCCTTGAGATGTGACTTTAGGCAAGTCACTCCACCACTCCATGTCGTTTTCATCAACTGCAAAGTGAACAACAGTATTTACCTTTTCTTTTGTACATGAGGTTCAAATTAGATGATACATATGAAAGACCTTGAAACTTATACAATAGGATGTGAAAATCGATAGTGAGATTTTCTTTTAAGAGAAAAAGGTGCTAGATAAGAATTAAGAGTCACATAATGTGTGTGTGTTTATACACACACACATATACATATACATACAATATATACACATAGATATATATATTGTGTGTGTATTATGTATGTATAAAATAGTAGTATATGCATGTGCATGTATATATTACTCCTCACTTAATGACCTACCTGTGTAATGACCCCTTGAATCTAGGACCAGTTTTCCAGCACAGGCAATTCCCTTCTCAGTCTGTGTAAGTCTTGGGACTCCCTTTCTCAGACTTGCTCTCATTCCACAGTCAGTCAGTATTCACTACACGAAGTGGTGTTCGCAATCATGCAAGACTACTTATTTCATTTATAAGTTTATATTTTATTGTGTACTCAGTAGTATTCAGAATAAATAAAAATGTTTACACTGGTTTTATATTATTGTATTATTACATTATGTCTTGTCACCTTCTGGTGCTTGCCCACTGCCTGCTTTTTGTATAGATAGAATTACATTATTCGAGTGTGGTGTTGCGTATCTATTGAAAAATACATACCCTGTGTTACCACAGTCCATCATAAGCCTCCTGCTTTTAAGCTTCTCACTTACTGACCAATTCACTTAATGACCTAGTCGTAGGATGCAACTCAGTTGAGCAGTGAGGAGTGCCTGTATGTATTAGTAGCCAGACATATTATATACTGGCATAAAGGTCTGAGCATATTCTTAAAATTAAGGCAGGAGAAGGCATCTATACAAAACTTTTTTCATAGTAGAAACTTACCACTTAAATAGTTTATTCAAATTTTTCTATTTTTTGCATGCTACTTTCTATATTCTGTATTTTTAAAACTATCTTAAAAAAAAGAATATTACCTTGAAAAAAAGTCCTTTCTAATATATACTTTAATGCTCTAGGAAGTCTTCAGTGTGAAGTCCTTAGCATTCATGACATGTAAAATAAAGTCAAAGAACACAATTAAAATACAGCTTTTGTAAGTAATACCTAATAGGGTTGGTTGACTGCAGATATCTTGAATTCATGAAAATCCGTTCAATTCATCATGTTTGATGGATCTGGGGCCCCCAGATGACTCAGGCACATTCTCTCAGTTACATGGTCTTAAATAAAAGTTTTCAAGTAATGTTTAATTTTTTTTCAAAACAGCACTCTTCTTTCTTGGGAGACCTGGCCAGGCTCAATGAGCTGTATAATTCAGAGCCACATTAACACTTTCCCGTGCCTCCTCCCTGCAGCCACAAGGTTTCCCAGGCTCAGGACAGGTGGATCAACTCATCAGGAGGCAAACTGCAGTCTTATCAGCACTGACATTTACAGCTTCAGGAACTTTCAGGATTCTGAAAGTTAAAATAGTTTTTTTTTTTTTTTTTTTTTTAAAAAAGGAAACAAAAAATTGTGATCTTATCCCTTCTGACAACTTCATTTATCAAAATTTTAAGGAAAAAAATTGATTGTGGAAAGTTATAGTGTGGCAGTATGATTTTATCAGATAATTGATGTAGCTTTTACTTTTATATAGACCTTTTATCAACTGTTTAATTCAATATAACTTACATTTTTTAAAAAATTCACACACCCTCATACATTTATTTTGACCCCATCTAAAAGGGAATTTTATAAGAGGGAAACAAGATAGGTGTTGACAGGTCCTGTTGCAAATACTGCAAAACAGGTCATTGTGTCCACTGAAGCCATTTAGTGAAGAATAGCATTATAAATTTTTCAAATTATGTGGGAAAGTTATTTAATTTTTTTTGAAATTTAGTTCAGAAATACACACAGTGTCTCTTTTGTAATTTCATTTATTTCTGTTTGCAGTAAGTAAAATTACCAATTAGATGAGTTTCCTTTGTTTCTTTGAATATTTTATTGTAAATAATTTTAAATGACAGAAATAGAGTCTTTTCATATTCTTTTTACCCACCTTCACCAGATATTAGCGTTATCTACAACTATAATGCAGTTACAGTCTGCTCATTGGTACAACTGTTGTCCGAACTATGTTTCTTATTCAGAGTTCACTGGTTTTCCACTCACATCCTTTTTTCTTCCATAATTCAACCCAGGAATCAACATTCTTTTCAGTTGTCGTGTCCTCCTCATGTTCTCCAATATGACTGTTTTTCGGTCTCCCATGACCAAGACCCTTTGAACAGTATGGTTCAGTTAAGTTGCAGAATGTGCCTTCATTTGAGATGGCCTAGTACTTACTCATGACTTGATTGGGGCTATGCAAGAATAACCTACAAGTGATGTGCATCTTATCAGGGTTATGAGCGAAGATGTTATCCTGAACAGTGGAATAAGGCTGAGCCTCCAGCATCTTCCTTGATAAACATCCTGTTTTTCCCTTATTAATTAATACGTATCTTTTTTTTTTTTTTTTTGAGAGGTTTTCGCTATAGGGCGCGTGCGCTCGCCAGACCGACAGAGAGAGACATAGAGACAGAAAGTGAGAAATCACCCCCCGGGGGGATGGTCACGCCGCAATCCCTTCTCCTCCATTCTCCTCTCGGGATCTTGGGCACACACGCACACGCGCCCGGCGTGAGTTCTAAGCCACCGGGTCCGGGACACGAACCGCCGTCGACTACATGGGAGTCCAGTGACATAGCCATTACGCTAACTGCTGGTTCCTATTAATACGTATCTTAAGGAGATACTTTCAGATCATGAAGGTAACCTATTTCTTCTGAAACATTTGTACACTGATTCTGACACTCAGTGAATCTTGCCTGAACGAGATCTGTGGTGTTCAAATGGTGATTTTCTCTCTCCTTCATTCCTTCTACATTTAGCATGTGGAATTTTTTCATAAGAACTTCCTGTTCCTTCTTTCCCACTTATTTCCTCTATTTTATCAGGATGGATTTATTTTATTCTATGGTTTCTAATTCAGTATTATTGCTACTTATTTTCTTGTTCAGTCTGCCCCAGTGTTGGTCCCTGCCTGCTCTTTCAGATGGCTTCCTGTGCCCCCTGATATACTCCATCCTTTATGAGTTTCTATTTAATTTTTGGCACCAGGCTTCTTTCATGTTTTCTGTGCCTCAGTGTGAAATCAACCACTTCTTTAAGAAGGCTTGGTTCCTTTCATTAGAGAATGGTATTTTATAAATCAAGATGTGTACATTGAGTGTACTCTACCTCCCCTGCCTCTAGGTCTTCTCGGCCGACAGCCTAGGAGGTATATACAAAGCCTTGATTTCCAACAAATATAGATGTTTTTTTCCTATCTGGAACATGACTTATCTTAGACCAAAATAGGACTGGAACTGTAAAATTCATAGAAAAATATATATGAATAAATCTTTGTGATCTTGGTTTAAGCAATAGTTTCGTGATGATACACCAAGAGCCCAAGTGACAAAAGTTAGATGGATTTTAGTAAAAATGAAAGTATTTTTCATTTAAAGGATGTCATCAAGAAAATGAAGGGAAAACCTATAAAATTGTAGAACATAGTTGCAAATTTGTCTGTTAAGAGGTTTTGTATCCAGCATACATAAGGCCCTCTTAAAAGATGCAGTACCAAGGCAAATAATGTAATGTGAAGATGGACAAAAGAGCTGCTAGCCATTTGCCCAAAGATCTACAAGTGGCCAGTAACCATTTGGAGATAGAGGAACATGAGATATACTCAACATGGTTACTCATTAGGCAAATGCAAATAAAAGCCAAAATGTAGTACCACATCTAAGTTGTTCATGCTTTTGGGCAATTATGAGTGGAACTGCTATAAATATTCACATATAGGTTGTTATGTGAATGTCAGTTCTTGTCTTTCTCTCTCATTTAGATAAAGAGCTTAAAATGAGATACCTAGATTATTTAGTATGTGTATGTTTATTTTTTTTAAAGAAAATGGTCAAACTATTCTTCAAAATGACTGTGCATTTTATATTCCCAACAGAAAACATCGAGAGTTCCTACTGCCCACATGTTTACCAGCACTTGGCATTGCCAGTTATCCTTTTCAAATCCTTCTACTCAGCTAGGTGGTATCGTGTGTAGGTTTTCATTTGCATTTGACTGATCACTAATGATGCTGAGCATCAGTTCACATGTTTATATGCCATCTGTATGTCTTCTTTGATGAAATGTCTTTTGAAATATTTTGCCCTTTTTTTTCCTTGAGTTGAGTTTCGAGAATTTTTTTAATATATTTTTGACATAAGACCTTTGTCAGAAATATGACTTGCAAATATTTTCTCTGGTATATGGCTTGTCTTTTTTTTTTTCTTAACAGCATCACAGATATAAATTTATAATATTCATAAACTTCAGCTTATTAATTTTTCTTTATGGTTTATGCTTTTGATGTAGCATCTAAAAACTATGTGCCTAATTTGAGTTACAAAAAATAACTCACATTTTGCTTCAGAAGTTTTGTGCTTTTATGTTTTACATTTAGATCTGTGATCCATTTTGAGTTGTATTTTGTATAACATATGAAGTGTAAATCAAGGTTGTTTTGTTTTTTTGCAAATAGTTATTTTTTGAACAACATTTTTTGAAAACACTATTCTTCATTGGATTGTCTTTGTTGAAAATAAGCTAGCAATATTCCTTTGGGACAATTTATTTACTCTTGACTGCCATAACAATTTCTAAAAGTAAGCATACAATCCTTAAAATGTCATAGTTTGATAAATCTATGTCCTTTAACCTTTACATATACCTATCTCTTTATTAATCTGTGATCTAATTTAAGCTTATTAAGATTCATCTGACTTGTCACTTTCTTTTTCCTTCTCAGGCATGACTTTCTGACTGAGGGGAGCTTAAGTGCTTGTTATTTATTATAACCAATCATTTAAAAAGTCTCAGGGAGCCAGCCCCGTGTACAGTTGTTAAGGGAGTCAGATTCCATATCTGACTGATCTTGGTTCAAATCCCAGCCTAGGCAGCTTAAACAACATACTAGGCATTTGTGCATGTATGCCCAAAACCCACAAAGGAGGAAAAAAGGATTGCAGCTGGACAGTGCCCCATTGTCCCATTGGCGGGTTCTCTCTCTCTCTCTTTCTCTGTCTCTCTTATAAACATGTTCTCTCTGGAAATAAAAGGTCTGGTAGGCAAATAAAATTATATTTGTATATTTATGTTCCAAATATAGTGCTCAATTAAATTGTTGTTTATTAATCTCTTATACTATTGAATAAGAAAATGTTCTCACTTTTTTCTTATGGTGAGAGTCTTTGGTGAGCTTTGGCATCATTATAAATAATAATTACCAATGTTTTATTTACTATATTTTTCTCATTAGCAAAGAAAATTTGCTCACAAAAAATCGCGTCCGCCACCTCACACCCATTAGGATGCCAGTTAACAAAAAAGCAGAAAGTAGTAAGTGTTGATGAAGATGTGGAGAAACTTAATTCACTTTGCACTGTTGGAGGGTGCAATGCAATGGCAACAATGTGACAACTCCTTTAAAATTCAAGCAGAATAATCATTTTATCTTGTAGTTTCACTTTTGGATATATGTCTAAGAGAATTAAAGTTGAGTCTCAGAGACGTATTTGTACATCTTTGTTCACAGCAGCATATTCACATTAGCTAAAAAGTGGGAGCAACCCAAATGTCCATCAATGAAAGAATGGATAAAGAAGCTGGGTATATCCGTACAATGGACTATTACTCAACCTTACAAAGGAAAGAAATTCTAACACATGGTATAACATAAGGGAACCTTGAGGGCTTTTTGCTAAGTGAAATAAGCCAGTCACAGATCATGGGTACTCTTTGATCTTACTTTTATATGAGGCAGTCATGACCATGAAGACAGAAGGTAAATAGTGGTTGTCAGGGGCTGGGGGCGGAGGCTTTAGGGAGTTTTTAAGAGAACTTCGCTTTTGCCAGATGGAAAGATTCTAGAGATTGGTTGTACATCAGCGTGATTATACCTCACACTATTGAACTACACACTGAAAAATTATTAAGACTACATTTGATGTGTGTTTACCACCATTTTATTACGTAGAAAAGAAAAGTTACTCTTAAATCTTTTTCTCTCCAATCCACACGTCTATACTGGGTATGTTAAACAAGTGTCTTGGTTGGTGAGTGGTCATTTAGGGCAGGGATTTCACTGGATGAGGAAAGTGAAAGGGAAAGTTGAGCCAGTGGGTGGCATAGAGGTTAAGGTGCTAGATTCCCACCTGGCCACCCACAGTTAACGTCCCAGGTCCTGGAGACTAAAAGCCCCACTGTGCACTGTGCATGTGTGCCCCAAGTCCTGGGAGGAGAGTGGAGGAGAGGAGACAGCACAGCCATCCCTCCAGGGGATTTCTCACTTTCCCTCTCAGTGCATGTGCCCTTTGGCAAAGACAAAATTTATTTATTTATAAAATTATTTATGAATAATGTAATTATTTATAAAATTATTTATAAATAAATAAATTTTAAAAATAGGGAAAAGTTAATGGAAAAATTATATTATTTGGCTTGAACCTCTAACATGAAATATATCAAAAGATATTATAGGATACATGCTAATTAGCATCTGAAATACATAAATCATTTGAGTAAATTGGCATAATTGATTTATCGAGGAAAATATGAAGTAGAATATTTGAACTTACAGACACGCTTGCACGTTCTATTATTTCCATTTTTCCTAAGCTTAAAAAATACTTAGATACATTCTTTTAATAGATGAAAATCCATCATTGTAAAGTAGTCACTTACACCACCTAATAGCTCTTACCGAAGTTGCGTGTAGCGTAGGCCCCCAACGAGATAAAACAGGATTTTTGATGGCTGGGCTAGATCCTTCTTAAAAAGCTCTGCTCAGACACGTTCACTCTTGTCACAGCGATTAGTACCATTTGTTGAGTAGCATGTCAATGTGATTGGCACAGTCATTTTTCTTGCAAAAAGTCATAATTTTAGTGCATGCTTAAAATAATAACCTAGCATAAGTGATTTCTTGTTTGTAAAGGAAAAGGCAGGTTTCTTTGCAAGTAGTACAGATTAATTTAATCATACAACATGGAATATAAAATTTCTTTTTTTTTCCTTACGTGGGAGAGCTCTTCTCTGAGGACTGCCTGCAGGAATTTCCTTCAGATCCTTGCCTGGTTTCGTTCCATATCTTGATCAGGGACAGGTTCGGATTCTGTTGTCCTACATGGAATCCACATCTCAAATTAGTGAAATAGGTCTTTTTGCATCTTGGAAGTAAGAGTTATTTTAATTAATCTCTTTTAGTGATGAATGTCTCGGAGTGATTAAATAAGTTAATATTTGCAAAGTACTTAAAATAGTGCTTGGCACACATGAGGTACTCTGTGTGTATTTAATTAATAGGGTATATAACTGAAATCACTCTGTTGTCTGTGCTCTTTAAAATTATGCCAGTAGGTGCTGCTCTTGAGTGACAAGAGTCTACCTTCAGAGTCTTACATTAACATAGGAGACGTGGACCGTGGGCACACCTGCATGCTCATATTTACAGTTACTGTTCTCTTGATTAGAAATAAAACTGTTTCTAGTGAAAAGACTTGTTTGCTTTACAGAATTTTATAGCAAAAAATGATAGAGACGTGAAAGCACTCAGATCGTTCCCTTGAAATTTCATGTACTGCTTATAGCGTGACAGTTGGTTTCACCTAAAGTGTGGTTGTTTGAAACATCAGCAAAATCAGTATTTCCCACTTACTGGGCAGGTAGCAAAGTGCCATACAAAGGGTCTTCCAAAAGTGCACAGAAAGTAGACATTGTGGAAAAAACTGTGCTTTTGGAAAAAGCTGTCAAAATCTTTCCGGGGGAGGAAGGTGGTATAATGGCTAAGGCACTGGACTACCACATAGTTGACTGCAGTTAGAGTCCTGGACCTGGTGGCTTAAAAGTCACGTCGGCCGCGAGTGTGTGCATGCCGCAAATCCCGAGAGAATGGAGGAGAAGGGATTGCAGTGTGGCCGTCCCCACTGGGGCATGATTTCTCGCTTTCTGTCTTTCTGTCTCTTTGGTGAATATACACAACGTGTAAGAAAAATCTCTCTCTTAAAAAAATGTTTTATAAATACTATACACTTTATAATTTTCCCAGCAATTTATAAGATTTCAGAGTTCTTCCATGTTATTTTATCCATTCTTTCTTCCTTCTTTCTTTTATTTTCTTATTTTTTTCCTACTCGATCACTTTACATCTTTGTAGCATACAAAATGGATTTTCCTAGGATGAATACATTGTATTTTAGTTCAGTCAAAAATATTACCACATATATTTTCATTGCCAAATAATTTTCCCTTTTTGTTTTCATTAAATGATTTTGCTTCTTAGTTAAATGTACACTTACAATATAACCCAGCAGTTCAGATTTTAGTGTTTATTGAAGAAATTTACATGTATTTATATAAAACCTTTTTTAAAAAAATTATTTTTTAACTTTATTTTTTAATTTTGACAAGAGAGGGACAGAGTGAGAGAGAGAAAGAGAAAGTGGGAAAGCAAGCCACTAGGTACAAGACTCGAACCATGTTGGCCATGTGGGAGTCCAGCGCCCTTAACCACCACGCCACTTGCTGGCCCCTATTTATATAAAATCTTAGCCACAAATATGTGTAGTGACTTCATTTATAATGAAAACTAAAAACAAAATGAGTATCATCAAAAGATAAATTGGTTAAACAAGCCATACAGTGTCCATATAGGAGAATATTATTCAACAATAAAATAAATAAACTTGTTATGCACACAGTATGGATGTATGTTGAAATGGATGTATGTTGTGTAGAGTGACAGGAACTAGGAAAAATGTGGCACATAATCTGTGACTTCTAGAATTGTAACATACGGGTCAGGATAGTCTTTGGTGGTTGCTTAGATTATAAGAACATAAATATGTAACAAAAACATTTGAAATAATGCGTATATTTTGTCACTTTGAGTATGATTATTAGCAGACGGGCATGTGCATCAAAATATATAAAATGAATATAATGTCAATGATACCTCAATGAACTGATTGAGAAATAAATACAGAGCTAGTGGAAACATAGGAGCAATTGTAAAAAGCCTAGTACTGTATTGTAAATGCAAATAATTTTATATAAAAGTTGTCAAAATTGAGTAAATCTCAGAATTTTCCAATCTAATAAATAATATGTATGTGATGGAGGAAAAAAGAAAAATCTATGCTTAGATCTCAAAAAAAATTTTGCTTGAAATAAACTTGTATTTTAATCCCATTTTTTCTCAAACTTTCCGAAGTCCCCTAATAGTGTAATTAATTCATGTTAATAACTAATATTTATTACATCTATTGACCTTCTTATAAAGTGCCCAGTCAACACTGAACCATGTAGGGTATTTGCTGGGCATTTCCAAGTAAAACAGCCATAGGATTCGGCTTCGTTAGATCAGCCTTGTCATCCAGACTGAGCATGTGTCACATGTAAACCAAGGACCCGCTAGGACAGGTGCCCCATGGACCCCCCAGCCTCCTCCCCCATGCCCGTTCTGTTGTAATTAAATTCTGAGCCTTCTAAGTGCTCTTGCTAGGGAGAGGAGTATTGGAAATGTAGTTTCTGCTGCAGGGGTGGACGTAACTGTACACCTCGAGAGTAAACGATGATTAATCTTAAGTGCGCACAGGCAAGGTGAAGAGCCCTTGATTTTGTAGGAATTGAGTAATCAGAGAGGTGAGGTGAGGAGAGAGGCGGCAGAATGAGCAGGGAGAGAAGCCCACGCGGGCACTCGGGTGTCCGAGGGCATCGCTCAGCACACGGCAAACTGCTGCAGAAGGAAGACAGAGAGGACAGGCTGACTTTAAAAGATGCCAACGAGCATGGGAGGTTTCTTAGTTTATGCTAATATTTTCCTACTGTATGTTCATCCGTATTTCTGGCCTCTTCTCCCTGTATATAATAAAAAAAGTTTTTTTAATGGTCTGATGTACATTTTTAGATTATGAATCTTTATACTGAACCAAAACTCAGTTAAAGAAGTAATATTGGTTTTAGATATCTTTTTTTTTTTTTTTTTTTTTTTTTTTTTTGGAGTGGTTTTAGCTATAGGGCGCGTGTGCTTGCCAGAAAGACAGAGAGAGACAGAGAGATAGAAAGCGAGAAATTACCCCCCAGGGGAGGTGGCCACACCGCAATCCCTTCTCCTCCATTCTCCTCTCGGGATCTTGAGCACCCGTGCACACACGCCCGGTGTGAGTTCAAGCCACCGGGTCCAGGACTCGAACTGCAGTCGATTTACATGGGAGTTCAGTGACATAGCCACTATGCCAACTGCTAGTCCTGGTTTTAGATATCATTCTGTTAAACACTTAATATATTTTTTTTAGCTCCAGTTTCTCTGAGTCTAAGAAAATGTGTTAGAAGGTCATTCTTCTAAGTTTGCACATACCAAAATTTTTAATGTCTTTTACACTGGCAGAGCCATTTGAAATCCAGGGCTGTGTTTTCTGTTATTCACGGCAGGACCACAGCATGTCCATTTTGTTGCCATTACTGTGTCAAGGTGCTCACCTCTTGTGTGAATATGCATAGTCCTTTTTACTCAATGTGTAGGAAACAGCATTTTATCATCAGTGTAAATAAAACGGAATGTTTGACCCGACGGTTTTCAGATAGACTGAACTCTGACTTGGTCACCTGTGCAGACATGTTACCTCAGTGTGTGTGGCCATGCTCCACGTCAGGGCCCCGCTGCGTGGGGCCTGCGCTCCCACACGCTGTAAGGAGAGACCGCCCCATCCCAGCTCTGCCTCCTGAGAAGACGGGAGTCCATAGGCTTCCCTCCAGTGCTAAGCCAGCCACAGGTAGGGTCCTTGCCTCTGAGATGAACCTTTGTGTAGAACTCCAGACCAGCGAATTCTAGAAAACTGGGGTAGGAGGAGCCCAGTGACGTAGATCGGGTTACCTTGTGGCATCTGAACAGGAAGGTACCTGCCCCCTCTCAGAAACACAATGATCTAAGCCTTCTTTAATATTTCCATATCACTAACAGGAGGCACTTTTTACCCGTCTAGTGATGATTTCTTAATAGTCATTGAGAAGCTGAGCTGGCCATTTTAAACTTTGAGAAAGGTTTTATAAGCTGAACTCCCGGTCTTGAGATTTATATTCGCCTGCTTCTTAGCATGTTGCAAAGCTCATTCTGAAAGTTCCAACATAACTAGAAATTTCGTGTGCGAATTCATAACAGCTCTTGTACTGAGACCCGCTAGACTGTCACCAAACAGGTTTTGAACATTTGCTCCTGTGATCCTTAGAGATTGGCGATTAGCGTAATTCACTGTGCATTCAGATGGCGTTTAAAGAGCACCTGCCACTGGCTCTTCCACCATGGGCAGCATCTAGGGAGTGAGCGGCGTTGGTCTGGGCCTTGCCGCGACAGAGCGTCTGTGGAGTGAGGAGCAGGCATTGGTTACAGAGCCGCAGAGGAACACCCGTTAGTCCGCACGGTCTGTGAGGAAAGGTCGAGAGCTGCGCTGACAAGGCACACCGGGGCCGTGGTCTGCGCAGAGCTTCCCGCCCACCTTGTTTCACTCGAGATGGAGGAAAGATTTAGGAAGCAACATCGAGTTACCCCACTTGTCCTAAGTAATTAACCACATTGCGCGTGGTTTAACTGTGTTATACAAGCACGCACAGTTCGCCAGATACTAGGACATTCTTAAGTATAGCGTTTCATTTACTTTCCAGGACGACACCGTACTACTGTTAACCCCAGTTTACTGGAGAGGGTCAGAGGCTGAAGTAACTGACCGGAACTTGCCAGGCTAGTTTAAGGCGGGCATCCCGTCTGAGGTGGTTGGGACCTGAAGTGTTACGGATTTTGGATTCTTTTTGATTTTGGAATATTTGCTAATGTGTAATGAGATATCTTGGACGTGGGACCCAGATCTGAAGACAATGTATGTTTCTGTGCACCTTATACGCGTAGCCGGAAGGTAATGTCACATGTTTTGCCTGTGTAGCCCAGGACATGAGGTCAGGTGTGGAGTTTTCCGCTTGTGGTGCCTTGCAGCACTCAGATGTTTTCGGTCTGGGAACATTCCTGATTTGGATTTGGGATTAGGGATGCTCACCTGAGATACAGTGTGTGCCCCTTTGGTTTCAGTAGGGCTACTTTGTTTAGTTTTGTTTTTTTGTTCTGTTGTTTTTGTTTAGATTATCCAGAAATGGATGATTTCCACAAAACCAGGTTAGGATTCAAAACCTAAGCACAGCTGCCCTTGCAGGTGGCGGGTCCGCATCAGGGCAGGCACGTGAGCAAGCGCAGGCCGCTCTGGCTGATCACCATGGGGCCGAAGGGACTGCTCGCCACGCAGTGTGGACGAGACCAACACTGAGGCTCCTTTCAGACGTGTTAGTCTGTGACAGGCCATTCCGGACTCAGGCAGGGCTGGACAACCAGAGTGACAGAAGAGAAATGCCCTCCACCCAGTCCCCTCACTTCCCACGGCCCCACGGCAGTGCGTGTCCCATGTAACGGAACACCAGGCGCAGGCTTCATGACTCGGCCACAGCATAGATGTGTTCCCTGCGATAGTTGGAGTTAATGTCACCACCCTACCAGGGTCCTGTCAGTCAGGGTCAGGCACAGTAGCAGAGCCTCTGTGAGCAAGATACTGGGTCGTCGGAAAAGTCGTGACACATTTTTGCATAGAAAAACAGAAAAAGACGTCATGACTTTTCCGACGACCAGGTCGAATAAGGGACTTCCTGTAGAGTGATTGACAGGGAAAAGCCCTGGGCGTGGTCCTAACAGAATGAAGTTAGTTTTGTATGCGAAAAACACAGGTTAAGCCGAGAGGTTGCAGGTGTGTCCATCGCACGTTGGAACTCCTTGGCAAATGCTGCTTTTGCACGGGCTGGGCAGGCAGTCAGTTAAATTGAAGACCAAGTTCTGCACAGTAAGGTTTAAACATGTCAGCGTGAAACCAGATTTGAATTATTCATTAAAATGTCCCAGATATCGCCTGCTCTTACACGCGCCATGGGAATGGTGGTGCTTTAGGAAGGACTGAGCTCTGGACCGGGACGCCGCGTAGCCACAGTGCCAGCAGCTCGCGCGTCACGGCTTGTCAGCGTTTCCTGCACCCCACGCAGGGCCGTGGCCGCTGGCTCTCACTCCCAGGTTGCCTTTTGAGCGCATCCCTCTCTGCTGTCATCCGGTCGTTTGGAGAACGCTCGAGCAGGGTTGCAGAGGGCTCAGGGTTCCCCTTCCCCTTCGCTTCTCCGAGAACCACGCGGCCAGCACAGCTCCTGACGCCTTTCCAGACAAGCTGCTCTCACGCCGGCTTCCCGCTTTCACCATGGACAGTTCTTCTCTGTCCTGAGTGTGTTTGGACCACTGTGCTAATCTGATTTTTATCGTATGCTGACTAAAAGCCTAAAATTTTGATTTTCTCTATCTGCTGCTTTGCAGTGGATTTTCAGGTAGTTCATTGGAGTGATCTTTCCACCTATTTCTCTGATTGTGATATTAACCTTTTGTAATTAAGATACTCTGTCTCCTTGACACATAGTATGACCTTTTGGTTTTTCTTAATTTTTTTTTTCACTTCCAACCATTTTTTAAAATTTTATTCATTTATTCATGTACCACTTGGTTGGTACCTTTCAAATGCTAAATGCTGTCCCATTTATCCTTAGTAACCATGCTGAATTTTTCTGTCCTTTTGAATATTTAGGTTTTATTGGATGAATGTAGATTGCACCTTCTCTAACTGCGTCTTAAATAATTGCCACTTAAGGGAATTAAGAACTACGAGAGAAGGAAAATGCTGACCCATAGACTAAGCAGAGGGAGAAAACGTTCCCACTGGGTCCAATTTCCTAAGAAGGACCATCAGGATGGTGGCGAGGGCCAGAAATCATAGTCTGAATGACCTCTGGAAAATGATCAGTTCACAGAGGAGCCCTCCTGTGTCACCGAGCAAGTCGGCAGAGGTGGTCGTCGCCCGGCAGAAGACGGACGTCTCAGCCCCGTCCTTGGCTAGGTTATGCGGGCACGTGGAGGAAGCAGCCGTTTGCGAGCTTAGGGAAGGAGTTGACATTGCAGGACAGGACAGGGACCATGGCTCAGTGTGAGCCAGCGGAAGGAGGGCCGGGGGAGGTTAACCAAGTATCTTTTCTCCGAAAGGTCCATTTTTGATCACTTGTCATCTGTTATTTCAGGGCATAATTTCTGTTTCTCATAGTACGTATCTATTTATCTAAGCAGCTTGCCTAAAGCATCCTTTAACTCTCACAGCCTAGTCTGTTTCTGTATTGTTTTCATTCCAAAATCTGGAATCTTAAAATATTAATAATAGACTTGAAATATGAAAAGATTGATCTTTTTGTTATTTCAGATAGATCTTTAAATATTAGCAGACAACTACTATGATGTTTTTTATTTAAAAGCAAAGCATAAAATAGCAAGTAGAGTTTTTATATGTAACGATGTTCAGTAGCTCAGTAGTTGACAGCAGAGGGCTAAAATAGAGCTGTTGTCAATTATTGTTTCCAATCTTTTATTTATTTAACCACACACATTTAATAATTGAAACATGAAGGAGAAAGGCAAAGAAGTAGCTCTCCAGTAATAAATAAGTGGCATTATATTTTTTTTCTAAAAATATTCACATGAGTCACATTTTGACTTAAATGTTTACATGGTCAAGATGAGAGAGACAACTTTATAATATCTACATAGCCTTGGGGTTGCATAAGACATGAGAAACAACCAGAAAGAGGAAAAAGTAAACAAGTTTTTAAAATCAATTAGAAAATACTTTTATTACATAAGACACATGAATATAATTAATATTTGCAATATATAGAAACCTCCCCCAAGTTGATTTCTTTACAGTAATCTCTGCTTTACATAAAATCATAGTGTATCTTTGCGGGGCTCAGCGTGGTTTTTCACAGCATGCACACAGTGTGATGAGCAAATCGGGGATATTCATCTTCTTCAGCATTGAACGTGACATTATTGTTACACACATCCAATAATAATTCTACTAGGTTTCTTTTCTTTAATTCAGAAGTATATATCGACTTTCCATATTTTCACTCTGCCTTGGTCTGCTGTCCCATAACCTATTTCTCTTTAAAAAGACAAGTCTGAATAGGCATTTTTTTAAAGAGAGATTTTTGCTATAGGGTGTGTGCGCTCACCACAGAGAGAGACAGAGGACAGAAAGCCAGAAATCACCTCCAGGGGGATGGCCATGCTACAGTCCCTTCTCCTCCAGTATCCTCATGGGATTGTAGATGCACATGCACCCGCTGTGGGATTCCAGCCTCCAGGTCTGGGACTTGAACCATGGTCGGCCATGTGGGAGTCCAGTGACATAACCATTATGCCACCTACTGGTCCCTGAATAGGCACTTTTAAAGTACAGATTACCGGAAATATGTGCACAGGTGTTTAACCTCGTTATTTGTTTCTATGTAAAGCAATGAGGTGGCCATTTTTATATGCTCACAGACACCTGGAAGGTGGGGCCTGTGCGGGGCATCTGGGGCTGCCGTGCGCGCCTGGTGGGAGCACAGGCTCTACAGCGCTCCTGCAAAGTGAGCGAGGCATCGCCTCTGCATTTCGAATGCACAGCCATCCGCCGTAGCAGTTCCGTGTGCAGGCCCAGCCTTGCAGAGTACATGTACTACCAGAAAGAAGACTGTGTCTGGGTTATTACAGCAGTCAGGAACAGGGCACCATGTCAGGGCCCAATGGGGTGCTATTTGGTGAGCCCAAACACGTGTTCAATGGGACAGATATGCAGCCATTCTCAAAGGATTTGACCCAGATGTGCTGATAAACCCTGGTCAGCCACTGCACGTAGAGCACAGACACACACTGTGTCTGCTGTGGCTGTTTTTTTAAGTCCAAAAGCGAAGGCTGGCCCCATAGCAGAGCAGGTGGGCTCTGTGAGTCAGGTGCCAGCTCCCACATGGTTGACCATGGTTTGAGTTCTGGCACCAGAGGCTTGAAAAGCACACCGTGTGAATGTAGAAGTACGGTAGAGGGCTCGTGGCCCCCTCACGGGGAACTGCTTTCTCTCGCTCTCTGTCTCTAGTGAGCACACTTGCCTTCTGGCAATAGAAAGGACATGCAATAAAAGAAAACCTGTATTTAGCTTCAAGCACGAAGAATAATGCAGCTAACATACACCAGAGTGTTAATCTTGATTGTCAGGGGACAGATTTGGAGGGCGAATGAGTAGTCTCTTTCTTTTTTGTGATATAACTCAGTGCTGCAAGGACTTTTTTCACGACAAACACATGCACCTTCTGCAGTGTAAGAGCCTTGTATAGGTTTAGATGGTATGTTGAGTATCTCCCTGGCATCATCGTTAAGTAGTGGCCCTGACAATGTGAGGGTCTCTGCGTTTTCTACAATACGTTGCTTTTTATAATCAAAAGGGAAAGCAACAAATACTATTAAAATCATTCTAAATGTCTGGCCTGTGTCCTGGTGGTTAAGGGAAGCTGGATTCCACGTGGCCAACCACAGATCAAATCCTACCCAACGGTAGCTTGAAAAACACGCTGAGCACATGTGTGTTCATGTCCAAACTCCTGACAGGACAGAGAGGTGGAGAACAAATTGTGGCATGACCACACCCCACTGCACGGTGTTTTCTCCTGTCCCCCATCACTGGCAAGAACACGTGCCTTATGACAGCTTAAAAAAATTGTTCTAAAGACCTCAATAATAAGAATTCTTCTAAAAGGCTTCAATAATAATTGATACAACTACAGCCTCTTCTCCAGTTACATCAAGTGCCTGCATAGTTTAGTAGGAAGAACAGCTATTCTGTGACAAGCTTGCCACTTCCTAGCTGTGGGTTCTTGGGAGCCTTACCCACATCTGTCAGCTTTAGCTTTTGTATATACAACGTGGATGTAACCCCTGTCTGGTCACCGATCCCGTGAGAAGTAGCACGTTAGTTACATATAACGTCTTTGTTGCAATGCTTTCATATGGTGCCCACCGATGAAGTCATGGACTTCTACCTGAGACTGAACACTGGAGGAAACTCCTGAGTTCCCGTGTCCATGCAGGCCAGAGCCGTGGCCCGAAGGTGTGTGATGGGTGGAGCCCTCACGCTGGTCGGGTGAGGGAGGCAGGGGTGCACAGGGCCACAGGCAGCGCGACCGCAGTGGGGACGCTTGTCCCAAGCTCTTGGGTCAAGTGCCAAGGAGCAGGCAGGACGGGGCGAGGTGCACTTACCACTGCGACCTGCCAGCTTCCTGGGCAGGGCCACTTTCATGCCGGGCTCAGGGACTGGCCATGTAGAGGGTTCTGTGAGCCAGAGGGAGGGGGCATCCAGACTAGGCGACAGCAGGAGGGCGGCCTATTTTGCAGGTATGTGGAAGACTTTGAGTGAAGCAGAAAGGGAGGCCCGTGAAGGCTGCTCTCCGAGGGGGTCGGAGAAGATGGTAGGAGTTGCGTTACTCACCAGCTGTGTGCGTGGTAAAACTTTGACTTCCCATGCCTCTGTCCACTTACGAACACCGAAGTCGTAGATTGTATTGGGGCCAGTCCTAAGGAAAGGAAGTCGGCTTCCACCTGGCGTTGGCGTTGGCATTCGCTGCATGCCGCTCGCTGGTGTAGGGCTGTCCCACCCTCACGGGACCCTCCGCTCAGCCCAGGGCCGACGGGCTGGTGAGCAGGGCTGCGCGGGCCAGCGTGTGCCGCGTACTGCCCAGGGCCGTCTGTCCTTGTTGGTCTAGGTTTTGCTACAGGGCATGTGTTCTTGCTGGACAGAGACAGGGAGGGAATGTGAGAACTCTCCCCCAGAGGGCATGGCTGGGCTGCAGGTCTTTCTCCTCTTGGGATTTCAGGGCACACACACATCTGCCCCGTATGATTCTCAAGCAATTCTCAAGCACTGGGTCAGGACTTGAACTACGGTTGGCCATGTGGGAATCTAGCACCTTAACTACCACACCACTTCCAGGGCCTCCATTGTCTGCCATTGTTTTTAACTTGCTGGAGGCCATGTGCACTTCCCAGGGTGGGAGGGGGCATAGGGAGTGAGGGAACACCCCCAGGATGATGGTCACACTGCTGTCTTACCTCATTCTCCTCTCGGGATTTGGGCCACATATGCACACGTGCCTAGTGTGTTTTCCAAGGTGCAGGGTCTCGAACTCAAACCTTGCAGTCAGCCATGTGGGATCCAGCAACCTTAACCACCAGGCCCATATTGTTTGTTTTTTAATTGGGTTACCTGAGTGTTTTGCATATAATGTGCTTTCTCTCTTTCTTTCTTTTTTTTTCCTCCCTAATGAACTTTTATTTAACTTTATTTATTTATTTTAATTTGACCAGAGAGGGACTGAATGAGAGAGAGAGAGAGAGAGAGAGAGAGAGAGAGAGAGAGAGAAAGTAAGCAGCCAGGTCTGGGACTTGAACCACGGTCGGCCATACGAGAGTCCAGCACCCTTAACCCCCACGCCACTTGCTGGTCCCTGCTCTTTTTAAACACTTATGCAGACATACCCTGTATTAGGCCTGTGGCCAAGCCAGGGTGTGTGGGGGGAGGTGGGCGCCCATGGAGTCCCAGCCTTGGAGAGGAATGGGCATGTGGGGAGGCCGGGAGACTCACCAGGGCATACTTCACGGCATGTCTCGTTCCTACATGCCCAGGGCATGCCTTCCCCAGCACAGTGTCTTCCTTCACTTGGCACCCACCATGGCAGTGGTTTCTGTGGTGGCTGCAGGGTTGCAGAGGACATTGCTGACTCTTGTGGTTTAACTTGGGGACATAAGCACTGGACTGCCCAACCCTCACTGCTTCGCCCTGGTGACGCTGAAGGAGGCACACAGCCTGCACACACCTGCCCACAGGTGCTCGTTCTTTCAGGGCCAGCGCTTCAAGTGGCTTTCCCGCTGTGGTCCACTGACTGAGGGCTCAGAAGGGGATCGGGCACAGAGGGCAGAACGAAGGGACACATGCGAGCACAGTGACCGCAGCGGACCGCTGAGCAAGTACTTGGGTATTTCAAGGACAGACCGGGTTAGAATAAGTCAGAGTTGCTCAGAGTGGCATTAACCAGCTTGAGCACGTGGATTGTTCCTCTGTTAACACACAGGGCACCACTGGGTTCCCCCTTCATTTATTTCCCATTACCCAGCCTCTGCCCGAGGGTGTAACATGGAGCTGCTCAAGGAAAAGCACCTCACCCCAAAACTGAGCTATACAAAGTTAAGGAGGAAAAAAATTAAAACAAAAATATAAAACCCACGGCAATGGTGCTGCTCACTGGTAATTGTTTTCTTCCTTTATGTAGATAGTAGACAAAGCTATCGTAGGGCCCACATTCCCTCCCTCACATGCAGATTCTCCATATTCGCAATGACGTCTTCAAGATGGCGGGGCAGCACTAGAGTGACCGTGAGCATGAAGACAAGGCTCTGTGCTTCTGGGCCTGGAGACTGCCTGGGACTGAAGAGCATTGGGTCTGAGGCTGCAGGCCACAGGCTCACTTGGTAATCGCCGTGCCCTTGGTGAGGGAGAAGCTGTGTGGACAGTCGTTGCCCCCTTGCAGTGAGCCGTTGGTATCTAAACTCTAGAACAGGATGTATGGTCCTTGTGTCCCCAAGTGCTCTGTGGACGAGCCTTCACTGCATGGGGCAGATTGGGCTCATTGATGCTATGACTTTGAGAGCTCACAGATCGCTGTTAGTGGGGAAATACAAGCTCATTATGCCTTAAACCCAGACCTCGTCTTAATCTTGGATAATCTAGCAAGTTCGTGTGTTTCTTCTGTTTAGTTTTGTATGTTAAGTTTTGATGGCAAACATGGGGGAAAGGCCTGGAAATGTACCTGCCCCTGGCATAGACTGAGTGAACACACTTGACTTTAAAATACAGAAGGGTAGGGCCAGCATTGGGTATGGTGGTTAAGGCACTGGATCCCACATGGCTAACTACAGTACAAGTCTTACAGCCAGTCTCTTGAAAATTACATGGGGTGCATATGCATGTGTGCCCAAAATCCCAGGAGGAAAATGGAGGAGAAGGAGTTGTGTCGTGGCCATCTCCTCTCCTTCCCCCTGTGGGTGACTTCTAATTTTTCTCTCTTACTGTCTCTTCCAGTGAGCACACTCACCCAATGGTAAAACTATGAAGAAAAAAATAAAGCCCAGAAAGGCAAGACTTCCCTTACTTTGACTAGCTTGTAAAATATCTTTTTATCCTTTCTAGTTTGAAGTTAAAAACAAACAAACAAACAAACAAACAACTGGTCATTTTAGAACATGCTGTCTGTGAACAGTTGTGTTGGGCCTAAGCATGTCTAACTGGTTCTGCAGGTCGGACTTGCTTGCCGTCCCCTGGGCCTGGCACACCCTGCTGTCGTCCACTGTGTGGAGGCCACTTCTACCCACGTGCTGCCAGATGCATATTAGTGTGTCCAGGTTATTCGCGTGGTTTTTTCTTTCTTCTTACCAAGTCATTTAAGCACCCTTTTCAGGCCAGCAGGTGGCATGGTGGTTAAGGTGCTAGATCCCACATGACCGTCTTTGCAGTTCGATTCTTGGGTCCAGCACCGTGAGACTTATCCGGGGCACATATATGTGTGTGCCCAAAATCCCGAGAGAGCACAGGAGAAGGGATTGTGGGGTGGCCATCCCCTCTGGGGGGTGATTTCTCACTTTCCCTTTCTCTCTTTTTCTGGGGAGTACACATGCCTTATAACAAAAAATTTAAAAAGAACCCTTTCTTTTTGAAAAATAAATAACTATTACATCCTGTCTCAAGATCTGTTATTAACTTACGTGTTTTCTTCACTCTGCCCCTAACACCATCATTTTAAAAAGAATCAGGCTGTACAGTTAATATTTATTGAATAATAGAGTCATTAAGTAATTTCCACCAAAATCCATTTTTATTTGCTTTTAAATTTTTAATTGCCTGAGAGCACAAACCCCTACCAGAAAAAGAGGGAAAAGGCACCCCCCCCAAGGGATCACATTACACTGTAGTCTCTTCTCTTCACTTCTGCGTCTTGTCGGGATGTTGGGCGTGCACACCTGCACCCACACCCGGCATGCTTTTCAAGCCACTGGGCTGGGACTCAAATCTCAGTTGGCCATTGGGATCGTACTCCCTTAACTTGACTACAGGGCCAACCCAATAACTGTAACATTGTTATTTTTCCTAAGAATTCTGAGTTTCCTAGGCTGGTATCATATTAATAGAAATTTTAGTACACTGCATTTCTCTCACTCACAGCTGTTACTCTGTGTTTGAAGCATTTAGTTTCCATCTCAAGAGTGAGTTGTCTGAATTGCAGCCCTCTTCAGATTTCTTAGTTTTTCAGGAACCGAACCATGGAAACAGTTTGTCATCCATAAACATAGAAGCGGAGGTACTGATTAGAGATGCTGCAAATAAGTCATACTTTGCTATTTAAGTTACCAAATTCAAGTTAGTAAATGACGGTTTAGTTTTGAATTTACCTCATAAATTGATGCATTGGACTGTTCCGTGGAATTTAAATACAGCTACAAAGTTATGAACTGAAGTGTTGGGGCCAGCAGGTGGCATGGTGGTTAAGCTGCTGGACTCCCACATAACTGACTGCATTTTAAGTTCTGGACCTGGTGTTCTCTCTTTCTCACTCTCTGTCTCTCTTTAGTGAGCATGCATTCCCTGTAACAAATTAATTAATAATAATAATGATAAAGTAAAATTAAATAATTATTTTAGGAAAAATAACACAGCCATTAAAATCTTGTAAGAACCAGAATATTTACCCCGACGTAACTAGAGTGGAGTCCCTGGTGTGTGAGTCGAAGTCCAAACCTACAGTCCATTTTCTTGCCTAGCACAGTATATAAGACTAAGATATGCCCAGCTTCCCGATCGTCAGGCCCCTGGGGCAACGTGGGATTAGTGTGGCAGAGCCACTGTGACAGTGACTTCACTGGGAGTATCCCAGCTCGAAGTGACATGCATTGTCCGGTTTAGGACCCTTTCAGAGTAGAGCTGAGACATCTGTGTCTGGTCTGAAGAACATGGATTGCTAACAGATGCAAGACAGGATATCGTAAGGGACTAACGTCTCCCCTTTCTTAATTAGCATATTTCCTAAAGTTTGAGAGCGGCCTATATATAATCCGCTTCATTATGTAAACAGTGGCTATAGAAATGTGTGTGCCTGAGTTCCTGTGATCAGAGTGCTGCTCGATACTTACATCCCACCAAAGCACCCACTCACAATGCAAGCTTAATAGCTTTTGTGTTCTTTTATGAGATATAAAATCTGTTGATTTTTTTTTATTTAAAAAAACTGTTAATCTACATTGATTTCTAATTTGTTCTGGATTCCTTAGCTGAGAAATATAGTTCATCACTGACTGTTCTATTACCTGACAGCAATTGATAAAGCATCTGTGCACCGAATGTCAGAAAAGGTTAATATTTATTGATTTTATGGTGCTCCAACCAATGTAGTTTTGCCATCCAGGATGTATGGCCACCAGCAGTGGGATCTGTAAAACTGCGGGATGCACACCAGATTTCATTAGAACCTGTGCCTGGATTCTAGATTTAAAAAATGACAGCTGTTTAACTTCATGCAGAAAGCTCCGAATGTGTAGCAACTCCAAGCCTGTGACTTGAATTTAATACTTTATATGAAGCACAAAAATAGCCCTCAAAAATTAGAAATGAATTCTTGCTTTGCAAACACAAGTCACATTTAGCCTTTTCTTCCACTTAACTATGTGCTATTGAGCTGAAAAGATGCCCGAGCCAGTGATGGCTGAAATTATGAGCAATAAAAGGCTTGCTTCTTTAACAAAAAAGTGTGTAATTAGCAGAGACGGGGGGAAAGCCTATGTTTAGTTGTAAAGCAGTTTCGAGGAGTTCGAATGCCACCCCAATGTTAGAACACGTGCGAGGAGAAATCTCCACGCCTAGGACTGTGAGTTCATGCTCAGGTTGTAGATTGTAGGTCAAAATTAGGAAAATTAGGAATCCTCTCAGTTTTTTCATTTATTTCTACCTGTTTCCCTGGCAGAAAAATAATCCTTAACACCCAACAACACTAATCTTCTTGTGTTTTGAGTTCTTGAATATTCTTAAAATTGGCATTCTCAGTTGACTAGAGCATCCATAATTAACAGATGAAATAAGACAATTTATGATTTTCTTTTTATAAAACCCAGAGTATATTAAAACTATTCTCTTGTCTTTAAGACCATGGATTTTAAGTGCGAATTGAAACCAAAACTCCCTATCTATATTTGAGATTATTTTTTTTATAGTGGGAGCTAGAATTTATTCCTGCATAGGAGTTAATGAAAATGATAATGCTCAAAAATGTCTCCTTTGATGAGCAGAATTGATTGCAGTGTGTCCTGTAAATATATTTTTAAATTGTCTTTTGTCTGGATCACGTTTTTCAGTTTGTATTTATTCCCACAATTGATGCTGAGTTGTTTTTCTTTGTTGTTGTTGTTTTTGTTTTTTCCTTTCTCAATAGCAACTTACCCATTTTATTGTGCTTATGTAGAAAAAAGATACATATATACATTCCCTTCCTTGTAAGGGGAGAGTTTATTGCCTAGAAAACTACTCTTAAAACTGAAATACTACTTTACTGTATGGCAACTAAATTTCCAAAATTGAAAAAAAAATTTTTTTTAATGTATAGAGAAAATTCCTAAACCACATTTTAAAACCTCTTGACAATATGAAATATTTCCATAAAGATTTCATTCCCCCCATTTTATTTACAATATTGTTTAATTTTTTCTTCATAGATCTGAGTGTCAAGTGAGTTTTAGTTCTTTATATAATTCTGTGTTCTTGATTTTTAACAATTTTTTCATTAATTATTTTTTCTTTTCTTTCCTCTTAACAAGGCAAGGTCTCATACTAACAGTATAGTAATTAAAACAGTCTTTCTTAGAGAACATTGCCACTGCCGTGCTAAGCTGTTGTTTTCCTTTCGTACAGCCTGTCTGCAGCACCATAACCTTAGGGCTGCCTCACTGCTTTCTCGCTGCCCACCTTAAACTGTGCGTGACAGGCCTCCCCGACACTCGGTTTCATTTCCAAAATTAAATACTGCTGCCGTGGCCGTTCAGGGGTGTCCATTACACCCTCACCGTCAGATTAGTTATTACTAAGGCATTGGCTGATCTCTGAAGATGGTTTTATATTATTAATTATCATACATTTAGGCTTCATTATCTAGGAGTATATATCAGAAAAACAATAAATTTCATATGCAAGAAGAATACTTATATAGCAAAAATGGAAAGAAGAAAGAAAATTTCCAAACCATGTATTTCAGTTTAGAGAATCATTTTCAGTTTTCTAAATAACACTATAATTAAATATAAATTTTCAAATTTCACAAAGCAAGATTAATTTTTATAATCAGAGAGATTTTGCGATTCTAATAACTTTGTAATTTATTCTCTTCCCTTCCCCTGGGAAAAACTAAACAAATCCTTTGCCTCACTCTTCTTGTGTTTTGAAGTACACTTTTTGTGTATGTTTGATTTGATTTTTAGTAAGCAAATTGCCATTTTAAAAGATGTTCTTTATGAATTATCTGACTACAATGTAGACAACCAGAGAAAGTATTTCTATACCACTTATAATTTTTTAATTTGCTTGTTACTTTGTGTATATTTTAGTTTTAAGTAAACCTATATGTTCTAAGAATTATAACTGAAAATCATTAATACATCTCACAATAATTTATATGCTTCTCATTTCTTTTGCTTTCCTTTCTTGGATTGAACATGAAAACATAATTTGGTATGCATTAGAAATTAAATGCTTAAGCTAAGCATAAATATGGCAGATAAAAAACAGATTTTTTAAAAAGTGAAAATAATAAAAATAACCAAATATACTTGGAAATAATGACTAAAGTAATGTGACTGTAAGCATCACCTTTGAATAACTAATTCATGTCATTGTCTTTGAGAGAAAGATTTTTAAAGTAAATTTTTTTGATTCTTTGTATCTGAATCATAGGAAGGGTCAGGCTTTTTGGTTCACATTATAGATCTCAAATACATATTTTTATTGAAGAGCATGTTTTCGTTTTTTTACTTGTCCGCCTACATGTTTTATCCTGAGAATTTTACTCATGGACAGAGTGGGTCCCCGTGGGGGGACCAGGCAGGTGACCATCGCCTGTCCTGACTCTCCCTCTTTTCCTCACCAGATGAGGCTGGAACCTCTTAGCGAACCAAGAAAGCACTTGGTGTGTTCCTCCTTTGTTTACTTGCATGATCTTGGAAAAGGACAAAAGCAGTCTTACACATTTTTCAGACAAGTCTCTTCTGTGCAATTTTTTTTCCTTTTCTTCGCAGTGAGTAGTATTACCTCATTTTAGCTGAAGTGACTGCTGGTTCCTGTGGCCTGGGAGAGTTAGAACTCAGTTCAGTAAGAAGGCCCGTGCCCACGCCGGTGATGTTTCCATGCCTGCTTCAGCCGGGCTGGTCCTAATGGCGACTGCTTTGCGAACTGCAGAGTGGCGTTTTTGGTAGTGCTGAATTTGGCAAGGAACATAAAGAACTTCAGTGGGCCATGATGGGAAATGGCGCTGTTTAAATTTAAAAGTGAATTTGAGAAGTGTTTTAGACGTGAAAGTAAAGGATGCCCGCCAGGCTGCGGCAGCCCGGGCACAGTCCGCGTGCGCTGCGTGCCCTCCCTGTCCTGACCGCCCCCACGAAGAACACGCTGCGCCGCCCTTGACCCGGGAAGAGAATGGGTCGTGCCAGCACGGTGCCGGCACTGTCACGGACAGCGGTGCCAGGATCGCGCCGACCCACCTCACCTAGAGAAGGAAGCCCTGTGCAGACAGGTGGGCAGGACAGCGTGGCCCACCGTTTTGTGCAAAGGAAACAAAGCCGGGACGACTTACCGCTGTCCACCTCTCTGCTGAGACTCAGGGCTCCCCTCGCCCGCACCTTTCCTTTCTGCTTGCTTCCTCCCGTGCGTGTCCCCAGTCCCTGTGACTCCTCACCCTCCTCTCTGTTACTGTCCTTCACACAAGAACACAGAAGAGTGCTATAAATTCACACCCGGGAAACTGCGGGTTAGAGCGTGCAACTTCTGAGGTTGAGCCACTAAGTGCAGAGCTCACTGGAAACCCCGCACTCTCAGTGGGCTGCTCTTGGTGGGCTGCCCTCAGTGGCCGGGAGCCCCGAGAGGTCAGCGTGGGCCTGCAGATCACCTTGTTAAAGAAGGCGCTGTTCTTACTGCCCACTCCTCCTTTAGCTGGGCTGGCTCTCACTGTTTAGAGGAGCAGACTTGTAATCCTCGGTCCACGGGCTGCCTTCAGTGGGCGCTTCCCTCAGCCTCCGCGTCTTCCCTCCCGCGTGCTGTGGGAACACGAGTCTGACTGTTACTTATTCAGCCTGCCGCTCATTAATACGGGGTGCTCGCCGACCTCCACCCCCACTTAGTCTTCACTGCCAGACCGCCCAGTTCATTCCCATTGCTGGCTGCCTTTCTTCTGTGCGAAGCTTTGCCTGTAGACGTGACTTTCCAAGTCTTTAGTCTATTGAAATGATTCGTCTAGTCCTGAATTCCAATGGAGTAAACATTGAAGTTCCGATAGCATCAAATTATTGATCCCTTTTACATGTCATTCTGGAAACTTTTTGTTTGTGATTTTGAAAATTATTTTTCTCAAGGTACAATTCACTGTCATCACAACCATATATTATCCGTCTTAAGGGAAGATCGAGTTTACCTTTTGGGAGAGAAAGAAGACAGGTCTTTAAGAGAGTATGTTGGGAGTTTAGAATAAACACATCTGTGACCATAAATCTCTTAAGTGTTTCACACTTACATAAAAAGTTCATGTAGAAATGCAGGTAACTAACTAGAAACCAGAAAACAACTTGAGTATCTGACCTTAAAATAAGATTTAAATCAGAGTTAATATATTCCAGAAATTAAAGTCAGAAATAAACGAGAAATACTAAAACCTTTAGTGTATTTCATGCAAAGTTTCGGAAGTGAGAAAATGCACAGCATGTAGAAAGGGCGGTCGGCAGGTGGGAGGCAAGCTGAAAGGCCTGGCAGCGCTCGTCGGCCGGGTTATAGAGAAGGAAAAGTACTAGAAGAAAACTCAAAATGGAGTTGTGCAGCTGGTAACCAGGGTAAGAAGAATGTAAATGGTCCAGAAGAGCCATTTTTGATACTTTCTGTGTCACATTTCTCTCCAGCGAGCACGTTTCCAGTCACGGGCACCTTACCCTGGTCGGGATGGCAAGGACAGAGCCTGTGGAACTCGGAGCTGGACCTGGAATCCAGCCCCAGGGCTCCTGGTCAGGGCTGGAGGGTGTGCCCTCCCTCTCTGTGTTCACGTTCCCCTGAATGTGAGACCCGGCCGACCTCGGTGGATGAGCTCGCAGCTCCCTCCCGGGTGCGATCGGTACGCTAGGGCGTGCGGGAGCACTGAGATCCCGGACCTGATGTCCTGTCGGCTCTCCCGGGATTTCCATCTGGTCATCTCTTTGAACTTACAAGGATAACAAAATTCCTGATTCCTGAGTATTAGCACTTTCCTAAAGGTTTGCCTAACATTTTCAGAGACCCTTGGGAGTGTTTATGAATTCCTAGGATCAGAAGACCCAGAACCAGTAGATGGCATAGTGGTTACATCACTGGACTCCCACTTGGCCAACCGCAGTTTGAGTCCTGGACCCTGCAGCTTGAAACTCACGCCAGGCTCATGTGTGTGTGTGTGCCCAAGATCCTGGGAGGAGAATGGAGGAGAAAGGACTGTGGCCTGGCCATCCCCCCGGGGGTGATTTCTCACTTGCCCTCTCACTGTTTCTGTTTCTCTCTCTGGCAAGGGGAAAAAAAAAAAAAGCAAACAAACCTAGTATAGGTCAATAAAGAACAGAATGCGACTCCTTCCACTTCCACTCCTCCTGGACTGTGTTTTCAGGGATCCCGGCTCTCCTGTGAGTAAGCAGTGACGTCCGTGCCGCTGCAAGTCTCTACCAACACCCCATAGCATCCTAGACATCTGTTAGTGTGTCTGAAACAGGAGGATTAGCACAGGGCAAGTCTGCCAAGGCCACAGCCCTAACGCCCTAATTGGAAAGTGAGGAATACTAATTTTGCCATAGAGGTGTGTGTACTTGCCAGAGAGAGACAGTGAGAAATCATCCGCCAGGGAGATGGCCATGCGGCAGTCCCTTCTCCTCCATTCCCCTGCTGGGATTTTGTGCAAACACACACCTGGCATGATTTTCAAGCCTCTGGGTCCAGGACCCCAACTGCAGTCGGTCACATGGGAGTCCAAACACCACGACACCTGCTGGCCCCAGATAGACTTTTTTTTTTTTTTTTTTTTAACAACGCCTGGTTATTGTTAAACTGATGGTGCCAGGTGACTGCAGGTGTGGGTTTCCCAGAGAGCACCTTAGGCCAGACAACACTGGAGGTAGAAGCACTCATGGGCCCTGGGCAGCACTGGGCTCAGCTGAATCCCCAGGCCACATGGCCACAGGCCACCGACGAGACGGTGCTGAGCTGTCCGCCTGAGCCTTGTGGTGCCCACAAACTACTCACAGTGGACTGTGGTCTCGGGAGTTGTGCACAGTGCCTGCCTTCCAGCCTGCCTGCTGCCCAGGTAAAGGCCCCTCCACACACTCCAGAAAACGCCTGCACTTTGGTTTCCTCCACACTTACCTGCCGCGCTCAGTATTACGTACTCTGCAATTACAAGATGATAACACCGGTGCAGTCCTAGCAGGCCCCCGTGAGTAGTGGCCACCGCTTCCATTATTTCCGCTGCTCACCTTCCCGAAAATCAGCCTGGGCTAACATCTTCCTCATCGGCATGTGCGAATGTGTGCCGTGAGCCAGGCTGGCGTGGAAGCGGTACTTTGGGTACTGAGTTGCACTGGGCCAAGGAAGGAGCAAGGTCTGAACCTTTTATGGAATAGTTCTACCATCACAGATACCTACCGGCCTTGTTTGCTTCAGTCTTCATCAAAATCCGTATGGAAAGCTTTTTCCTGAGGCCTCTTGAAGGGCATTTCATGCCTCTCCTTGTTATGTGGTGAGTGGCCTGGGTAAGACTTCTCTCTAAACCCAGGGAGGTCTCCCATTTTCTTGCTAATGGGAATACTCTGAATACACATCCTCATGCTCTCTCACCTGACTCTCCAGGGTTTTCATACTTTTCACAGGATATGGTTTTTAATGAGGCTTCTAGAAGCTTTAGAAACTTCTTTAATGATTTTGTTTTGACCTTTTGCTACTGTCTTTACTGGGACCGAATTGGCTGTCTACATAAAAACTTGCTACCATGATTCAGGTTTTAATATTTTCACATGCAACTTTTTATTTTTAACCTTTTCTTGATTCCGGAATGAGCACATATTAGAAATGATAATGGAGAATAATAATCTTAATTCCCTTTATGTAGTAGCAGGGCAGTACCCAAGGGTGTAAGTAACCTCTGGTAAGACCGTGAGAGCCGTGTTCTCCAGCATCTCTAAACATTCACATTTACCCAACTTGCTTTCCTCTCTGTGAGGAAGACTGTGCAAGCAGGCTTAGGTGTAGACCGCTCCCTGCAGCAATTACTCGTAAACAGCAGAATCCCCGCAAGGCAATGCAGAGACAGCGACTTAGAGTAGGAGGGGCTTCCTTGGTCTGTGGCCAAAGCCCTTGCTTGCTTTCTTTTGGGTTCTTTCTTTCATTAGGTTTTAGTCAGCATTGCCACCTTGTTGATTTTCAAAACAGTTTGCTCAGGGATCTTATGGAAGACGACAATCTCCAGAACTTTTTTTTTTTTTTTAAGAAATTTTTGTTACAAGATGCATGCGGTCGCTGGAGAGACAGAGAAATGGCAAGAAATTATCCCCAGGGGGTGGGATGGCCACGCTGCAATCCCTTCTCCTCCATTCTCCTCTCCGAATTTTGGGCACGCACACACGTGTACCCGGTATTAGTTGTAAGCCTCTGTGTTGGGGATTCAAACTGCAGTCGACTACATGGAGTGCAGAGACGTAACCATTATGCCACCTGCTGGTTCCTCCAGAACTCCTGTTGTGTCATGTGCGGTACGAATTCTCAGTAGGTTAACTGTTGCTGATTCCCCTTCCCGCGGCTGCACTCGACGGATTATACACCTCCGTAGCCATGCTTTGCTCGTTCTTCCTCGGTCGTCAGTTTCCCTGAGCGTAACTACCTTCAAAGCCTTGAACCATGGCATTTTTATTTGCATATGTAGTTTCCCTTTTGAAATTTCTTCTATTTTAAATTGTGTTTATTTAGTTATATTATTGTATTTGTGTGTGTGTGTGTGTGTGTGTGTGCACACACATTTAAGTTTGTCTGTATTTCTTCCATGAGAGAGAGGAACATAGGCACCCCAGTAGGGTCTTCACTCTGCCACTCCCCCAGCCTCAGCCAGCCCGGGCCACAGGATGTGGCACCCTGGCTACGGGGACGCTCAGGACACATGGCTGTGCGTGTCCACAAGGGCCCGGTGTCGCCGAGCACTGTGCCCCACTGCACCGTCAGTCAGACCTTACTCCCTCCCCACATCCAGCTTCATCCTGCAGACGTGTTTCATCTCCAGGGTTAATTAGTGTTCATTTACTTGGTGGTTCTACTCTAAGCTGTTAACTTGGATTTATTTTCACAATATATCTTCTTTATAAGAATTAATTTTCAGAAGTATGCTTACTTTCTAAGTGAAAGGTAATATACTTTCTAACCTTTTTTAAAGTCTGCCAGTGGTCATGTGTGCTCACCAGAGGAGACAAAGAGAGAGAAAGTGTCCCCAGTGGGCTGCGGTCACACTGCTATCCCTCGTCCCCCATTTCTCTGCCCAGTAAGGGTTTAGGGAATACACAAATGGTTGCCCGGCATGTTTTTCAAGTACTAGGGCTGGAATTGAACAATGTGGTCGGCCATGTGGGATCCAGCTTCCTTAACCACTAGGCATGGGGCTGGCCCCCAAATAAAATTATTTTTAAAAGTAGTATTTTAAGAATTTTAATAGAAATTCCAAGGACAGTTGGAGAATAGGACAATAGTACAAAATAGGATCTGACTAATAATAATGATAATAATTCTTGGGAACTTCTCTTCATATTTAATGAAGCATATGAAACATTAAGAAGAATTTGTTTTTTATAGAGGTTTCTGTTTCTGCTAGTCTCTTTTTAAAAAATTTGTCTTGCCAGAGGGTGCATGTGGCCATCAGAGAGATGCGGGGGGGGGACACCACAGAGAGGGGGCAGCCACTCCCCAGCTGGGCGTGATTATGCCACAGCCCCTTTCCATCCGTTTCTCCAGCTCGCTGGGACTTTGGCACGTACACACTCCTGGCGTGATTTTCAAGCCACCAAGCCTGGGATTCACACCATACAGGTTGGCCAGGTCAGACCTGGGTCCCTCAACCACTAGGCCATGGGGTTGGCTCTTAAAGACTTTAATATATATATATATATATATATATATATATATATATATATATATATATGTTTATTCTACGAGAAGGAGAGACAGCACTCTTAGCAGGACTGCACACTGCAGGTAAGCCCAGTCTCAGCCAGTCTGGATCACAGGCACACGCACACGCTGCTGGCATGTTTCCGGAGGACCGGGATGTGAACCCAGGTCCTTTCCTGTGAGACTCCAGTTGGGTTACCATTGTGCCACTGCCTGGCCCCATTAGAGTAGAAATTTAAAAATACATACCAGATAATGAAGTATTATGAAATATTGCTAAAATAGCCACCAAGATATTACAGGGAATTTTTCCAGGTCCTATTATTCGAAAAACATACCTGTCCCTTATTACTAAAGAGAAACCGGGAGCCACGAGATCACAGCCTGTGAGTCAGGAGAAGGCCATGGCTGATCTTCTTCTTCTTTTTTTATTTTTTTGGAGAGGTTTTCGCTATAGGGTGTGTGCGCTCGCCAGACAGACAGAGACATAGAGACAGAAAGCGAGAAATCACCCCCCAGGGGGGATAGTCATGCCGCAACCCCTTCTCCTCCATTCTCCTCTCAGGATTCTGGGCACACACGCACACGTGCCTGGTGTGAGTTTTAAGCCACCGGGTCCGGGACGCGAACCGCGGTCGACTACGTGGGAGTCCAGCGACATAGCCATTACGCTAACTGCTGGTTCCCTACCATGGCTGATCTTCTGAGAGCAGTGACTAATCCTGGAGAATAGCAGGACCAGCTAACTTAGAGGTGCAGTTCCTTGAATCACGCGGCTCCCGCGACCTGTGGCAGCTGCTGTGCACCTCACACTTGGCCTGTGCCAGGCCTCCAAGTAACACTGTGAAGAGGGTGTGCCTGTCGCTTGTCAGCTGGGTGCGTGACTTGACAGTGCCTCTTAGCTGTGCCGTTGTCCCGTCCTCCGCACATCCAGCTCACACCCTCGCCTCCGCCTTGTGTCCCTTTGGGTCTCTCCGCTCGTCCCTGCTGGCTGAACCCAAGGTGGGGCACCCCTGAGCTCTTCACCTGCCGGCTCTTCCTGGCAATGCTCCGTCTTACATTGGTTTTTGTGGCACTTCCTACACTAAAACCTCGGCAGTTTTCTTTCCGGAACTGCTCATTTTGTGCTTTTAAAATGAACTAGAAGGCTGCCATTGTGCCTATGGAGCCTCATCAGCTACCTTGGCGTTTTCAGTCTGCGCACAAGCACAGCGTGCACGCATGCCCTGCTGTCAGACCTCAGAGTCGGCGCGGACCGCGTGCAGCCAGGGTCATGTCCGCTGTAGGTGACGTCGAGGTGACGGCCAGCAGTCGAAGGCCTGCTTGTGACCGGACTGTGGCCAAGAGGTACACTCCGCCTCGGGTGGCCGAATGGATGGGTGAGTTTCAAGCAGTGACTAGAAGGCAGGCAGAAATAAGTCTAGAAGGAAGGGCTCGCGGACGGCACAGTCCAGGAGTGCTCGCCTGAGGTCCCAGGCAGGACACCCTGAGGGCCACAGCCTTACCTGAGTTCCCAGGACTGAGGTCCTCAGATCGCATTTCTTAAAGCATGATCTTACCGATAACCAGAGAGAATCCGACAGAATTGCAGTCACTAAATTCTGCAAGGTGATTTCATAAGTTGGCGTATTCATCTTTTAAGTCAAGAACTAGCACTGTCCAGGGGATGGAAGGATTCAGCCCTTATGCTTGGGTGTCGTGGGGATCCAAGCCACATCACCGTGCTGCTTTACCAGCTTAACCCAGAGCCGAGGAGCTGAGCTGAACTTAAGAGCAAGGCCTCAGCTCCGACAGCCCGAGGTCACAGCCTCGCCTGTGGCTGTGTCCCCTGGATGTCCCTGTCTCCAGGTGCCTCTGAGCCCAGGTGTCACTGACAGCAGCCGGCCCGAGTCTGGGCCCTTCTTCCGAGTGCCTCGTAGTTTCCCTCTGCATGCTTCTCTTTCCCACAGTCACATCCGTACGGTCGTTGGTGCCACGGCTTCTCCACAGCGTGGTCGGACGGCGCCTCAGCTGTCCCCAGCCCTCCACTCACGGGGCCTGCTGTCACTTTCTCAGATGCCCTCACGGTGGGCCAGCTTATCCAGGAAGCGTTCTCGCTATGGCTTTTGGAGTGATTCCCTTTTTTCTCCGTATCTTCCTGATGAGGAATTGAGCTTTGAAATTGTTCCGAGGGATAAACGAGAGAGGGTTACAATCTGTTATTCTTAATAGAGATTAGGAACTTGAAAATGTCAGTCTGTGTAAACATAAGATATTTATGTAGTAAGTATCTAATTAGTGAATTCCCTGGATGTCTGCATTGACGGTTCCTGTTTTACTCAGAGAAAGTTGAAGGTGGCTTCTGTTTCGGAGGGAAGGGAGAGCGGTCCGTAGTGGGAAGTGCCGTGGATCAGGCAGGTGTGTGCAGCCCCGAGCCCGCCGTCCTCCCCGTGGGCGTGTACGGTGCAGGATCCCCCGGTGTACCAAGGCCACGTGTATTCGTAAAGCCCTGCCTCCTGCGTATGCCGGCACTTTAACCAACGGCTTCGCTAGTGCAAGGGCACTCTGCGGGAACAGCTGCTCCTTGGCTTTATGTGAGGAGTTGAGGATCCGGCAACTTCTCTGTCCCGTGACTGGAGATGAGCTCAAGCATTATCTGTTTTTTGAAGCCTCCCATGAACCTCCCAAATAATATTTGTCACCTTTCCCTTGTTTTGGAGACCCATGACACGTGTGTCACACTGTAAAATCACGTTAAGTGCGTGCTTCACTCAGTGGCAGTGGACTCCGCTCATCAGGAGCAGATTCAGGTCCCTGTCGTGTGAGAGGCCGAGTGAGGGCCTGGGGCACAGCCGTGGGGAAGCTCGTCAAAGGGGACGCCTCACCATCGTCATCGTCACGCAGCGTGTGCACACGGGACAGCCCTGTCAGCCCGACCAAGGACATAAGCAGCCAGGGGAAGAGAATGGCACGTGTGCCGAGGGCAGGAGAGCAGGGTCTGGGGATGAGGAGTCCCAGAGAGCTCCTCCGAGCTGACTCATCACCGGGCCCCTCAGGAGAGGGGACAGCCCTGTGAAGGCCTGCGGCAAGCCTTCCGGGCAGAGGGACTGGTAACTGGAAGAGGCGGCCCGGCCTGAGTGGCCGGCCTGCTTCATCTACGGGTCCCTGGAGGCTCACTAGGAGCGTCTGAGGCGTGTGGGCAAGGAGGCGCTGAGTGGGGGAGTAGAGAGCCGGGGCCTCCTGCACCCATTCTGCCATGTGGCTGCAGGGCCTGCCATTGAGCCTCCAGCCAGCATGTGGTTCCCGTAGCCTCGAGGGAGGAGCTAACTGTGCTGTTCGTCATCAGGATTGACAGCTGAGACAGCCAGAGGGCATCTGGAAAGGCGCACGTTCGTCTGAAGGGACACCTGGCACTCTCGTGGTGCCTTCAGGAACTTTCCTTTCCGCAATACTGTGTTCGCCCCAGTAGTCGTCATTACCTTTAACTCACTGAAAGTTTTTTGAAACCAAGACTAGGTAATGTCTGCATGTTTTATAAGTCTGATTCTTCTCCTTTTCTATGGAGATCGTCAGCGCCCAACCATTAATAACATAGGATTCCATATGTATTTTCGACCTTGTCTCCTAAGGAGGTTTTTAATGTCAAGATCTGTTCAAGACTGCAGCTCTCCACACACATACAGTTGCTAGGTCCAAGCAAGCCTACACCAGTTGGAATCCAAAGGAAATTAAGCCACATTATATTTGCATTTAAAGTAGTTACTTTTGTGCTTAAGATGCTTAAGAGAGAGAAGCTTGAAACAGATTCATGTCTATCTCAAATTTAAGTCAAGCCATCATCATTGCCGTTACCGTCATTCTGTAAGACCCAGTGAGATCAGAACTACTTCCTTTCTCCTGTGAAGCAGTGGTTTGCGTTTAGACCCCTGCTCCGGGCTCTCCTGTAAGTCCTTTAGATCTAGCAGTCGTCCTTCTCCCTCCAGGACGGCCGTGCCTTTTAACGCATGTGCATCCATCATGCCTTTGAGAAGGACTCTGCGTTGGCTTTTTCAGCGTCCTTGTGTCACCCTGAGGTTGTGTTTCTATGTATCTTTGAAATATTTTCTCTGCCCACTTGGTGCAGACTTGCCAATTTTGACCTCTCTAAATGGAACACACTTGGGGATCCCTTCGCTGTCCCTGCAGGCAAGGTCTCTCTGGCAGAGCTGTGTACCAATTAGCTTGATTTCAGCAGAGTTTGTAATTACTGCATTTAAACACAAGTCTACTGATAAATTATCTGTCATTTGACACATAAGTGCACAGATAGAACTTTTTAGGATTTGAGGTTTCTTCGTAAGAGAGAAGTGATCACAATCACTGACATGGTGACACTCGTGCTAACATGACGACTCCGGATTGTGGTTGTGTGCGTGAGGGTGTAGTTGAAATGAGCAGACATCCTGGTGAGAATTTGCATCCAGCAGGCTGGCTTCTTCATACACAGCCTGGGGCCTAGGCTTACAGTGCATGTGTATAACACACTTGACCAGTCATCAATACAACTGCATGTTCTAATGGTTTTATTATTCTCCGGTTTTGTAGAATTGAATACTAGAGGTTTTCCCTGAAGTTTGAAATCCTTAATAAGCACTATCTTAAAGTAGGTACTAGTGCCTCTTTATTACAGGATTGCTGTGAATGTGAGTGAGAGCGGGAAGGGAGAGTGACACACACACGTGTGTGGGAGTGTCACTTTCTTCTCCATCTTCTGTTTTGGGACCTTTTCCTGCAGGCAGGAATTGCTTTACATTTATTAACTTTTTTCTAGAGAATTATTTTATTTACCTTTAATTAATTAATTCATTCATTCATTTTAATTTGACCAGAGAGGGACAAAGTGAGAAGGAGGGAGGGAAAGTGAGAAAGCAAGCCACCAGGTCTGGAATTCAAACCTTGGTCGTCCATGTGGGAGTCCAGCTCCCATAACCACTATGCCTCCTGTCGGCCCCTACATTTATTAACTTTTTAACTAGACACTACTGTGCTCCTTTACTTCTCACGAGAACTCTTCGCTGTGGATGGTATCACCATCTCCATTATAGACAGAAACCAGACCTGATTAGATTCCGGGTCCCGTGCCTGAGATGGCGCAGTCAGGAAATGGCAGAGCGTGTAAGACCTGGCAGCCTGACCGTGCTGCGTGCTCCTGACCATTGTGCTACAAGGAGACAGGGGTATCCGCCACAACGGAAGTTCGCGAAGTGCCCAGGAAATTGCAAGAGAGAGACAGGTTTCTTGGGTTTTAGCTAGGTGGGGGGATCCGTATTCACAAATCTGGGAAGCCAGAATTTCTCATCCAGCCTTGCTTCTGCGTGCGTCTTCTGTGCTTCTCTGCTTCTGCTCGGACCCCAGCTCTCGCCATGGGAGCTGAGCTCTGAGATGCTTGGGCAGCCCCCAGCAGCAGTCCTCCGTGGGCTTGTGCAAAGCAACGCACCAGGAAGACAGGCGCCTTAGGTTTTGTATCTCACCAAGGTCGTCTTCCCAGACTTGGGAAAGCCATCTCCCTTAGTGACACGTTTACTTTTTATTGTTCGTCCAGTGAAGGCTTAAATCATGATCTTTGCTTTGTATTTTCTTGGCGATGTTGTTTCCCCCTACTGAATATCTACCTCCCTCACATCAGGAGTTTTTCAGACCATTGCCAGGAAGCAGCACAGAAACTTCCTGTTGAAAATTTCCTAGGGCACGGAAAAGCCCCCCTGCTGTGTTTTTGCCATATCATCATCTTCAGGGCTAACCCTTTCCCCAAATGCCCCAAACTACAAATGTCTTTAAAGCAGTCTAAAATAACAGGTACTACAGTGTCATTTTTCACTGTAGATGAACATTTACCAGGTACATGGGTGACTGCCGTTGGTGTCAGTTCCCCGAGGCCTTCAAAGAGAAGAGTCCACAGTAGGCAGGGTGAATGGCTCACGGGGCAGTGTCAGAGGAGTGTGGAAAATGCTGGAAAGAGGCAAACACCAGCAGGATAGGAGCTGTGGACAGCTCCAGACCTAGCTTGGGAACCATGTGTTGCTTTTTTGGAGAGTTTATTTTTTGTTAGAGGGTGCGTGCATTCGCCAGAAAGACAGAGAGAGACAGAGAAATAGAAAGTGAGAAATCACCCCCCAGGGGGGATGGCCACGCTGCAATCCCTTCTCTTCCATTCTCCTCTCGGGATCTTGGGCACGCACGCACATGTGCCCGGCGTGAGTTTAAGCCACCAGGTCCAGGACTCAAACCACGGTCGGCTACATGGGAGTCCAGCGACATAGCCATTAGCTAACTGCTGGTCCCACGTTGCTTTTGAATATCCAATTCAGTCAAAGAAATTGGGGAACAGGTAGAGTATGCTTGACAGAACCTTGAGCACTATCCAACATGGTAGAATGCTCATGTGCAAAACTCCATAGTTTTCTCTAAATCTGACGTTTCATACTCTTCGTAATATGGGTAAAAGTGAGAGCCGGTACTGTATTTTCCCATATGATAACCCATTCATAATTTTGGAAATAGTTACTTGCTTAATTTAACTGTAGCCTTACAACTGTGCTCACCTGGTCAGAGTCTCTTACCTGTATTGGTAATATTTTCAAGTCATGCATCATATTAGTAATTCTCATGTCTTTTGTAATTTTTCTTGATCAAACCTTGATGTAATTGTTAGGAAACGTCAGGGTTTTTAATAGTTTATTTAAGATATTGGCAAGACATTTGAAAGTATCATAGTGTCTACATTGTAGTGGACCTCAGTTTTATAGCACAATGTCATTTATACAATAATCTTAAAATTTGCTAAGAGAAATAATTGATAGCAAATTACTCAGGGTACTCGATCCCACATGGCCACCTGCGGTCCACACACCTGCTCTGGTGGCTCGAGAAGCACCCTCGGCACCTGCGTGTGTTGAAAATCCTAATGGAAAGGAAGAATGAAGGAAAGGGACTATGGGGTGACCACACTACACTGGGAGGTGCTTTCTCTCTCTCTCTCTCAAGTGTGTTTGCCTTCTGGGAATTAAGAATTAAGAAATTCAGGATTCCAGGTAGCTTGTATTTTCAAGGCTTTATATTAGTTACATTTTGCCACACTGCAGATTTTTCACTGGAGAATTTAAAATGTGTAAGAATTTTTAAAATGTGTTGCAAAAATCCTCCCATCTTTTCATGGAAAATGCTATGCCTATAAACTTATAAGTAATCATCCCTTTCCAGGTGGAATTTGAATCACTCCTCAGGAGAAGGAGCCACTGCCACAGGCCCCATCCAGCTGCCTCTAGCCGTCCAGTGAGCAAAGGACTCATGGCACCCTCTTGGTGCCAAGCTACGGTCAGCTTGGCAGTGCCTGAAACCTGCTTTTGCTCTTGGTGGCCACTTCTCGTTCGTGTCACTCGCAGCTGAGCTGTAGGGCATGACCGCATGCCTGCCTTCTTTGCCTCAGTCACCACACGTAATTGGAGAACTAAAAAGGAGACCAGCTGATGTCCCACGCTTGGGGGCAGCCCCTTAATGACCTGAGGTTTTGGGTTTCCTGAAGGGTGTCTAGCTTATTGGCTTAGAAGTTCCAGGCCATCACCCCGTTTCGATAAGCAGGTCTCTCAGAGGCAGTGGGGACAAACACCGGTGGGACAGATGGCAGTACCGAACGTCCCTGTGTGCGTCTCCAAGTTCGCACTTCCCAGCTGCGCCAGTGTTCTAGCAGCAAAGTAACAATGGGATCAAACATGGCGTATCCACTGGCCAGGGCTGCTGTTCCAGGGTCCCACTAACACGAGGGTCTACACAGCAGGGTGGACTGCTGCACAGTCCCGGAGGCCAGGACTGGGGCTTCTGCTGCCTCTGAAGTCACGGGGAAAGGAACTGTCCATGCCTCTCTGCTGGCACTCGCTGGGCTCGTGGCAGCATAACTCCGTCCACCCGACCCTCTTCCTGTGTGCGTCTGCCCACACCTCCCCTCTGTGGCACCTGCATGGGGGCTCTTATGTAACACACCTTCGGTGACCCAGTTCCCATGTCTGGACATAGGGGCTAAGAGGCGAGAGCTGGGATCCGGCACATGAACTTTGGAGGACACGGCTTAACCCTAATGTGTGTCAGGATTAATTTGTGAGTACTCATATATATTCCGAGGGTTGTTGTGAAAGGATGCAGTCACTTCAAATAGTGTGCAAAGGTGACGTGGGGGTGCCCCTCGGAGCTCCAATCCTGGATCCGGTGAGGCGAGCGATCTGCATCTGCCCGGATCCGGTTGTCGCACAGTCACTGTCACGGTTGCTCCCCTGTGCTCTGCCACGTACCGCAGGGAGCATCGGGTCTACCTGTGGCTTTCAAAAATCTTAACTCCCAGATACATCTTTATAATGAAAAGGTAAACAATGAAAACAGGAGGATCTTCAAAATAATGGCATTGTCATCGTTTAACTTGCCTTTCACTTGGAGATGGTCCTGAGGACATCTCACTTTTTACCAAGTATCAGATTACCCTAGGCAACTGTACCTGATTATGGTAATCACGCTAAATATGAAACCGTCTTACTTCAAGGTGTTAGAATATTCAGAAGCTATATTTATGCCTCCCAGTAACACTTACATGGTGCAGACTACCAATAACAAAGTACATCGTTTCTTTTATTCCAAAAAACGTTTAATATCCTACATGGAATTTGGGAGGTGGGGTTGGAGGGGACGCTAGTGTGGAATTATCAGAGTTCTCCATGCGAGAGAAGTCACACACTCCTCATGTTTTCCCTTTAGGTTTAGGGCAAATCCATGTGGACTTAACAACTCCTCAGGTAGTCTGTGTGTGTACTACACACACACGCACACAGACATACATGCACGCACACACGCCGTGAGCTTGAGCTCTCGAGAGGCCTTTCTTCTGATCATCTTCTGCTTTGCCCTGTGTTTGGGAGGACAGGCATGAGAAATAGTTTCAAATGAAAATATTAGCAGTATCTCCGATGATATCGATTTGCGGATTTTTATGGACAGTGGGCAGAACTGCCAGCCGTTTCTGGGACCAGACCGTTAATACACACCTAGGTCATGCAGGATTCTGCCTTAATGTGCTCAGTCTTTATTTATAGACAGCATAATTCTGAATCCATTTGAGAAATGCACATTTAGCATAAGCAGAGTTGTAGGCTGGCGATATTAAAATGCATGGAGCCGACATCCTGGGCTTCTGCTGAAATATGCTTTTAATTGAAACAGAATTATGCGATATATTACCCACGTGAGTCTGATTATAGCCCAGCGTTGGCTTACGCAGTAGCTCTCTGCTCCGTGAGAGCTGTGTAGGAGCCCATATGTTGTAGTTAGGCATGTACATATTCTGCAGTCTGTATATCTGAATTGTTTGATATAGTGTTATCTAAGCATATGTTATCTCGTGAAATATGTATCTTGTAACCAAGTAGCTTTGAAAAGAATTTGTCAGTGATAATTGTATTTACCAGTGATTGAGGGTCTTTCATAAAAACACACGTTGTTTAATAGAAACTCTACTTCTGTTTGAGCTTTTGGAATAAAAAATAGCAGGAATAAAGGAAACATTCATTAATAGCACTTTTTGTTTACCTTTATAATTTCATTAAATTATAGTTCACACTTTCCATAATAGATCTAGGTGGAAAAAAATAGCCAATAGATACAACCATTTCTCTGTAGATTAAATCTCAGTATTCAAAACTAGGAGCCTAAAATGATCAACGTCAATGAGGACCCTACTGCAGCCTTCATTTTCTAATTTCCACCTGCAAAGGGAGGTCTTCGGGGCGCGATACCGTGAAAGCACGTGGTATGTGTTTGAAGGAGTGATGTTCAGACGAAACGGGCCTGCTGATAATGCATTCTGGAGTCCTGGGTCAGGTCTCCTTTTCCACTGTGCACTTGTGGCTGCCAGCACCAGGAAGGTTGGAAGGTGGGGTGACAGGAACGTCTGTCCTCAGGCCAGTTTGTTGGCTCCCCTTCAGCTAACTTAGGTGCCTCCTGTTTTAATTTACATATTTCAGTGAATGACTACATTTAAAATATTTCCCACGTGGGACCAGCAGTTGGTGTAATGGCTACGTTGCTGTACTCCCATGTAGTCAGCCATGGTTTGAGTCCCGGACCCGGTGCCTTAGACTCACACCAGGCACGAGTACATGCGTGCCCAAGACCCTGGGAGGAAAATGGATAAGGGATTGAAGTGTGGCCATCCCCCCTGGGGAGTGATTTCTCACTTTCTATCTCTCTGTCTCTCTCTGTCTTTCTGGCGAAACTCACGTGCCCTATAGGAAAAACCTCCCCCCCCCAAAAAAAAAAAATATTTCCTACGTAAACGCATAATCTGGTCACAGTGATTTCAGCTTGTACACTTCTACAGAGATAGGCACAACTGAGTTTTGTGTGTTTTGGGCCACTTTTATAGACGTCAGGCCATATATGTTCACTCCACATTGGCTGACCCCAAGGGTCAGGTGACCCCTCCTAGTCTGGCATAACATATTTCGAAAACGTGAATCCTGTCATCACTGTCTCCTTCTCTATCAGTAAAATAATGTACTTGTTTATCACATGAAGATCTTTTCTTCAAAGAAATGGTCCCTGTGCCCCTCTTCGGGTCTGTCCTTCCCGTGGTGGTTTGTGTGGCCGTGCTGTGTGCCTGCGTGATGCCCCCCGGGTCTGCACGGCCGGGGCTTCTCTGTCCAGGCCAGTCCTCTGGGCCCACTGCAGACCTGCGAGCCGCAGTGCAGGAGAGCGGTGCCCTGCCTACACGGGCCAGACTCCCCGTGCTGCCAGTCAGGGCAGTCAGCACGAACACCAAGAGCTTTTGGAACTAAATAAACAACGAGAAAACACTCAGGGCTGCCAGTAACCCTTCACAGGTAATTTAACAACCCTGACTACAAGGCATCAGTTGTTGTAGACGTCCGCCGAGTATGAAATCTGACATTCTGTCTCGCCGTGTTCTGCCAGCAGCTCCCCACGTAGTCTTCCACGGAGGCCCACTGGAGCCCTTCAGAGCCTTGCGCTTTCATGTGGAGCCTAAGTGCTCCTGTTAGGACCGACAGCCACACCTGCGTGCTGTTACACGTGTGTGTCATGTGGGTTTCTGATACGGAGCATCGATTATTTAAATTTGGCGGATTAACTAAATAGGGACTTTTTCTCCTGATCTATAAAGAAAACATCTCTACTGACAAGCTCAGGCCCTGGGAGCTGCTCCAGACAGGCTCAAGTACTAATAATGCAGGCTGCTCTGTGGCAGTGCGATGGCCAGGCGGGAGACAGGGAAGGACCGCTCGGTGCTGTGGCGGAGGAGGTTAACCACTGGACAGTCTGTCCGGCTGACACCCCCGGTGTACGTGTCTTCACTCCCCTTGTTTGCTTTCTGACGTGTGTGCCCACCGTGCTGCTGGCCGGCATTGTGCACACGGTTGCCATTACATGGCTGTTTCCATGTTTCCAAGTCAGCGAGGAACATCTGCCAATTAAAGTCGGCCCACCTGACCCCATCTCGCCCCGGGTCGGCCATTCCTTGCCCTCGCCTGGGCAGTCAGATGGAGGTACGCTGCTGAAGACCCGCCCCCAGCAGGAGCAGCCGCCTGCCCGGGCCCCACGCGCCTGCCCGCGGGCCCCATGCGCCCTGCCAGGAGTCTGGAACACCTGCACAGAAGGCCGTTTGTCATATGTGTTCCTTTCTTGTATGTTTCATGGCAACTTTTTGTAATGTGTCAGAAACATGTTTTCCAGTAAGAGCTGGCTCATTTTAAATCTACTCCTGAATTTGTACCTAAGGGATATGAACAAAGAGTAAGAGAAGATGAATCTTTCAGTGTAGATCTTCGGTAGAAAACCTCATGTCTCCAGGTCCTGTTGGGTCCGTAGGTTTCGGAGCCAGGGGTGGTCTGTACTGGCATGCCCTGTTCCCCAGCGCCTCACAGGCAAAACGCGCTGCTCTTTTAAGATACGTGCCAATCTGACTCGAAGCAAATTCCTGTCTTAACCAACATTTCTGATTACTCCTGAGTCTAATACTCTTTTATATATTTATTGGGGTTTTTGAAATTGATTTTATGAATTTTCTTTTTGTAGTCTCCCCATTTTTTTAGCATTTCATGTAAATTTGCATGTTTGTATATTATAAATGTCAGCATTTTGCTGTGATCTATAAATAGCCAAGATTTTTCTGCTCTTTATCGACTGTGCTTATGGTATCTTTTGTCTTCAATGTATTTTTCCTTTCTATCAAGTCAGGTTGTATAACGTGAAGTCCTGAGAGGATAAGTGAGCCATTAAAGCCTTCACAGACATGATGGAATTGAGTGAAAAGTTGGTTAAAACAAGGGTACTTTGTAAAGACTAATGTGAGCAAGGATTTGGATTTGAGCAAAAGGCCACACCTTGCACGGCTGCCGGTGAGCACGCTTGTGCTGAGGCAGAGAGGGAGGAGCGAGGGCAGACCTTGGATTTGGGTGGGATAGTCCCTTCACCTTCCGGGCAGGAAGGAGCCGTTTGAAAAGTGGGCATTTCGAGAAGTACAGGCATAGTATAATTAGGGATTATTTTGGAAAGATCATATTGCTGTGATTAAGATAGAGTCAGAAGGGTGTCAGCCAGCCTGTTTTAGTTAAGTGACAAGAATCGGAAGTCGGGAGTACATTCGTGAACTGTAGAGGCAGACAACAAGGCCGACAGGTGGAGTGTAGAGTGAGACAGGGCAGAGGCGCAGGACTTCACTTTGACCACTTAACGACTGATTGGACCATGACACAGCTTTGCGACAAGGGACATATAGGAGTCTTAGGTTGGGCTCAGATGCATCGAATACAGTTCTGGTTTAAAACAAGGAAGTCTGTGATAGAACATAAAGGGGGAGCAGATGAATCTAGTCGTCATTTGAAAACAAAAAATTGGAGGTGAAAAACATGGGTGGGGTGAAGGTAAGAATTTGAGAGTCGTGGACCTAGAAGAGGTAGTTGGAAGTTGTGAAAGGGAACTAAGTTACCCAGGGTTGTGTGGGGAATTAAAAAGAATCAGTATCAAAAACAGAGGGCAGTGAAAAGAGTTCGGGGCAGAGAAAACAGCAAGAGCAATCCAGAAAAGTGAAGTATGAGGGACAAGCGAGCCCACGTAAGCTCACAGCCTGAAAGGAGAGGTACAGCCAGGGCCAAGCCAACATCAGAGCGAGCGCAGACTTCCCGGTTGGCGTGACTTTGAACCTTCTCCAAGGGATCCTGCACGTGACAGTGGGACGGAGGAAGCAAGGCAGGGCTGGCCGTTTGAGGGGCTGGCAGAGAGGAGGGACGACGTCGCGCTGTGGCCGGCCTTGCAGACCCCTGTAGAGTCTGCAGGAGGCAGGCAGGGCTAGCCCTGACAGAACTGTCGCTAGCATAGCAAGAGCTTTAGAACGTGTGGTCACCACATGTAAAACTACTACCAGCTGGATATGTGGAACAAATACACAAGAGTTCATAGAAATCAAAATGATATGAGAACCCAAAGATTTCAGTCAATAATTGGAAAAAGGACACGACTGAACGATTGATCAAGAAGAGAAGTACTTCATGGAATAATGATCCATCAGTAGTCAGAGACGTGTAAACGAACACAATGCCATTTATTTATGAAGTAACCTATTAGAGAACACACTGTGCGGGCCCAGCCACGGCAGCGCAGGTATAGCACCATCATGTGGAAGGCCAGAAGCTGCATGGGAGGCCCCGGGCACGCTCCTCCGCCGACCTGAACGCACCAGGTACTCCTGGCAGGTCAGGTCTCCTGGACAGAGAGATCGCAGGACAGTGAGACCTGTGGAGAACACCTGTCTGTGTCTCTCTCTTCTCTCTCTCCTATTCCTATCTTAAAATCACTTACAGAAGGGAAGAAAAAGCACCACATTAAGTATCTATAATGATTTGTACCAAGTACTTGTCCAGTTTGCAGTTTCATGGATCCCATAATGACGTCGTGGTCAGCTGACGGCCGCATGCACCACGTGGTCCCTAAGCAGTTACGGGGTCCACCAGGCAGCTGCCGGCGGTGGGCGGAGCCGCCCAGGCCGGGGGAGAGCGCTCTGCAGCGCCAGTGACCGGCTCCCCCGCGGTCTCGCTCGGGCACGGCCTTCCTTTCTTCTATGTGTGGTTCTTTTCCTCCTGGCAACCCTACAACATGCCAGTTAACTGCAAAGTAGAATCACAGAGGGAAACTTATGGATGCTATGTTTCATTAAAATGATGGATTTTAATAAAGAGTATATCCTGTACAAAACCTTCTTCCAGTACTGGAAAAAAAATTTTCCTTTTATTCTGAAAGAAGTGTATTTTTAACACTAAAATACTTTTGAAATGTCACATAAATAAATTATTTTTAAATAATTGCATAATAACTAATTTCAATATGGCAGTGAAATTGTTCTTATCTTTATATTGTTTTTCCATTCTTTTTTTTTTTTTTCCTGAGAGGTTTTTGCTATGGGGCGTGGTGCGCTCATCAAAAAGAGAGACAGAAAGCGAGAAATCACCTCACAGGGGGTATGGCCGCGCTGCAATCCCTTCTCCTCCATTCTCCTCTCAGGATCTTGGGCACACACACATGTGCGCCTGGTGTGAGTTTAAGCCACCGAGTCCAGGACTGAAACCGCAGTCAACTACCGAGTCCAGCGACATAGCCATTACGCTAACTGCTGGTCCCCACCTTTCTTCTTTTTTTTTCCTTCAAAGACTCCTTGAACACTCTTGAGAGCCAAACTTCTTTTTTTTTTAATCTCTCTCTCCCAAAATATACGTGTGTGTGTGTGTGTGTTTGTGTGTGTGTGTGTAAAATCCAAAGGGCATATGTATTCAACAGAGGAGCTAGAGAGAGAGAGAACCCCTGAGTAGGGTGTGTTCATGCTGCGATACCCCCCCCTCCACCCTCCATCCTGTGGGGATTTGGGTGTGCACACACAGGAACAGGCATGTTTTCAGGTACTGGGGCCAAGATTCAAGCTGCCATGTGGGATTCGGCTCCCCTAAGCCCAGGCTACAGGCCCAGCCCTGAGTTTCTAATTCTTAGTATTTTCCTCCTTGTCTGTAAGGATGCTAGTTTCCAGCCTAAGAGATTTATTTGCAAGTGTTAGGAACATTCTCAATTTTTAGATAAGAATGTGCAATCCATAAATATTTTGAGGTTCTCACTGAGGAAATGAGTTGAACAGAAGCCTGCTGTGTGACCTTGGGAAGAGCCGGAGCCCACCCAGCGCAGACACACTTAGGAGCATTGAGACCGGGGCACTTGCGACTTCAGGGTGTCACGTGGAAGGTGACATCAGTAGCCATCAGTGCTGCTCCCTCCTGGCATTGTGGAGCTTTGCCTGGTAGGTGGGCGGGAGAAGGGGTGACGCGCCTCGAGGAGCCCACAGCCTGGCGGTGTCAGGACTCGGAGCAGCGCTGTCTGCACGCCCTTGCCCAGGTCAGGGCGCAGAGTGCGTGTGCCGCACAGGTGTGCCTGGGCGGGCGCTGTGTGCCAGGACACGTGTGGCACCCAGGGCACCTAAAACGCATCTGTGACTGACTCTTGGAAAGCTAGCGTTTCCGATCTTAATTGAGTAATGCGTTCTTATCAAGTGACCGTCCCACACTCCACTGCAGTCTGGACCCCGGCAGGTGTCAGAGTGAGCCCAGGCAGCACCTGGACTTCTGAGAAGCTCCGTGTATTCCAGGTGTCACAGAAGGCTCGGTGGCTTGTGGCAGGCTGATTAAGAAGAATATAATGAAACATGTAGAGGAGTGCCAGGTCATGCGATGGAGGCTGGAAGTGCTCAAGAGAAAGTGAGAGGGCTGGGCAGTCCTGACAGGCTTCCTGGGAGGAGGGGACCTGGCTGGGCCCTCGGGAGGGCTGGAGGTTACCCAGCAGCCACAGCTTGGGGGAGGGAGACGTGCTCACTGGCCCTGGGGTCCGGGTCTCACAGGATCTGTGAGCAGAGTGGTTCCTTTTCAAATGTGGATTATTTTCCAGTTACAGTTTTACTTTGCCTTAAGCTATAAAAACTATAAACGTATGCTATAAATGTATCTTAAAATATGTGCCACATAAAATCGAAACTTATCCAAATGCTTGGATGAGAATTTTAGGATTTAGTGGCTTTGTAACTGAACTCTAAAATAGCACATTTCCCGTTCTCCACTCTTTCTCGTGGCTTAAAATGGGAGTTCAGCGTCCAGCGGGACGATCTCGAGCCTTCCAGGTGGCCTTCAAAGGGCTAGTCCGAGAGAAGGAGGAATGTTTGGTGTTTCACAGAGCTGCACATTCACCCGGGTCCCCGCGAAGGCGGTCTTCTCTGAGGGCACGGAGGCACAGGCCTGCAGATGCGGACCGCATTGGCGTCCTCGAGGCTCCTTCACTGCGGCTTCTTGTCTGATACCTTTAAAGGTCTGGAAATTTCCTGCCTCTGACAAGTCTAAACTTTTCTGCATGTATTCTGTTAAAGGCCATCAAACCTTAACCCCCTCCCCCCTTTTTTATTTTTTGGAGAGGTTTTTGCTATAGGGCGCGTGCACTCGTCAGGAAGACAGAGAGAGACAGAGAGACAGAAAGCGAGAAATCACCCCCCAGGGGGGATGGCCACACCGCAATCCCTTCTCCTCTGTTCTCCTCTCGGGATCTTGGGCACATACACACAGGCGCCCGGCATGAGTTTTAAGCCACTGGTTCCGGGACTTGAACCATGGTCGACTACATGGGAGTCCAGCGACATAGCCATTACACCAACTGCTGGTCCCTTAAACCCCTTATTAAAAATACCTTCATTTAACAAACAAAACAAAACTAACATCTTCTGGTTGTTTCTTAAAGCAGCACTATTAAATCTTTGCTTTTTATGAAATTAGCTCATCTTCTTCCAAAGGACTAAGAAAATTCAATAATTATTATAGGAGATTATTAAATAATTATAATTATTGAGTAATTAAAAGTTAATAAATTGAGTAATTATAAGTTGATCTGCAGTTAGCGTTTTCGGATGGCAGTGCTGCATTCAGCTCACCACGGTCATTAGCGAAAAGCTCTGATGGTCTCCCGGGCCCTCGTTACTCTAGGCCATGCAGCGTCCGGTTCTGGCTGGTACGCTCGGGCTGGCAACTGGGCCTGTGGAGGGCAAGCGCGCCCGTCACTGTCTTCGTCGGCACCGCCTGTTTCCTCTCTTCGTCACACAGCAGGTAGACAGATAAAAATATTGTAGCATCTCACAAGCAGACATTGAAGTTTTGTTCTAAAATGGCAAATTAAATCTGTCTCTGGTGGTTCCAAATTATGTAAAATAAAAAAGGAACTTTTATCACTGATAGGCCTTGTCATTTCATTTTTTAAAAATTGATGAATTAGAACTTTTTTCTTCCAAGGAAACCCATCAGCCCTGCTCATTGTTATTCCTGAAAGACTGACTTCCCGGGTGTGAAGGTGTCTGCAATTTCTTTCCTTCCTTTAACCTTTTGACATTATTTTGTTTTCCTAATAATGCAGGGCTATAATAGCTTTTCATGAAACAAGAAAATGATTTTTTCACAAACCAAGTCACCCTTTAATACCATATGGACCGAAGGGAGCCATGAGTGGCAGAAAGCGCTTTTCTGGTGTTCTAATACTTTTTATTTCATGAACTCCTTCCCTTAGCATGAGTCCACGTCACGGTTTTCTGGTCAGCTTTGCAGTTTGAGTCAGGCCCCGTCTTTGCTGTTTCACATTTTCCGGTCCCGTCACTCAGGGCTAGCTCCCGGCGTCCCTCCTTCCAGGGTAGGTGAGGGCAGGGAGGGGACGGTCAGATGTTGTCTTCAGCTGTTGAAGCAGCCTTCGTCACACAGTGTCTGTTGTTAAAGACGAGGTCGTTCACTTTGTCGTCTCCCAGATGAACTAGGACGGGTCGGAAACAGACGCTAAGCTTGCCGGTAGCAAGCCTGATGTCCTGTGGGCGCTCCTGTTCACCCACTGCCTCTCCAGGGCCTGTCACTAATCTGCTCTCTGTTGGTTCCGTTGTTGTGACTTGGCATGATGATTCAGTCAGTCTTTGGGCAGTCTGAAAGAATGAATGCTGGGGCCAACAGGTGGTCGGTGGTTAAGATGCTGGATGGCCATTTGGCTGACGATGGTTTGAGTCCCAGATCGCTTGAAAAGCATGCGGGGCACATGTGCATGCATGCCTAAAATCCCAGGTGGAGAATGGGAGGATAAGGGATTGCACTGTGGCCATCCTCCTTGCAGATTGATTTCTCACTTTCCCTCTCACTGTCTTTCTCTCTTTGTCCCCAGCGAGCATTTGCACCCTATGACAAAAACCTTAAAGGAAAAAAAAGATTTTTACACAGAAAAAAAGTTTGCCATGCCCATAGCTAAACAAAGAAAAAAAAAAAAAAAAAAAACAGAAACAAAACAAACAAACAAGAAAGAAAAACTATTGTTTAGTTTTGAAACATTGTATAAAATAAAATGGACTTTAGAAAGGCTCAGTTATTTACGTACCTTTCTGCAACCAAAGATGAGCAGAGCTAGCTGGAGAACGTGTGTGCTCTGCTGTGTGGCCCTCACTGTTGCCATTGTGAACCTCACCTGGTACGCTTTAATAAGCCCGTGGCACCTGAGTATTTCTGAATGTCCTCGCTTAAGATGGGCAAAGTTACCAAAAGGAAGAAAAACGGATCACATTTTTTGTGTGTTTTTATTGCTCTTTTTTCTTTTTTGTGTTTTTACATTTATTTTTAGAGTCACTTGGACCACCCAAAATTAAAATTTAACAAGATCAGTAAATTAAATGTTTGTTTATAGTATATAATGTATTGGTTTTATCTGCACTATTCAATTCAACACCAGTTATTATGTGCTGTCTGGTTAGAGTTCACTTAGGCTCAGTGCATAAGGACATTTGTGTAATTTTTTTAGGTTTTAAAACATAATTTCAATTTATCGCTGTTGAATCCTCATGTTACTCATTCAACCTCCAACAGATGGATGTTGAAAACTGAGTACAATAGTGCTTCCTTAGACCTTAAAAAGTGAAATGATGATCAAGAAATCCCACACTATTTTTTGTGACTTATTGAATGCCAAATTTGGATAGAAATGTTTTCGTCAATTACGAAATACAAATTTATTGTAGCAGATATAACCAGAGGTTTACGGAGATTGAGGACTGTGAGGAGTTAAATTTGTAGTAACCAACATACATAACTGAGCCAGGTCCTTTAAGTCCGCTAGTGATCGTTGGGCCTGGTACTGGAGTTCAATAAAATTGAACTATTTGTCTGTGAAAGTCTATTCATTTACTTCAACTGAGTAAAACTTAGAAAAATCTGTTACAATGCTTTAAGAATATTATATTCTGCTGGGACCAGCAGGTAGCATGGTGGTTAAGGCTCTGGACACTCCCACATAGCCAAAAAACGGTTCAAATCCTGGACCTAGTGGCTTGCTTTCTCACTTTCCCTCTCTCTCTTTCTGTCTCTGTCTCCCTCTGGTCAGATTTTTTTTTTTTTTTGAGAGGTTTTTGCTATAGGGCATGTGCCAGAAAGACAGAGAGAGACAAAGAGACAGAAAGTGAGAAATCACCCCCCCAGAGATGATGGCCACGGCACAATCCCTTCTCCTCCATACTCCTCTAGGGAATCTTGGGCATGCACACACACATGCCTGGTGTGAGTTTAAGCCACCGGGTCCAGGACTCGAACCATGGTCAACTACGAGGGAGTCCAGCAACATAACCATTACGCCAACTGCTGGTCTCTCTCTGGTCAAATTTTAAAAAGTAAATAAATGAATAAATAAAATTAATTTTTTTAAAAAAATATTATATTGTGCTAACTCTTATCTATATAAATTACCTTTCTGATATGTGCAGATACATTAGTGACCAAAAAAATGACTATTTCCAATATTTGAACGCATTTATTATTAGCCCCTATATTAAGAAAAGAATATTCTTTGCTTGGTATGTTTTATTGGTCTAATTTTGACCTCTTTATTTAAATCACCCTATTAAAGATGTTCACTTTGTTCACTGATTTTCACTTCCTTAAAATACCCCTTAAACATTAATATGTTCCTGTTCAGGAAGAAAAATGAAACCCACAGTAAAAATTGTACAACTGTTGGTCATCTTTCATATACAGGCAATTAGTTCCCATAGAAAATTGAGTAAGAAGAAAACTATACTAATAAATCAACCTCCCAAAGAATAGTAATACTTTTAAGCCTATCTATACAAGTTTCCTTAAGGTTACAGGGTTTCCTAAATCATACTAATACAACACCTCTTCTTAATGAAGTCATTCAAAGGAGGAAGAGGTGGAGTCTACTACTTGTTGATTGGGAATAACAGTGAGGACAAACCTTGCATGTTTGGTTCCTAATTATCACAGCCATTAAAATTAGTGTTATCCTTAGGGAAAGCATACAAAAATAAGGAAGATCGTCTTTTCTTTGTAACTAATAGACTGTCTTGAAACTTTGGGAATTAAGAGACGAAAACAAGGGCCCAAATGTGGCATGATGGGTAAGGCACTGGACTCCGATAAGGCCGGCTATGGTTTGAGTACTGGATCTGGCGGCTTGCCCTCTCACTTTCCCTTTCTCTCTCTGGTCAAATTAAAAAATAAATAATAATAACAAATTAAATAGTTCTTTCAAATAAAAAAGAGCAAGAGACAAAGACAAAATTTATGACTCTGTATCTGTATTCTGGAGCCATTTCAGGGATTATTGTGCTAAGGATACTCTGTACATTGCTTTACTGTGCCCACTCGGCCAGGACAGTGCCATGTGGGCTCACTGTTGACTGTTTTTTGAGCCATGAGAAGCCAGGGCAGAATAGGAAACTATGGTTGCTTGACAGTGAAATGAGACAGAAGTAAAATGGGCCCCCAAGGCCTTTCTAACCTTAGACAAAGCCGATCTAGGCTGAGTGTACAGGATTTTGGTTATCACCCTCACAATTCTCATTGAACTTTGCCTCGGGATTGGCGACTGAGATGTTTACCTGTTTGAACTTCAGTTTAGGTCTTTGCAGAATACAAATACTTTCTCCTTGACTGGTTCATAGCATAGCTATCAGGATTGAATGTGAAAGCAGTTTCCGAACTGTACCAGCCCATGTGAGCACAGCGATGTCGTTGTCACTGTCACAGTCACTGCGTATCCTGGGTACCTGCACGCATTGCATTCCAGACTGTCACTTGCAGTGTCGTCATACAGAGCAACTTCGTAAGACAAGCTCCAGTTTATAAACCGATACATACAAATACAGTCTAGTGTTGATTTTCATGCTGGAATTCCACAATTGACATAGTGTGAAGTGGGAGCAAGTATGAGTTCTCAGAAGGTAAAGTTAATATATCTCACACCTGTGTACTATCAGAAGCCTGTGTCGAAAACATGCTGTTGCATCATGTTGCCCTGTTGCCAAAGGAAACATTTTGACATGTTACGTTGATAGGACATGACTGATAAATTAAGAATCACCACCAAAATGAAATTTACATCCTCCAAAGAAGCTCCTTATAGCTAATACTGTTTCTTAACTTGCATTAGTTTACAGACTCTGAGTTTATAAATTGTTACCGCAGTGTATGAAAGTGCAAGGAAACCTAGCCATCCTACTTGTTGAATAGTAACCTGCCAGTTGGTGAATCTCTGTATCATAATTTGTAATCGTGGCCACTGTTTTACTTTTAGCTGCTATTTAACAACTATGGTGTGGTTTTGAAAACATCTCCAGTAATTTTGCTCTCAAAAGAAGTTATTGGGTTGTTGGGAAAGTCTTGATGCATTTATGCATTGGAAAGAAAAAGTCATGACTTTTCCAGTGACCTAATACATACAATAAGCTTTTGTTGTAATAGATGTAGGAAGCTGAGACTAAAATTCAGATTTTCCTTAGCTGTTAGAAGCAGAGATAAAGAAACACACATATTAATTCATACATACACATTCAAGCTATTTTTTAATCTATAGGTAAATAATTAATACACCTTGTCCTATATATTGCAAATGAAAATCCTTTTAATTTTTTCTTCATTTCCTCTTAGTTAAGATTATCCCCAAGAAAAAGAAGGGTAGAAAGAAAGTGAGTTCTTGGGACCAGCAGTTGGCATAATGGCTATGTCGCTGGACTCCCACATAGTTGACCACGGTTCAAGTCCTGGACCCTGTGGCTAAAACTCAGGCCGGGTACATGTGCGTGCATGCCTAAGATCCCAGAAGAAGAATGGAGGAGAAGGGATTGTGGTGTAGCCATTCCCCCTAGGGGGTGATTTCTCACTTTCTCTCTCTGTCTCTCCCTGTCTTTCAGGTAAGCACCCCGGTCCTATAGCAAAAACCTCTCAAAAAAAAAAAAAAAAAAAAAAAAAAAAGAAAGTGAGTTTTTAAAAATATACTATGGTTATCTTTCGTATATGCTCTTTAACTTGTGAATGTGTGTGAATATAAAATATAATACTGTGTCTAGAGTTATTTTTTAAATATCAGGATTAGGCCCTTTTATGTAAAGGCATTTTAGAGCTTTGTGAGGGTATTTTTTGTTCTAGACGGACAATTTGAATACCAATAATTTTGAGCAAACATCATACATCTGTTTCAACAACAGATTCAATACTGTAATTGGTAGTTCACCACAAATATATTAATATTAGAAATGCATACTCCTAAAATGCACTTAGCGCTGGAAAGTTAATACTGCCTAGAAAGCATGTGGTTATATGAGTATAAGTGAATTTCTTTCAAGCTTTTAATCTATACATAGAAAATTCCTAAGGTGTTAAGATCACATTGGTTTTATAGCTCCTTTGATAGATGATAACATCATCACTGCCTGTCAAATTTATTATAGTAATGTGAAGAGAATGGTGGAATTATTTTATAGGTCTTACCAAACCCGGTAGAAGTATACATGTGAGTCAGTGAGCTCAAGGGTAGTGTCTGTGTCCATCATCTTCTACAGCAAGAACGTGTGTCGGAAAGAAAGCCTCATCGGCAGGAAGCATCGCAGCCCTTCTCTATTAATCATGTTCTGTTTAGGCAGTATGAGCATGTCTGCTTTCAATGACAGAAATAAAATTCTTGAAGAGAAGAGTATATGACATGAACTCTGAGGGGATAGTGAAGTGCCTGTCTTGAGTCCCTGTGGACTAATTAAAAGATAGAAAAATACAGCCAACAAAGTCAAATTTTATAGCAAAACCAGAAATTATATTAGGAAAAAAATGTAATACATAGGGATAAATTTTTAAAGATATGTTCAAGATCCGTACAATAAAAACTACAGAACCTGGCCCAAACTTGGTGGTGCGATTGGTAGCACACTGAACCACAGTGGTGGAAGCCATGTGGCCTACCAAGGGTTTGAGTCCCTAGCCTTGTTGATCTGAAACACACTAGGCACACAGATACATGCTCAAGATCCTAATGAACTAGAGGGCTGGAGAAAGAAGATTGTGGCATGACCAGACCCTTCTTGCTTGCACACACATGCATATACACACATATGCAAGCACACTCTCTCTAACATGAATTAAAAAATAGATACATAAAATACCCAGACAAGTTAAAGAAGACTTAGATAATACAGATTGCACCTTCATAGATGGGAGGACTCAATTTGTAAATGTTACATTAATCTATAGATTGAACAAAATCAAAATCAATATCCTAAAAGGCTTTTGATTAAAATTGATAGGCTGCTCCTAAAATTTGTATGGAAATGCAAAGAGCCTGTAATGACCAAAACAATTTTTGAAGACCTACACATATGATGCCGAGACCTATGATAAGCCACAGTATCAGGATGCACAGCAGAGGGCCCACAGATAGACCCAACAGGCATGTGGTCAACTGATTTTAACAAGGTGCCAACATCAAAAGAAAGATAGCTTTACTAACTGGTTCTGGAGTACTTGTACATCCATATGGAGAAAAAGAAATGAACCTTGGCCCTTACATCATTTACAAAATCAATTCAAAATGAATCAAAAACAAATTTATAGGGACCAGCACTTGGCATAATAGCTATGTCACTAGACTCCCATGTAGTTGACCGCAGTTTGAGTCCCGGACCATTCCGGGTGCAAGTGCGTGCATGCCCAAGATCCCGAGAGGAGGATGGAGGAGAAGGGATTGTGGCGTGGCCACCCCCCTGGGGGGTGATTTCTCGCTTTATGTCTCTCTGACTCTCTCTGTCTTTCTGGCAAGCGCATGAGCACTATAGCAAATACCACTCCCCAAAAAAACCCATAAATTTATAAATTAAAATTCTAAACTTTTTAGAATAAAATGTTGACGAATATCTTTTGGAACTTGGGATAGTCAGAGATTTCCTAAATAGGACATGAAAGCACAAATGGAAAAGGAAAAGGAACCGGTGAGTCCTTCAAAAGTTGAAAGCTTCATCAAAGTTGAAATGGCTATGTCGCTTTAGTCGACCGCGGTTCGAGTCCCGGACCCGGCGGCTTAAACTCACGCCGGGCGCGTGTGCGTGCGTGCCCAAGATCCCGAGAGGAGAATGGAGGAGAAGGGATTGCGGCGTGGCCATTGGGGGGTGATTTCCTGCTTTCTATCTCTCTGTCTCTCTCTGTCTGTCTGGCGAGCGCACGCGCCCTATAGCAAAAACCTCTCCAAAAAAAAAAAAAAAAAAAGATAACATTAAGAAGATATACATGTATATATGTATATGTATATTATATATGTGTGTGTGCATGTGTATCTCCTTTAAATGTGTGTGTCCATGTGTATCTCCTAGTTCTTAATTCTAGAATACTCCAAGAACAAAGCACAATTGAATAATCAGTTAAAAGCCCAACTAAAAATGGCAAAAGATGATATGCAGGTGGCAGATAAGTGCACAAAATTGGGCTCAGCATCACCAGTCCTGAGATAAATGTCATTAAAACCACAATGAGCCACTCATACACACCCATTAAAATAACTAAAAATTAAAAGACTGGCAATACCAAATGTTAGTTGAGGATATGGCCATCTGGAATTGTCAGATATTGCTGGTAGGAATATAAAATGTATGGCTACTCTATTACTCTGCTGTTGAGTTTCCAACAGAAATATCTGAAACTTGTTGACTCATAAGAATGGAAATTTATTCAACTCATGGTTTGGATAGCCAATTCTGAAGTAAGGATACAATGTGGTGGGGGGTAGAATCTTGCGAAGAGCAGCAATCCATACATTTCTGCCTGTTTAGGTCCCCTTTTCCTCCTTTTGAGTCTACCACAGCTCAGTTATATGGTCCCTACCCTAATGACCTTATCACACCCAGAGACGCCACCCTGGGACAGTCCCATGAAAGGATTGCATTTTGACTTGACACCTTTACAATATAATCAAGTCCCAACATGTGAATTTGGAGTGAGGGGAACATTCAAAGTGTAATAGTTCACTCCCGGCCCCCAAATTAATGTACTTCTTTATCATACCATTCCAGTGGTCCCAGAAGTCTCAGCTCATTTCAACACCAACTCCAAAGTCCAAAGTTTCATCTAAGATTCCAAAATCATATTCTCTGTGAGCTTGCAAAACGAAAACAAATTGCATACTCCCAAAATGCAATGGAAGGGTAGGCATGAGTAATTTCCTTTCCATCAGCTGAATGGTGTAACGGGCCCTAAACAAGTTTGAAATCCAAGATGGCAGATGTTCAAATGCCTAATGACACATCCTGGATACATTGAGGGGATTGGTCCCTCCAAAATATCAGGCAGCCTTGTCTCTCTGACCCTGCTGGCCTCCATCCATGGTTCTACTCTTTCTAGTTGGGGTGTCACATCTGCAGTTCTTTCAGTTTGGTGCTGAACACTAATAGTTCCACAGTTTTAGGGTCTTGAGGGCGGTCCCACCCCTGCAGCTCTGCTAGATGTGGCCCTGTGCGATAGTCTCTGTTCCGACCCCACATTTTCACCTGACATTGCTCGATTAGAGACTCTCGTTTCACACTCCAACCTGCAGCTGGTCTCTGCCTAGTCTCCCAGGCTGTTCTGTTCCAGACTGTCTTTGAAATCTCAGTGGAGGGCATCATGTCCTTGAGCTCTGTGAGCCTGCAGAATCACCTCCACATGCAGGCCTCTGAGATCTGCTTGCAAATTCTGGAGGAAACAGTGGAGCAACAGCTGTAATGGCAGGTCAAGCTCAACCTAGGGCCACTCAAATCACAGCCAGGGCCAAAGAATGCTTTATCGGAAGTGGTAAGCTGAGTCCTGAGATGGCTCGGGCCAGATTCCCTGAAATTATTTTGCTTTCCTAGACCTTTGGGCTTGTGATAGGAAGGGCAGTGCCCTTGGGTTTGTTTTTGTTTGTTTGTTTGGTTTTTGGTTTCGTTCCCGCCCCCCATTCTCTTGACATTTGTCACTTGGATTCCTTCTTGTCTGCATATCTCTTCAGCATCTGATCACTGTACTACAGCTTTAGTGTTCTGTCCTGGAAATACTCCTCCATTCTTTACCATAAAGCTGACTTGGGGAGGTTCCTGATATGCTACTAAAAGCACCCATACAGCTCCTTGTATATCTTGCTTTGAGATCTCATTTTTCAGATCTTCATCATTCTTAAATTCATTCTTCCACAGAGCCTTAAGCAATGAACACTTTAAGCAAAAGTGTGCTATGATGTAACATAGATGACCTTTTCTCCAATTTCCAATACAATATTCTTCATTTTCCTCTGAAACTTCATTGGAATGACCTTTACATTTTTCTATCATTATTCTGGTCAGTACCATTTAACCAATCTCTAAGAAGTTCCAATTCACTTCCAAACTGTCCTTTGTGCTTCTCCCCAAATCTAGGTTTTTCCTAGCCTTCTCCAAATGTCTTCCCATTACTCAGTTCTAAAACCACTTTCACATTTTCAGATGTGGACAGAGGCATAACCATGCTCTCTGTACCAATTTCTGTCTTAGTTAATTATTACTTTCAGAAATACCTCAGTCTAGATGAATTTGAGAGGATAGAGGTTTATTTGACTCATGATGCTATCCATTTGGAAGAGCTAAAGGCATCACAAAAGGGCAGAGGGCAGAGTCAGGAGCAGAGAAGCTGTCAATAGGTTTACGTCTGTTCTGGTCTTCTTTCTTCTTCAATTAGTCCACCAGAAATCAGACATAAGGGCCTTCCCTGGTGACTTTCACAACCAGAGGCACCACCCTGAGACATCATAAGGAGATTACATCTTCACTTAACAATACAACCAAGTCCCAACACATTTTTGGGGGATCGGAGAATCATCCACATTATAGCAGCAACTTTGGAAAAGTTTTGATATGTTCTTATGAAATTAAACACATACCTAACATATAACCCAGTAGTTCCACTCTGAAGTATTTACCCAAAGTAAATGAAAATAATATATGTTCACACAAAATCTTGTCCACAAGTGCTCATGGCAACGTTATTCAAAATAATAAAAAATTAGAAATAACTCAAGTGTTCATTGAAAGATGAGTAGATAGGGGCCAGGCAGTGATGCAGCAGTGAAATTTGTGCTCTGTGAGTCAGTCCCACTTGGGAAGGTTCCTGATTCAACTCCAGAAACCTCCCTAAGTATATTGGACATGTACTTGCCCATGATCTGGGACTGGCTGAAGGCTAGAGATGGACTGTAGTGTCAAACTTGGTGGGGTTGCTGTCTGTCTTCTCTCAATCCAAGGAAATAAATAATAAACTTAAAAATATTTTTAGAATAAATGATGGTAGGTAAATAAATGAACAGAATTCCAATTAGTAAGAGAAAGGCCTGAACAATGTGAATGAATCTCACTCACATTATCCTGAGTGAAAAAAATGAGGCATAAACTAACACATACTATATGATTTGGTTTGTGAACTCAGAAGAGGCAAATCTCTAGTCAGAGAAAGCAGATATTTGATTTCCTGGATGTGGGAGGTTATCACAGGCAAGAGGGGAGGGACCAAGGAGCTGTTTGGCATGCATTGATAATCTACTCCATGAAATCCTGGAAGAAAACTTTTTTTTTTTTTTTTTGCCTTTTTTATTGCAGTATACTCAACATGATGTATAGTCAATACAGGTACTGTTTCTTGTATATAACATGTATCTCACAGATTATTCAAAGAGCAAACAAGGGCTGGCCCTGTAGCCTAGTGATTAAAGGAGCTGATCCCCCATGGCCAACCATGGTTCAAATCACTGCTCTGGTGGCCATCTGCAGGTGTGCCCCCACAGAATGGAGACACGGAGGAGAAGGGGTTGTGACATGACCACAGTGGTAGTGGTCCATGACTCCACTGGGAGTGCTTTCTTTTTCTCCCTCTCTCTGGCTCTCTGTCACCCTCTGGTGAGCACACATGCCCTCTAGCAATTAAACAAAAAAAAAAAAAAAAAAAAAAAAAAAAAAAAAAAAAAAAAAAAAAAAAAAGGCAAGGAAAGGCACATGGCAAGAATTACCCTGCTTATTATTTCTTTTGAAAATTCTATGAAAGCATTTTAGGTATTAGAATTGTATTTCTTAATACAAAAAAAAGTTTTGCGCTTTTCTGTGATAGTTATTATTTTTTTACACTTCTTACTTACCTTTTATATATATTGACTTAATTCATTCAGTTATTTTTTTTATTTTAAATTTATTTATTTTTCCATTCATTCACTGAATATCATCACAGCATACAAAATGTAATTTCCCATCTGGAATACACTGGGTATTGGCTTCATCATACATGGTATTGTCAACAAATAGTTTTCCATTTCCATTTTCCATTCAAAAAATATCTTTGTGTGTGTATGTATGTGTGTATACATACACAGATATATCTATCTATCTATCTATCTATCTAGATATAGATATATATATCTGCCATTTCCCACCCTCCTCCAACACTGTCTCTGGTATCTACAGTTGCTTTCCATTCCTTTTTTTTTCCTCCACATTCTTTTGCTTCATAAAATATCTTAATCTAAATACTTTCCATAGCAAGTTCGCTGATATATACACATCTGTGAACACATGTCTGACTTTAGATATGAAACTCTGTGAGTAGAATGGAATATACTATAAAGTAGCACCTAGTTGAGGCTATGTCGCTTACTACAATCTTTAAGTATTTTTTAAAGAATTATTTTAATTTAATTTTATTTATTCATTTATTTTATTTTAATTTGACCAGAGAGAGAGTGACACAGGGAGGGAGAGAGAGAGAGAAAGTGAGAAAGCAAGCCACCTGGTCAAGAACTTGAACCGTGGTCAACCATGTGGGAGTGTCCAGCACCTTAACCACCATGCCACCTACTGGTCCCTTAAGTATTTTTTTTATTTCAAGTAAAGCAGTTTTAGCTTTAATAAACCAAAATCAAAAAATGCTAAAAGAAATTTGCTTAAGACTTAAAGCCAGTAAATAGGTTAGGATTCTGATCAAATAGTAACTACATGAACCTAGCAACAGCTCAAGAGAAGACAAAAATCTTTAAATCTGGAAAACAAAGCATAGAAGAAAATCAATAATGATTTAGTCAAAAGTCATAAAACTCTATTTTGCCAGTTCAGCCTCATGTAATTAATCTCTCTTCTGTTGTGGTCCTATCTTTCTGTTTAAATTCTGGAAGATAACATTCAACTCTGGACTTTTCCCTACCATTAAATTGGTTGCTTTTGAACTCTTATTATCATGTGTCTGTATTTAGTTTTCCTGTTATAGCAACTCCATTCAAAACTTCTTGGAAAGCTGATCTGGTGTTGGTAAATTTTTTCAGGTTTTTTTTTAATCTGAGAATGTCTTTTCTGAGAATGTGTTTTCTTCCCATATGAAGGATAATCTTGCTGGGTGTAGTATTTTGGGTTGAAATTGTATTTCACTCAACAATTTGAATATATTTTCCCATTCTTTCCTTGCTCGCATTGTTTCAGAGGAGAGGTCTGCTGTTAGCCTGAGGAGATATCCTTTGTAAGTAACTTGACATTTCTCTCTTACCAATTTTAGTATCTTTTCTTTGTCTGTGGTTTTGGTCAATCTGGCTATAATGTCTCTTGGAGAAGATCTTCTTGGGTTGATTCTATTTTTGGGATCCTTTGTATTTCTTGGGTCTGTATCTTTGAATGCCTCTCTACATTTGGAAAGTTTTCTTCCAGGATTTCATGGAATAGATTATCAATGCACTTATTGTTCTCTTCACCTTCTGGGATACCAGTTATCTGGATGTTTGGACATTTAATGGTATCTAGTATGTCTCATATATTATTCTCATTTTGGGGGGATATTTTCTCAGTCTTTGTGGTGAATTTTTCTAGGGCAGAAATTCTGTCTTCTACATCTGAGATTTGATCTCCTGTATGATCTAATCTCTTTTAATACTTTCAAGGGAGGTTTTGATTTCCTATATTACAGCCTATATCTCTAACAGTTCTGTTTGATTCTTTCTGATAGTGTGTATTTCCTCTTTCAGATAGTGCAAGAACTTCCTCATCTCCTGCAACTTGTTGGCTTTTCTGCATCTTCTGGAGTTCATTTTCTCTCTTCTCTTGCATCTCTGTTAGCTTTGTCACTATGAATAGTCTAAATTCTTTATCTGGCATTTCCATGAGTTCCATTGTACCTGTCTGTGGATGAAGAGGAGTTGTTTTATTCACTTGGGGGAGGGGGATGGAGGTATTTTCTTGGTTTCTCATATTTCTTGTGCCTCTAAGGTAATTTCTGGTCATCTAAACCGTAATCCCTATTTCTTGAAGTGTAATCTGAATGTTCAGAGGCATGCAGGAAGAGGTGATCTGCAATCTCTGCAGTTTTGTTTTTCTCTCACTCTCTAGATTGGGGTCTGGAGGGTAAAGTCTCAGCAGAAAATCTTTAGTAGTCTTTCTTAGTCCCTAAAAGGAATAGTTCACAGCTCAAAAATCTATTCATTCAGTTATTAAAGTGATGTTCTCCTGAAGGTAATATTAAGCAGTTTGTATGTATTCTGAACTGCCTAAGACTTTTTTCTAAATCATGCTTTACCAAATTCAAAATTCAAAATTAGTATGTTTAGAAAAAGTCATCATGTAGTTTTAAAGATCATTGCAGAGTTGGGAGGAAGGCAGTAGACTTCACTGATGCCTAAAGGTCACTTGGCCTACAAAAGTGAAACTCTCCTTGTGCAGATTTCAATTAATTCCTTCTTTGAACTTTCCATCCATCACCAGATGGCATATTAGTAACTCACTCTATCTCATCCAAGTTTAGCATGATTGGTTTTGGTTAAATTGGGTAATTGTCAAGGGAATCTAACATGCTGCATCAAAATTGTAGTCATTATATTTTTTATTAATTTTATCTTTTTTTCCTTAAATTCTTAGATCTGATTCACTTTGGCTTTCTTCTGATTATATTCTGTTTCTGAATGCTGTTATATTAAGCATTTAAAAGTATGTGTATGTCAGGGACCAGCAGTTGGCATAATGGCTATATCACTGGACTCCCATGTAGTCGACTGTTGTTCAAGTCCTGGACCCAGTGGCTTAAACTCACACCAGGCATGTGTGCGTGCGTGCCCAAAATTCCCTAGAGGAGTATGGAGGAGAAGGGATTGTGGCGTGGCCATCCCTCCTGGGGGTGATTTCTCACTTCCTGTCTCTCTGTCTACACTCTCTGTCTTTCTGGCAAGCGCACATGCCCTACAGCAAAAATACCTTTCCAAAAAAAAAAAAAAAAAAAAACAAAAGTATGTGTATAACAACAGAAATCTCTTTCAAAAGCAAAAGATTGACAAGATTTCCTGAAAATTTCAACCAAAGTTTTATAACTCCACAGATAATTCATATACAGTGTAAAATACTAAGGACTGAGCTCTTTTGAACTTATTTTCCTTAAGTGATTTCTGGGAAACTTTGCTGTGAGCTTTTACAAATGACGCATTGACTCCTCTTACAAAAGCAAAAGAAAACCTCACGCTCAACTCTTGGCTCTGGCATCCAATCTTCAGAGGATCCCTCTATATACGATGGCATTTGTGCACCATACAGCTTTGTGAAATGTGAAATTGCCCAATGGATGAACTGCAATCTGTTCTTTTGTGTATCTTAGTAAAGAATGTCAGCTGAACTCGCAGGGAAGGGGAAGTGCTGATATGTCCTCCCTTGTCTTCAGGACACAGATGGCCCAGCGATGTCTGTGGCTCAGTGAAGGTGAGGGGCTGCTGAGCTGCCATTCAGCAAAGATGGATGAAATCTGAGAAGTTCAAGGAAAGAACTGGCCTGGAACCAAGGGCATTTGCATGCGAAGCCATTGTCTCATGTTCTACCTCGGCTTGCACACGGAATTTTCAGTTGGACTTTTTCTGCTTATTTTAATGACTTGCTCAGAACAATTCAGGCATATCACGAGAAAGTTATGATTGGTGACGCCAGGAAGCTGATACACATAGATTAAGCACCTGGAGACGCCTGTGTAAACTTAACATAGCTATGTTTGTACACTCGCTTCTGTTCGGTTATGTTTAAAAGAGATCAATGCCTGGAAAGTTAAATCATTTCATTTTGAACTAGCTTACCTTGGTAATATCTTTGAGTTCTAGAACTATATATTTTAAATATTTTGGCACCAGTAAAATTTAGAGAATTGCTAATCTAATAGCAATTAGACAATGTTATTTTTTTAAGATTAGTAATTGCTTTTTCAGCAAAGAAAAGGTGAGTCATGAATGGTAATTTTTCTACTAATTTTTAAAATTAGGTATTAGCAGGACAGTATACACATATATATTTTTCTTTAGAATCACTAAAAATTCAGTATTGGTCACTAAATTGAAACATGGCTGTTTTGTAATGTTTCCTAAAATGTATCCTTCCTTTAATGGGCTCTCTAGATATTATGAAACAAGTTGAGCTTTTATCCAATGAGTTCTCTAATATGGATGAGCTCCCTAAATCTTTACTTGTGGTCCTTACTACATCCTTTAATCCATTTCATCTACTCTAGCTCCTAGACAATTCCAGACTCAGTGTTTAAAACCCGGTGTTCAGGGACCAGCAGTTAGCGTAAGGCTATGTTGCTGGACTCCCATGTGATCGACCACGGTTTGAGTCCCAGGCCCAGTGGCTTAAACTCACGCCGGGCAGATCGGGAGAGGAGAAAGGAGGAGAAGGGACTGCAGCGTGGCCATCCGCCCTGGGGGGTGATTTCTTGCTTTCTATCTATCTGTCTCTCTCTGTCTTTCTAGGGAGCACACGTGCCCTATAGCTTAAAAAAAAAAAAATAAAATCTCGAAACAAACAAAAAACCCGTGTTCAACTAAGACCCCTCTGAAGTATTCCAACTCTGATTTATCTTTTCAGAAGGTTTTGAGAAAAAACAGTAGGTCCAAAGCTCACTTTTCTGGGTAAACCTCATGTAGGGTAGCCATTCTTAGCTTAGAATGTAACCAGGAAAGCTGGTAAAGATGTCAAGGTGTAGGATTTCTCCCTTCCTCACAACTGAGTACCATATTCCACAAGAACTGACCTTGTGTTTATCTGGTGGTAGTACTAGGTCAAGGATGAAGGAGATGTGTTTAGTTATTAAACAAAAATGGGCCAGAGGTAGTGTGATGGTTAAGGTGCTGGATCCCACATGGCCAATGCTGTGGTTCAAGTCGTAGACCTGGTGACCTGAGAAAAACCCTAGGTATGTGTGCATGCCTACCCAGAGTCCCAGAAGGTGGGTGGAAGAAAATGGACTATAGAGTGGTCATCCCAGGCAATGATTTCTCACTTTCCCTTTCTCTCTCTGTCTCACTCTGGTGAGGATATGTGCTCTATGGCAAAACTCTAAAAAATGAATAAATAAAACTGGGTAAAAAATGTATTCAGCCCTAAGCCATGTACTATTCTGAGTGCCTAGTATATGTTCAGGATTTAAACAGAGATTCTTGACCTTGGGGACATCTAGGAGACAGCACTAAACAAAGGGCATAATCAGGAGTAAATTACATTATGTATAAAAGATAAAATACAAAGAAGAAAGGAAAGAGTAGAGAAGAAAAGGGGGATTGTAGTTTTAAAGATGGCCCTGGGTAGGGAGAAGACAGGCAGTTACAGCCTTAAGTTGGGAGGTCCAAGAGGGTCTTGTTGGGATGGGGACATATGACAAAGAGTCAAGGAAATGAGCAAACTCTTCATGGATCTGCCGGCCTAAGTGCTCTGGGCAGCAATAAGGACCAGTGCAAAAACAGGCCACCGTGATTGAGTAAGACTGGAAGGGGAAAATCCAACACGTTTACCCAGTGGGCTAAAGATGCATGTTCAGAAGCTGTATAATATCGAGGAATGCCATTAGAGTAGCATAGGTGGAACTTGAGACTTCTGTCAGAAGATGAAACTGCAGCCGATGGGCCATCCCACTTGGGAAACAGTAGAGTTTGTTTATTTTAAATAAGGTAGGTGTTAACATTTGAGAAAAAGTATTAAGAGGTCCTTGTACTGAGGCCTTGCAGTGATCTTTCTTTATGTGTGCCTCAGCACATGGAATGGCCACTCTATCAATAAGAGACTGTGTGCTTCAGCAAATTATTCCAATTCAGTCAACACGGGCCACATTAACAGGTAAAGCAAACTGTGTATTGTGTCTGGAACTAGTCTTTCTTTTATTCAACAGTCATATGTTGAACATTTATTCAATGCAATGCCTCATGTAAGGCACTCTGTTGAATACAAAAATAAAGAAAATGTGGTCCATATTCATGGATAAAATGTTTACGTAATGTGTAAGTATTGTGTGGAAGAAAACAACTTCCTCCTTTGCACATGAAGGAGTAACTGTTATAGGACTTGTCCTCCTACCATTGAAAAGAAAAGGAAAGAGAAAAGAGAAAGAGAGAAGAAAAGAACTAGCAAACTAGGTAAAACACAGAAAGCAACTGCTTTCAGACACTGGAGATAGCAGCTCAGGACCACATTCCTAAGAGAAGAGAAACAAGGTGTTTCCTGCAGGCTTGCAGCTTGCTTTCTGGAAGCAGCTTCCTCACCACGGTTCAGGGAGAAGGCACCCTGTCAAGCTAAAACCAAGTGGAGGAGGCAGAAGACTGGCATGGTTGCAGTTTACAAAGCAGATGAGCCACAAGACAGAAGGAGCTCTACAGTTAATGAGCTTCAGAAATTTGCCCAGGCTTTTCATGTACATATGAAAACTCTAGAGTCTGACAAAGAGCAACTGCTGGGGACTCACAGCTCCGGAGCACACTGGGCTGTCCGCATTCAAGGTACTGCCACTCAAGTTGGAGAAAATGTATTGAAAATCCTGAACATTCAGTAGAGAATCCAGAAGATTGTGTCTTCCTTGTGCCTTAGTAGGAAGGCATGATCTAGACTTCCTCTAACAAAGTTTACATTACAAAGAAAGTTTGGCTACTCTATTGTAGACCTCTTCTAGCATAGCTTAAAAACAAACCTTAGGAGCATCAAACTGATCTCTTAGTAATGTAACAGACCTCAAAGTGTCACCTACAATCAGGAGAAAAATTAGTTAATGGAAATACACTGGAAAGGATAAAGATGTTGTAATGAACATATGGAAACTTTAAAAAACCTATTATTAATATGCTCAAGGATTTAAGGAAAAATATGAACAAAATCTGCAGAAAAATGGGAAATTTCTAAGGGGAAAAAATTCTAAAAATGAGTCAATATGGGACAGCAAGTGGCATGGTGCTTAAGGTGCTGGATTCCCATATGGTTAATCGCAGTTTGAGTCTTAGACCTGGTGACTTGAAAATCACAACAAATAAATAGATAAATAAATGTTTTAAAAATAAAAGTCAGCAGAACTTCTAAAACTAAATGATAAATAAAATGAAACATTCACTGGATTGGGTTAACGGGATATTAAGTGCTGTAAAAGAAACAATAGTGGGCTTGAAGACACAGTACTGAACTTCCAAATAGAAACTCAAGAGACAAAGGGGGGGGGGATAGAGAGGACGGAGCCTCAGTGACGCAGGGATGACATTTACAGCCTCACATTGTTTCTGGAATCCTAGAGGGAAAGGAGAGAAAGGGAGGGGCAGGGAAAAAATGTTGAGGGAATAGTGACTGAAAATTTTTCAAATTTTATGAAACCTATAAGCCCAGAGACACAGATTGGAGAAAAAAAAAAGAAAAATTATAATCATTTACATTTTATTATAAGGAATCTGTAAATAAATTTGTAAAACTAAGTGAACTGACCAAATCTATAGATGATTTGTACAAATTGTATTATGTTTCTGTATACTAGCAATGAACAACTGGAGATGAAATTTTAAAAACACATTTTCTTATAGCACTAAAACAGCATGTTATCACTAGGGAGAAATCTATGCACAGACTAGGTCTGGAGACCCTCAGAACATGGCTATAACAAGTAAGAGCCCTAAATAAGTAGAGAGAGAGGTACTTACGGTCATAAAGACTCAATACCATTGTAGTGTCCACTCTCCCCAAACTGATCTATAGGTTAACACAATCAAAATTCTGCAGGATTTTTGTAGTAATTGACATGCTGATTCTAAAAACTTACATGCCAGTGCAGAAGCTCTAGTGTGGTTGAAACCTTTTGAAAGTGAATGAATGTCTTATGCCACCTGATGTTAAGACTTACTGTAAAGCTACAGTAATCAGAAGAGAGTAGTTTTGGTGCAGATATAGAAATAGACTCATACCTATATGGTTAGCTGATTTTTCTGTAAAGGCACAAAGGGAAAAATGATAATCTTTTCAATAAATGGTGCTGAACTACTTAAATAGCCACACAGAAATAAACAGAAAACAATCCATGGACCTTACCTCTTACTCTTCACAAAAACTAACTTGAAATGAATTGTAGAAAAAAATGGAAAAGCTAGAAGTATAAGTCTGCTAAGATAAAGGAAGAAGCCTTTCTGACCTTGGTGTGGGCCGATTTTTTAGCTAGTTCATAAATAATACAAATCATAAAAGGGAATGTGTTTTTTCAAAATTGATAGCTAAAGAAAAGCCCCTTCAACAAAAATAAAAGGTAAGCCACAGAGTAGGAGAAAATATTTGCTGTACATATCTGATGAAAGACTTAAATCCAGAATATACATAGTACAGCCTACAACTCAATTTTAAGAAGACAAAGAACCAAATAAAAAATATGTAAAAAAAGATATTTGAGCGGAAAAAAAAAAGCACATGAAATGATGCTAAACATCACCAGTCAGGATGGAAATGCAAATGCGAGCCATAATGACACGCCACTATACACCCACTAGAATGGCTAAAATTAAAAAGACTGAGAACACCAAATGCCAGTGAGGATGTGGAGCATCTGGAATTGTCATGCATTGCTGGTGGGAATGTCAAATGGTACAGCCAGTTTGGAAAATAGTTTAACAAGTTCTTATAAAATTAAGCATATACTTACTACCATATGACCTAATAATTCCATTTCTGAGAATTTACCCAAGAGGAATAAAAGCATATGTCCATGCCAAGATTTATATATGAACATTTATAGTAGCTCTGTTCATAATAGCCAAAAGCTAACGATGACCCCGGTGCCCATCCACAGATGAATGGATAAATGAACTGTTCATGAAATGGAATATTACTCAGCAATTAAAATGAATGAACTACAGACACGTACAGCAGCTTAGATGAATCTCAGAATCAATACGCTGAGCAAACATAGCCAGTCACTGGAGAGTGCCACCGTGTCATTCCGTCTAAGCACTATCATGGGTTCTCCTGACCTGCAGTAAGAAAGGAGATTTGGGGTGCCCGGGGGCAGGATGTGTGAGGAGAGTGTTCAAGGCAGTGACATAATTCTGGATCTTATTTGTGGTGATAGTTACCAGAGTGCATGTATTTGTCAAAACTCATTGAACCATGCACTTAAAATGTGTTCAAGTAATCGACTATAAATTATGCCTCAGTAAAGCTGGTTTTTAAAAGTCAGATGGAAGCTGAAGTCCTGAACGTTGAACAGAGCCATTCAGCACGTAGGTGGCAGTGGGCAGTGTTCCCTAGTGTGACAAGAGCTCTCTGGAAAATGCGTTTTGAGTTCAGCTTTTAAGGGCTGAAATGAGTGAAAGGTGCATTGTGGTATAGATTATGGGAAAGTATTAGATGTAGAAAAACAACTTGAATCAGGAATATTCTACTAAATGGCTGGCTGGACTTTTGTAAATGACAATAGCTTGAGAGACAATATGGGGAAACTGTTCCAGAACAAAGGAGAGCAACAGGCCACTCTGTGCCGGGGGCCTGGACCAGGTCCTGGGCCACCATTTTCTCCCCCTTTCTTTCTTTCTCTTCTTCTTTTTGTTTTCTTTTTTTGTTATAGTAAACGTCATTGGAACATTTGGTGAAGTTTGGATAAGGCTCATCGATTGGAGAGTATTTTTGAATAATTTAAAATTGTGTGTTTTTAACCATTGCTCTGTGGTTAAGACACAGCAAGTCCTTGTCCTAAGGGGCTCACAAGGAAGTTTTAAAGGTAAAAGTGCCTCAGTTCTGGGACTTGTTCCCAAATGGCTCATAAAAATAAAAGCAGAATGTGTGTGTATATATAGAAAGACAGGTAAATGTTGCAAAATGTTTAAAATGAGGAGAGACCAAAATAGAAGAGTTCTCTGTACTTACAAATTCTAAGTTCACAATTACCTCTAATTAAGTTACAAAAAATAATGGGGCCAGCAGGTGACGTGGTGATTAAGACGTTGGACTCTACATTGCTGTCCACAGTTCGAGTCCCGAACCTGGTGACTTACTTTCTCACTTTTCCTTTCTCTCTTTCTTTCTCTTTCTCTCTCTGTCTCTCTCTCTCTCTCTGTTCGAATTAAAAATAATAAATAAATAATTATTTAAATTTTTTTTTTTTAAAGTGACCAAAAGTAAGAAGCAAAGACCAAGTTGAGTCGAGGTACTCTTTGCTGAGAAGTCTGCAGATTTACTGTGAAGAAATAGCTAAGAAGAACCAAAAATGGTTAAGATAAAATTTACAGGCCTGTCCTGCCAAGACTCCACAGGCTGGGGCCACATTGGAGGCCAGGTTCCATTCCTGGACCAACCTAATGACTGGATGTGGTGGCGTGTGTCTGTCATCCTAGTGACCAGGGAGGCTGAGCAGGGCAGATCAAATCAGAGGTAGGCGTGGCCTGTACAGGGACTCAGAGAGAGCCAGGGCAGTGCAATCCGCAGAGCACCAGTGTGCAATATTGGAGCCACTTGGAAAGCCCTGGGCTGGGACCCAGTTTAACCTGAACACCCCAGGCACACCTGTGATCTGGAAGACAGGAGGATAGTGGCATGGTGAGAGCCTGGCCAGGGGCAGGGCGAGAGTGTCAGAGAGTGGGTGGCATCTCTCTCCTATGAAAGAGAGAAAGAATTAAAGAAACCTTTAAAAACAAAAAAGCCACACGCCCTCGCACATGCGTGTAGTCCCAGCCAGGAGGCTGAGCAGGAGGGTCCTGCAGCAGGTCAGGAAGGGTGGCATCCTCCCTCAGAACAAACTCGCAGGCTGAAAGCCGCATGGACGCTGCAGAGGGCAGACAGTAAGCTGAGGCAGTGGGGCGTCGCTGGCCCGGCACACTCGCGCAGCCGAGAGCAGGTGGTGGCTGGACGTTCCGGTGATGGGATCCATTGTATCGGCTCACTCCTGACAAGTGTCCTGTGATCAGGAAACCGTTGACAACGGAGAGCAGTGGGTCCAGGACGAGCGGAAGGCGGAGATGACAGGGCTGCTGAGGGGCCTTGGCAGAGGCCCCAGGCGCAGTGAGCAGCCGCAGGACAGTTAGAACAAGGCAGGGCAGAGCTGCTGTGACTGATAGAGAAGGAAAGTCGACCATCCACGTGGCGGCTTCCTAGATGTGAAGGCAGGGAGGCGTCGCAGAGGCCGGATGGTGTCCGGATGTTGCACGAGGGTCAGCCGTGACGCTGCTCGCTCACAGTCTCTGCCTCTCAGTGTCTGTAGGTATTTTCTGTGTCTGACTTCTTACGTGAAAAATTGGGGCCAGGGAACCAGCAGTTAGCGTAATGGCTATGTCGCAGGACTCCCACGTAGTCGACCGTGGTTCGCGTCTCGGACCCGGTGGCTTACAACTCACGCCGGGCGCGTGTGCGTGCGTGCCCAATATCCCGAGAGGAGAATGGAGGAGAAGGGATTGTGGTGTGACCATCCCCCCTGGGGGGTGATTTCTCGCTTTCTATCTCTCTGTCTCTCTCTGTCTGTCTGGTGAGCGCACGCGCCCTATAGCGAAAACCTCAGCAAAAAAAAAAAAAAAAAAATTGGGGCCATGCAGTTACTTCCTGACTTGTTTGTTAGTGGAACATTTCCTAAGGGCCACTACTGTTTGCAGACCAGCAGACGTTAGCGGACGGGGGAGGCTGATCTTCGGTGAATGAAGGAGATGTCCGCGAGAAGGCAGGACTTGCTCGCCCTCCTCAGTGGTGTGGGTTTGAGCGCCAGGAGTCACGGGAGGCCGGGGCGGGTCTGAGGCCAGGTTGGTATGGATGGGCGGAGGTTCGCAGAGAACCATCCAAGGGACTAGCTGAGGCCCCCGCAGCAGAGTGGACCAGAGCCACTGAAGCCAGGACCCCTCGGAGGTGTTCGCTGGCAGGTTGAAGTGGGCAGGTTCAGGACTAGGGTGTCGTTAGCGGGCTGTCAGAGAAGCCTAAGAAAGTGGATAGCAGTGTTTGCCTTTGGTTCTTTTTTTTTTTTAAGAGATATTTTTTACTATAGGGCACATGTGATTGCGAGAAGGATAGAGACAGACAAAAAGCGAGAAATCACACCCCCCAGGGGAGATGGTCACACTGTCATCCATTCTCCTCCATTATCCTCTCAGGATTTGGGGCATGCACACACACGTGCCCACTGTGAGTTCAAGCCACCAGGTCCATGATTCACACTGAGGTTAACTACATGGGAATCCAGCAACTTAACCATTACGCCAAATGCTGGTGCCCCCTTCGGCTCTTAAATGACTTTGCTGACAGTGTGTGTGCAGCTCTGGGTCTTCTGTTTTTTTTTTTGTTTGTTTGTTTTTTGTTGTTGTTGTTTTTGGAGAGGTTTTTGCTATAGGGCGCGTGCGCTCGCCAGACAGACAGAGAGAGACAGAGAGATAGAAAGCGAGAAATCACCCCCCAGGGGGCATGGCCACACTGCAATCCCTTCTCCTCCATTCTCCTCTCGGGATCTTGGGCACGCACGCACACGTGCCCAGCGTGAGTTTAAGCCACCGGGTCCGGGACTTGAACCGTGGTCGACTACGTGGGAGTCCAGCGACATAGCCATTACGCTAACTGCCGGTCCCTGGGTCATCTGTTTTATGTCTCGCTTGTGCATTAGCGGTATTCATGTTTCTTTCTGGTTTTCCTAGATTAGTGTTTTCAAAGGAATTGTCGAAGACTTCTGCATTCTTCTTAAAAGTTAGGCACTCAGGCAGCGGTGGCAGATGTAGACGGCAGGTGATGAGGGTCTGCTCTTCCCCTTCTTCTGGATGGTTCCCTAAGCAAGCCTGGGGCTGCACACCTTACCTGGCTCTGGCGATGCCAAGGACCTGTGATTCTCACTCCCATTTCTTCCCTCTTAGAAAGCTCGATGTTAGACAAAACAAATCCATATACACTGTGAGTGACTGATTATGTTGACTTTATTTTGAGTTATGCACCTCAAAATTCTTTACAGATTAGGATTATCAGCCCAGTTTTTTTAACATATAAAAATTCTGTTTTTTATCACTATAATATGAGTAGTTACGGTTTTAGAAACTTTTCAAGTAAATTCTCTTGAAATGCCATCATCTGACAAGTTCCATGCTAGGGATAGTATTTAGAAAAATACTTGAATTCATTTTTAATATTAAACAAATGGTGTTTGGAATGGAAGTGTTTCCAGTTTTAGTGATGCCGTGGTACATTTACCAGCCTGTTTAAAATCTCGGCCATAAACCTATTGCTAGTGGGGAAGGATGGTCCAGTTTGCAGTGGTGATGGCTGTTGGGCCGCAGACGAAGGCCTGGCTTTCGTGAAAATGGGGTAGCGTGTGAGGAGGAGGAGAATGGGGTGGAGTTACCTCCTTGGTGGAGAATCGCTTGTCACTTACTGTAACAATAAACAGGACTGGCCATTTACAGTCCTAGGACATATTTTACCTATGTTTTGGGTGCATTCTGGATGTTTTCATTTTAAAATGCATTCAGAACAACAAAATGAAGTCAGAAGGTCACTAGAAAACCAGTATTTGACAGTCTCAGATGCACACAGGCCTGCGCTATGAGTTCATTATTCAGCTTTGAGCACAGAGCGAGAAGAGCTTGGAAAATGACTCTTTTATTAAAGACTTAGATTTAGAATTAGGTTACAACTTCTGTTGATGAAGAAAATGTGAGGTTCTGAATGGACATTAGACATTTTAGATTAGAAAGAGGAACAGAAAGTAATGAGTCCTGTTTCTAAATGAATTTAAAAAGCAATCTGATTTTAGTTCTTGCAAGGCAGAGAAAATAAAATAAAAACTATCGTACTTTATTTACTAACCAATGAATTGAATTGTCTGCCTTTTATTACAGATATAAAGTAAAGACTATGAAGAGACAATCATTTTTGTAGCTATCAGACTTTCAGTAACATATCTCTTGTGGTTTAAATAACAGATAGTTTAAGTGTTTTTCCATTACCTTTGTGTAAATGAAAAATGCATAAAATATTTTAACAAGGCAAAGTAATCCAAGGAGATTGTTATTTTGTGTTACAAATTAGGTTATTTCTGTCATAAAATTAAAGAAAAAAAATCAACGTTAGGACATTTCAGCTTAATATCATTTACCAGAAGGAACGTGTAACAGATTTAATGAGCTAGCGGGTCACCTGAATCCAGCTGTTTCCGACCAGCTTTATGAAGCAGCGGTACAGCTAGCAGTGGGAGGTAAGCATTAGTACAAGCTCTCAAGGAGTTACAGAATCGATTTCTGCTTGAATGAATTAATTTAGATTATCAATTTATAACCAGCTACACGAATCCCATCAACTCAACAATTCAGTGAATGATCCGGTTCAATCCCTGGAAGGGCTTCACCACGAGGGGCCTCTCGTCGCACTGCAGTTACGCCTGCCCTGCAGCGCTTCAGACAAAGTGGGCCGGCCCAGCCCGGCCCCGGGGCAGTGTGGCAGAGGTACAAGTAGCACCTGGAAATATTAAGACAACTGCAACAAGAAAAATCCCTAAAAAGATGCCAGAACGACGTGAGTTAGGAATTTCTTTTCCTTAGCCCTCTAGATGCCATGGAAGGGTAATTTTGGCCATTCCAACTGAACTTTACAATCACTCTGTCCTTGGGTGTGCTGGGGCAGAGCTGCGTACCTGGGCCTTGCTAGAAAACAAACAGCTGTGACCATCTTCTTCAACCTAAATAGACCATCAAGGTTACAGTCAGGAGGTCACTAGGAAAAAGTATGTAGCAGTCTGGGGTGCACAACAGGCCTGTGCTCCGAGTTCATTATTCAGCTTTCAACACAGAGCGAGAAGACACTTTGTTTTTTGGGGGGTTTTTTGAGAGGTTTTCGTTATAGGGTGTGTGCACTCGCCGGAAAGACAGAGAGACAGAAAGTGAGAAATCACCTCCCAGGGGGATGGCCACACCGCAATCCCTTCTCCTCCATTCTCCTCTTGGGATCTTGGGCACGCACGCACACGCGCCCTGCATGACTTTAAGCCCCAGGATCCGGAACTCGGACCACAGTCGGCTACATGGGAGTCCGGCAACATAGCCATTACACACCTGCTGGTCCCAATACACCTTGTGTCGGTGAGGAAAACCGGTTTCAGTACTGTCCTCCTAACAGTCCCAAGTAACTCCTTTCCCTCTACCCTGCCTGCGCAGCTCAGGGCAGCCCGCGGTGCCCGCCCGCGGTGTCTGACACGCTGCTCTCCCAACGTTGCACACGCCTGGCCGCGTCATGCCCCACTCGACCCTGGCTCAGACACGGCCTCTCGGGGGCCTCTCGGGTGCTCCTCGGCTCATGCATGCCATCGTGGCTGTGGGCCTCATCCTCCAGGTGGGGCGCCCGGGGCGCAGTAGCCGACGACTCCGGCCGCCTGGCCCTCTCGGGCAGAACGGGCATGGGAATGCTGTCTCACTGCAGAGCGCAGATCCTTCGTTCCTGCGGGGTTCTTTTTCTGTCAATAACACTAATTCTTAGGCAGAGAGAGGTTTAACTGTTTTTCTCCTTTATGCAGCTTACTCCAGTGAAAGGCAAAGTGAAAATACTAGAAACAGTACTTCTTGCATTCAATGAAATTCTTGGTTGCCTCGCCCTGTCCTTCCCAGCCCTGTCAGCCCTGCCTCCACCTCCAGCCTCCTGGAGGGGAAGAGCCCCTGTCCCGTCACTGTCACTAGGGGCACTTGCTTGGCCAAAATATCTATCTGTGTTCCCTTTGACCCATTTTTCCATAAGTCTTTCCTCCACTCATGTGTCTTAGTCTTAAATCATTACTTCTATGCTGACGTGAAGTTTTTGAATTAACAATAATGAACTGTGCGTATTCTGTTTCCAGGTTGTTGGTTCACGTATCCACATCACTGTCCAGGGTGTTTCTGCCTAGCTTAACCCTCCCGACTCCTGTCACTACCTCAGTCACAGAGTGCAAGGAGTCTCTAGGCCCAAACCCAGAACTTCCCCTGCTGCGCAGCCATGCAAAGCGTCATGCTCGGCATCGTCTTCGAGCCCCTATTGCTGAATATATTTCTGAATTAAAAAAAATATTGGGACCAGCAAGTGGCGTGGTGGGTAAAGGCACAGGACTCCCACATGGCTGACCGCGATTCGAGTCCTAGACCTGGTGGCTTACTTTCTCACTCTCTTTCTTTCTCTCTCATTCTCTCACTCTCTCTCTCTTTCTCTGGTGAGTTCATGTGCCCTGTAGCAAATTAAAAAAATAAAAATGATAAATAATTCTTTTTGAAAATATTTAACGTTATCCAGTTCATCTCAAGAAAACAGAAATATTCCTTCCAGATATGCCAGTGTTCTCACAGAACTGTCCTTTTCGAGTAGTTATACTTTAGTAACTAACTTAAATCCCATAAAAACAATTACTAATATAGGAAAGAATGATTGTATCTTGCTACTCATGAAAAGAATAATCACTGCCCAAAAGCACAGCAGTTAGGGAGCCGACCCCACACGGCCAACTGCGGGGTCAAGTGCCAGACCTGCCTTGAAAGCATGCCGGGTGGGTGCACGTGTGTGTATGCTCAAAGTCTTGACGGGTTAGAGAAATGAAAGACAAAGGTTCTCGTGTGGCCACCCCATTGCAGGGTCCTCTCTCTGATAAATGCACGTGCTCTCTGGCAATAAGGAAAGAATATGTGAAGGGTAGCTACTGTAGGGAGTTCACTTGATCGTCCTTTCCTTCCTGGAGGAGTTGACCAGGTCATGGGAGCCAAGGCAACTGCATTTCAGCTTGCCACGCTGTTTATTGTGTGGTGTTGGTTCTCAGAGGTGCCAGGACGCAGTGAGATACAGAGCCTAAAGTAACTCGGGTGTGGGGGTGCAAAGCTCGTAGGTGGGGCAGCACTTCCGACCTCCCTGAGACAGTAGACGGAGGGTCAGTGTGAAGTCTTAGGAAGGAATAAGAACACTGTTTGTGGGTTGCTACGGATCAAGATCATACATATGTAACTAACTGACTCTTTGCCGCCCAGTAGGTGAGGGACTGTGGGTGTAGCGCGCTACTCTTTGATATCGGAAAGAGTCAGTCTTCACTTGTGCTTACACAGATATCTGTGCGAGGGCCCCCGAGGGACTGGTAAGTGGTCTTTGCAGGAAGGAGATCTGTGTCTGGGGGCATGAGTTAGCGAGAGGCTTTTTACTGGATGTTCTTTCGTACTTCTTAGTTTTGGATCATTAAATGTGTTACCAGTTCAAAACAAATTAAGGTGTTTTTTTGTTTGTTATTCTTATTTAACCTCATTTATTTATTCATTTATTTAAATTTGATCAGAGAGGGGCAGAGAGAGAGAGAGAAAGAGAGAAAGTGAGAAAGCAAGCCACCAGGCCCAGGACTCAAACCGCAGTTGACTGTGTGGGAGCCCAGCACCTTGAACCACCACATCACCTGCTGGCTCCTAAAACAAATTAAGTTTTAAGTGGCATGACATAGCCCTAGCTCAGAGCTCCTTTGAGAGTTAAAAAGAAATGGGAAGCCAGCAGGTGGCATGGTGGGTAAGGTGCTAGATTCCCACGGGGCCGACCACGATTCAAGTCCTGGACTCGGCAGCTTGAACATCACTCCAGGCACATGTGCATGCATGCTCAGAGTCCCAAAGGGACAACGAAGGAGAAAGGATTGTGGTGTGGCCACCCCCTGCGGGATTGGGAGTGATTTCTCACTTTCCGTCTCTTGTCTCTCTTTGTTTCTCTCTGGTCAACACACATGTCCTATGGCAAAATTGTTGGAAAAAGGAGGAGGATGAACAGTTGTGAAGGCACTTTGGGATTTGCAAAGGTATTACGGTTGTGAAATGTTGATACAGTCAGCTGACAGGGCTGATTCTGACGATACAGATGCTACAGATTATATTCGTCAAGGCACGGGCTCGTTTTCTGGGTTCTCTCTGGTTGTCGTCCACCACCTAAAGTTTTCACAGTATGAGCTTCTGAAATTAAGGCTGCGTGTGCGCCGAAGTCAACAACCAATGACTTTCCCACAGTGACAAAGGTGTCACTTCGTCAGGTGGCCATGGCAATAATTGTGCTACAAGTGGCTATTTGGTTTATGTTTATGAATGATCCTCCCATTTGACACTTCCATTATTACTTCCTTTTCTCTGCATACATGATTTATGTATTTTATGAATGTCAGTATTTTTGTATTCACAGTTCAATTATAACACATACTTACCAGCCTGCTATGTACTTAACCTGTGCTCAGAGCGTCGTGGACTGTAAATAGGCATGAGCTAATCTCACTTCCACTGGCACGTACCGTGCAGGGAGAATGACTGCCAACCGAAGGTGTCTGCCGTCAGCACACGCCCAGGTACTGAGAGCTGCCTGCCCAGCGAGGTATCATGGCCTTCCAGATTCTGTCTTCTCCCCTGCTCCATCCCCGTATGTGCTGTCATTGCCACTTTCAGCATGTGTTGGAAAATTAGACAGGTTTTGTTGGAGAAAGCAGAGCGTGAATTTAAAAATGGATGTGACACAGTATAGGGTAAGGTCCCCGAAATAAGAGAAATACTCCGTTTCCCCACAGCAGTGCAGACCGTGCGTATGTATTGACGTATGTGCCTTTTAGCATGTTGGTCTCAGACCGGCATCTGCGGTGTTCTGTGTGCGTACGGGGCCTGCGTGTGTCTGCACTGTTCGAATTATTTTAGTGTTGTGCATTCAGGTCTTCTATGTCAAGTGTGTTGGAAGATTGAGAAGGTCAGTGAATGGGATGGGAATGAATTAAGCAAAAACTTAGGCAGTTTGTGGTTTTCTGGGAATAGTGGGAATTATTGAAGTATTAGGAAAATGTGAGGGAACAGTAAATAAGACATACTATTATAAATAGCGCTTGATGTTGGCTTTGGACTGTAAACCTCAATCTATGGTAAGTTTTGAGCCAGGAAGTCACACAGTTAGTGGGTCCCTGTTAAGGAGAGAAGGCCTTTCATTTTTCGAATAATCACAAACCGCTGGGAGTCAGCAGCTAACAACGCTCTCTGGGCAAAGAGCACGGTTTTAGCCAGTTGTCGAGAACACCACAGAGGAGGAGGAAAACATGCACTGAGCACAACACACGCACAATCAGGCCTCCAGAGTTCTCTAAGTGCACAGTATCTCCAGCCCTGCTTGTCTCTCAGTTACACGTGAAAAGTAGGAGAGATCTGTTTTACGTGGAAAAGTACAAGATGCTCAGGTCGGATTGAATTTTGGATAAACAACAGCGCGATGCTCGGAATACACTGGGTCGTTGGAAAGTCATGATGCATTTTTGCATAGAAAAACAGAAAAATGAATCATGACTTTTCCGACAACCCAGTACTTATACTAAAATCTTCTTAGTTACGGCTCTGAAGTTCCACTTGAGCTGGGCGTCCTGCATTTTGTCTAGCAACCCTGCTGTCACGCAGCCATCCCTGCCGCCCTGAACAAACGTGCTCAGACATTACTGAAAGTAGCAACAGAGGGCTCACAATTCTGCAAGCTTATTTTGTAAAGATGGAGTCGACAAAGGAACTTGAAATACAGTATCTGTGTAGGGACTGAGTCTGCGCTTAGACCAGTGGTCCTCAACCAGGGGTGGCTTGCTCCCCAAGGAAATGTGGCAGTCTGGAGACGTGGTGGGGAGACAGTGAGTGCTCCTGTCTGCTGCTGGGGGAGACTGGGGCTGGCCTGACCTCCCACAGTGTACATAGGAAGACCCACGAGGAAGGGTCCAAAAGCTCATGGGAAATGTGTATTATTAAAAACAAAAATACTATACATAGATTGCAAAATCACTTGTTACTAAAATAAAATTTTTAAGGCACTTCACTGAAAATTTTATTCAGAAAAAAAACAAACATAAGAAAAACAAAAATCCAGGTCATTTGCAGTATCTGTCAGCTTTCAGTTTGGCTCTCTGGTCCAGAAGCGTCTCATGCAAAAATCCATCTTCCCGAGCCTTTTTAAGAATTTTACTGTCTTCCTTACTTATTTTAAGTTTGTGGTCTTGGAAGCTCTGAAATTTCTTTACATAATTGATTTCACATTGTTTTACATTTCCTTTGTCTTCTTCTGGGATGTCATCCTTTTTTTGGTTTCCCTTTCAGCGTAGGATCTGGTCTTTATCATTTCTTCTCCTGCTGTTTCATTTTTTGCTTCTGTATCACCTGCTTCATTGCCTCTAATAAAGCAGCTATGTGAGGCTGGCAAAGCCACTTTACCATCTTGAAAGACTGGTTCCTGTTGTTCTCTTGGTCTAATTGCATCTGAACGCCCAAACAAGTGCACCAGAATCTATACCAAGATACTTTCCATAGCCAGACTTCAGGGCAGTTCTCGAGCCAGACAATATGACAGCAGAAAACTGCTGTGGAGGACTAGGGCCCACGTCCACTTCTTACGTGGTGCTCCCAGTGTAAAGAGACCATTGTCGAATGCGTGCATATAGGTTCCTTTATTCATTTTCATGGCTATGGTTCCTGGAATTTTACCAGAGTTTGTTACTGTCGCCAGATTCCAACAATATCAAGTTGGGTTTCTTCATCCTCTTCTCTTTTCTCTTCTTTGTTCTTTTTCTTCTTACTCTTCGCCTTGGTGCCCTTGAACACGAGCTTGGTGGATTTCATGTGGGAGTATTCGGCTGTGGTTCTGAGGACACTCCCATCACTAAAATAAATTTTGATTCCACTTTCTTCACAAACGTTTTGATGTCCCCTGTATCAGCAGTGCCAAGGTTGAAAATCCCTGGCCTGGACAGAAAAATCAGCAATGGATGCAAACTTGGCAGGCTTCCGAGCCGGACAGAAAGCTGGGTTCTTGCCTCAGCTTGCCTTTTCAAATCCCCCAAGTTCTCTGGACTTCCATGTTCTCAAAACTTCAAAACTGAAACGGCGTTGTTTCCTTACTGAAAATTTGGTTTGTTTGTTTGGTTTTTAGATTTTATTTTATTGATTTTTTGCATTCATTCATTGTATATCATTACAGCATACAAAATGAATTTTCCCATCCAGCGTACACATTGTCATCAGATAATTTTCTACTTTGTGTTTCTTAAATGTCTTGCTCCTTTCTTTTTGCCTTTGGTTCCCTCCCTCTCACCCTCAGCCATTCCCCACTCTCGTCTCACACTGTCGCTGGTACCCACAGTCGCTCTCCATGCCTTTATACGATCCAGTGTTTCCATTTCTGCCAGAGTGCAGAAAGTGTTCAGAACCGAAGGAAGTAACGTTTGTTTGCTTCAACAAGCACTTGCTCCACGTTTAGCCCATGTTGGGCTTTGGTCAAGGCGATGGCACCCATGTGGGGAAGAACGTGGGCACAGTCCAGAATGACTGTGCAGGCAGTGATCACAGTTCCACTGGCAGGCAGAGGACAGCCTGGGGCCACCTCACACAGTCGACTCACGGAGAAGCACCTTGTGGTGTACAGGGCACGGCTGCAGGGTGAACGCAGCTGCCGCATTCAGAATTGGATTTCCCTCCAGGTTTTCATCTAAGAGGGCTTATATTATTGTTTTTCTTTAAAGCATACTTTTAGGGGCCAGCAGGTGGCATAATGGTTAAGTGCTAGACTAGCCTATGGCCAACCACGGTGGCTTGAAACTCACACCAGGCACTTGTGCATGCATGCCCAGAATCCAAAGAGGAGAATGGAGCAGAAGGGATTGTGGCGTGGCCATCCCCCCTGGGGGTTGATTTCTGACTTTCTGTCTCTCTGTCTCTGTCTCTGTCTCTTGAGCGAAACAAAAAAAAAAAAAAAAAAAAAAGAATCAATAAATAAAATAAAGCATGCATTTGTTCTTTCTGCTGTGGGCTCTTTTGTACAGTTTGCCTGTTAGAGAATGTTGTGGCTGAAGTAATGTAATGAAGAGAGATTGTGGCCAGAGCTTTCTGGACAGGGATGGCCGAGGTAAAGCTGTTGTCAGAAACACTTTCCTTTCCCCTCTCCCTCCTGCTGCTGTCCCCCCTCCCTCACCAGGAGCTGTCCAGAGTCTGCAGGGCAGTGGGACCTCCTTGGGGGAGGACGAGGGGAGTGCCTAGACTGGAGGTGAGTTTCTAGTTCTCCTGGACCCCCGCCCCAGTGGGACCTTGGGCGACTCACCCAACCTCTAGCTCCATTTGCTCTTAGAAAGGGGTCAGAAATCCGCCCTCCCTGCCTCAAGGTTGTCCTTATTAAAGAAATAATAGAAGACGGTGTTTACCGACAAAAGGGGGTTTTACACCCTCCTTTGCTCCCTAGCTTTTTAGGCCGTTTATGGGAAATTTGGCTTTAACGGCTTAGCACATAGCAGCTCATGCTTTGTTTTTGGAACACAAATTTCCAAATTCTGTTGTTTATATCTGAAAACAGTAGACATGGTACATTTATTAAGCAACAGCAACTCATTATTTTGGAAAAAAATAGGACTTTCCTGACTGAAGTACATTCCAGTTATTTCAAATAATTATTTCGTAAGTCTAAAGATAGTTTATCCTTGTATTTACACTGACGGAGAGGCTTCCGGTGAGTGTGTGAGGAGCAATGTGTCCAGTTTAGTCTCAGTCGGAGTTAGAGCAGGACTGCTCAGGACGTGGTGCCGTGGCCCAAATTCCCTAAGCCGTTCTGGGGCCCTCTTCCTTCCCGGAGTCTGTTCTTAGTTTGCTAATGGATGGAAATCATGCAATCGGGCCAGTTCTCGTAGCCTTGGGTATAGGTTTGCATAGTGTTTCAAATTTGTTTCAGAAGATACTGGGACGATCCGAGGAATGGAGCCTTTAAGGCAGTCCCTTTTCCTCTCTTCACCTTTCCTGTCATTCTTTCACATTTCTGCAAGATAGAAAAAGTGGGTTTCTATCTCATTTAGCCTTGTTTTGTTTTGGTTTTGGTTTAGGTTAAGCATTCCAGGAAAACAAAAAGTTACTTTTGTGCATCAAGACCAGTGAGGTTAAATCGTGTTCAAAAGATAAAATAATAATTTCTATAGTAGCATAACAAGGCGATAAAAGTGCTTGTCACTCACTCACTAATATTCACTAGGTCATAGATACTGTGTTTTCCGTATTATGCATTATTTCATGAAATCACATTTGAATGAGATTCTTGTTAACACTTGATTTGGAGACAGTAATTAAAGTGTCCAGGTCACCCTGCCTTAGGTGAGAGGGCCGCAGCTGGACGGACGCTCCCAGGGCCAGTCACCCCCTGACAGTGAGTATGTCCTGCTCTGCAGGCCTGGAGAATAGGGCTTAGTAAATGATAGCGGGTCACTGACTGTGGTGACGGCCACCCCGAGGCCCTGGCAGCTGCCCCTCTCTGCCACTCACCCTACCCTACAACAGAGCAGTAGAGTCAGAAAGCAGATTTGACACATATGTGCTTCGCTGTGTGAGAAACTAAAGGAAAAGTTTAACAGCCCCCTTGCCATGCGTCCTGTCCTCCCACCTGCACCAGGTTGCGGCCATCATCTGGCCAGTTGCCCCAAAGTGCTCATGGTCAGTCCCTGTGCTTGGTGGCCTTTGCGCGACGCACTCAGCCCTGGAGTGACACGGCAGTGATGCAGTGCACTTCTTCAGAGAACAAGGAGGACCATGGGTTCCCCTGCCACAGAGCTGAAAATAACAGCTTCCTGTTGCACACGTGACCTCGGTGGTCGTATTTTGTTCTTAGCGTCCCTTGTTGGGGAGAGTGACAAATCCAAGAGTGAAAGGCCCCTGCTGCTAAAACCAAAAGGTGTCACCATGTTTATCAGTCGCACTCCTTCTTAAACGAAATGACCCAGCACACGGGTCAACAGAGCCAGGCTCTCGGCCCTAGAAGAGGTGGTTTCTCGGCCTCAGAACCTTCTCGGCCCACCCCGCGCTCCATTAGCTGACGCTGCACAACTAAGATCACACGTGGCAGGCACCTCACGGATTCCCACGTCTGTTTCACTACAGTTAACTAATACTTTGTGTGCAAAACGGAAGGTGGACCATCTTCTGTTGTTTGTGTTTTCGTGGGCCTTAGCCCTGGGTTTCCAAGCACGGTTTCCATTTCGCTGCTGTTGCAGAGGCTCTGAACGCGGTCCCAAGTGGCCGCCCTGGCTGTCCCTCACGGAGGTGGCCTGTGCGCCTGGGCTCGGTTGTGCGCTGCAGCGGCGCCGGCCCACGGGATGGGCAGTGACCTCCAGCTCCTGGGGCCTCTATCAGCAGTGTTCCATGTTATTGATAGTAGCAGGGATATTGACAGTCTGTGCTTGGAAGGAAAATAGGAGTTTGATATGACATATTGTGTGTCTCAGCAAGACTCATAAATAATTTTGACAAGTTTTTGTATGCATGGGAAAGTCCTTGATTCAGCCTCCCATAAAAATAAACTTCTATTATGGAATGTATTTGTCAAGTGGCTGCTTGATGGATGGGGCCGCGTTTACCCCTTGGCAGTTCGATGAGTTTCAGATGCACAGCTTACCAGAGAGGATTTACGGCCGCACAGAAATAATTATTCAGTATGAAATGCATAATTCCTGTACCTGAATTTTCATTTTTTATTATATTTTGTTTCTGTTGCATTTCTGGTCTCTAAAACAAAAGAACTTGCTTTTTTTTTCTTTCTTTCTCCAGAGCTGTTCTGTGTGTGAGGCTTTCCTTGCAGCCAGTGAAGAATCTGAGTCAGCCCAGACCCTAACCCAAGCTTAGCTTGCACGCTTAGTTTTTTTTTTTTTTTTTTTTTTTCCTGAAGAGAGATTTACCGAGGGAAAAACTATAATAAGCTCTTTAGAAAAGTCATTTTTATTGAGATTGCTGAACACCTTGGATATAGGTTATCTGATACTTTTTCTGAAGTTATCACAGCTGTTTACTTATTTGAATAGAATTATACGCCCACGTTTCTGCTACTGAAAACAGAAGGTTAAGTTCTTGTTTCCTTGAACTAAAACCTTAAACACATCTTTTTCACCCTAACTTCTACTTAGAATCGCTTTCTCGGGGGCCGGCATGTGGCATGGTTGTTAAAGGTACTGGATTCCCATGTGGCCGACCACGGTTTGAGTCCTGGACCTGGATGCTTGCTTTCTTGCTTTCCCTTTCTCTCTCTCTCTGTCTCTCTCTGGTCAAATTAAAAAATAATAATAACATGGAATTAAATAATTTTTTTAAAGAATTACTTTATATAATTTTATTCATTGTCATTATTTTATTTAATTAATTAATTAATTTGTTTTTGGAGAGGTTTTTGCTGTAGGGCACGTGTGCTCGCCAGAAAGACAGAGAGAGACAGAGAGACAGAAAGCGAGAAATATGGCCATGCCTCAATCCCTTCTCCTCCATTCTCCTCTCGAGATCTTGGGCACGCATGCACATGTGCCTGACCCACAAGACACTGGGTCAGGGACTCGAACTGCAGTCGACTACATGGGAGTCCAGCAACATAGCCATTATGCCAGCTGCTGGACCCTTATTTTATATTTTTGAAGTTGGCCAGAGAGAGACAGAGAGAGAGATGGAAAGTGAGAAAGCAAGCCTCCAGGTCCAGGTCCGGGACTCAAACCGCACCCAACCATGTGGGAGTCCAGCTGCCTTAACCACCATGCCACCTGCTGGCCCCTAAATATAAATAAATAAATAAATAAATCTTTTTTTTTTTTTTTTTTTTTTAAAGAACTGCTTTCTCACCATTCATGCCCTCTGACAAAGTTAGCATTTTCAAGTGAGTTGGAAACTTGAGGAAGTTCCCAATTCCTGCTCCGTGATGTTGCCCAACTCAGTGCCCTGGGTGCCTTGTGGTCTCTGGCCAGCCCGTGTGGACCCTCTGACTTGAGCATGTTTCAAGGGACTCGAGTGTACTCAGGGTCTGTAGGAGTTTGGGTCCTTCATTAATTAGAAAGTGGCTGGGTTTGTACAAGGACCTCTATTTGTTGAATCTCTGCCATTAATAAGATGGAGTCAGGGATCCAGAAAGAATCCTTCCTTCGGAGCAACACATTAGGTAAAGTGGCGTGTGCTGTCCGGGAAGGTGTGTGGGTGTGCACCTGCAGCCCCTTTGCTGGTAGAGACCCCTTGGCATTCCAGTGTTGTTCCTCTGCACTTTCTGCTTCTTATTTCTTGAGAGTAGCTTGTTAATTTTACGAGTCTTTCGAAACAACAGCTCTCATGTTTGTGGGCGTTCCTGGCAGAGGTGGCGGAGGTGGCGAGTGCACCTCTGCTGTGTCTTTGTGGTATGGTTAACCATTTCTGCTCTCAGGTTCCATTAGGGCCTTCCTCCTGCTGCTTTGCTTCCTCTGGCCCTTTTCCTGCCTTCTCAGTTAACTGCCTAGTCAAGTCCAATCTTTCCTTCGTGGGGCCTAACTCTAAAGGTTCTGAATTTCCCTTCAAGTAATGCCTTAGCTGCGGCCTACACACTTTGATGTTCTAACATTTTTGTAACCTTTATCTGTAAATATTTTCTGACTTCATTTTGATTTCTTTTTTACTCTCAAATTATTTTAGATTGTTCTTATTATACTTCCTGATGTTTTCAAGGTTTTAACATTTTTTCCCACTTTTTATTTAATTTATAATTTAATTGCACTGTGGCCAGAGAATGCAATTTCTGTGAACCAAGTCTTTGGCATTTGTTGAAGCTATCCTGGTACGCTTAGTAGGCATTTTTAAAGCATTCCATCTGAGCTTGCAAAGAGACCGTGTTTGTTTGCTGACTTTAAATACCTTGTTCTGTCTGTAGTCTGTTCGTTTAAGCTTAGTAATTACATATTGCAAATCTTCTATATTTGAACTGATTTATTTGGCCACATTTATCAAATTCTGAGAGGGGCATGTTGATGTTTTCCATTACACTGTGGATTTTTTTATTTTTCTTTATTCCTTTGCTTTTTACAGTTTAAAGCAATGCTATTAGATACAACCATGTTTAGAATTTGTATCCATTCCCAGTCAATTGAACTTTTTGTCAGTATGAAGTGAACTTCATCTAGATTGGTTTTTTTTTGCTAAGTGTCTGTCTGTCTTGTATAAATAGCACTTCCTTTCTGTGTAGAAGTCGCATGGTATTCTTTTTCTTCTCCACTTTGCCTTCAGGTAAAAGAGCACCTCTAGAAACTGCGTACAGCTGGCCTCGTTTTATAATCCCATCTGGGAAACTTGGACTCTGGCTGGAGCGCAAACTGTCCCGTCCACTGCAGTGTCGTCCTGTGCTTACTAATCTCTACCATTTATTCCGAATTTCCACTTCTCTTTTCATTTGTGTTATTTTCCTGTTATCTAGGATCCTTTGAGGTGGAAGATTTGGTTTTTCCTCATCTTATTTTTTTTCCTTCTATACATTATTTTTTCTGTTCTTTTGAGTTTCCCTTAGACGTTTGAATGTGCACGCGATGCATCAGCACTGGGGACGTCTGTGTTGCCCCGTCACACAGCCCGGGGCCCTGCGGTGCCACAGCCCATTCCTCATTAGGCTCTGCCCTCCCAGCAGCGTAGACCAGGGCTCCTGTGCATTTTCACACTCATGCTCCTCCTTCTTTCTGAATAGTTTGGCACCTTCATTTAGGAAGCCTATGCCATAAAAATGAATGCACCCACTTTCCATAAAATCAGTGATGAAAATGAATATCCACTTATGTTTTTCTCTCAAGTGAGGTCTAAATACAAAATATTGTATACTTTTCTTAAAAACAAGAAGTTTTCCTACCATAATCTCTAATTTGTTGCAATCAGTGCCTAAATAATTAGCTTAGTAATACTGACAAAGACTTGCGGATCAACTGTTCTGTGTCAGGTGCTTTCCTGAGAGCCAGTGTGCACAGCACGAGAGAATCAGCTGCTGCCTCCAAGGGGTTCTTCATCTAGTCGAGGGGGCTGGCGTGTCAGTGGGTACCAGCACTGCAACTCACAAAGTGCCAGGAGAGAAATCCCTTCAGCCGTGGGGTACCCAGAGACAGCCCGTCACTCCACTCATTGCTGTTGGGATTGCTTCTGAGCTGTGAGCCAGAGCTTGGAGGTGCTTTCTAGACGGGGAGAGCTGAGTGGACTTCTAGGCGGAGGAGGGAACCACTGAAATGCACAGGCTGAAGGGGTAACATTCGGGTGGCTGGTCAGAAACTCTCTGCTAGGGAGTGACTGCAGATGTACCCGGCAAGTCAAATTAGTAACCAGTTGTGAAGGTTATTGGAGGCCGTGGTGAAGAGTACAAACTAGACCCGTGAGCGGCAGGAGACCCATACAGGCTTTGTTCATCACTCCTCTCCAGTCATTAGAAGAGAACACCAGATACCTTTGCATACCTGCACTGTTCCAGGCACCGTCCCCTGTGCCACACAGAGCCCTGAGAAAGCACAGAGATGACCATGGGCCTGACAGTCCAGGGGAGGGGGTGGCCTTCTGACAGATTGTCCTACAGACGACACTCAATCACAGTTGTGACGATGCCACAAAGGGAAAACACCAGAGGCCTGGAAGGCTGTATCTGGGACCAGGGGACAGGGCGTGCTCCCTTGAGTAAAGGACCTTGCAGCTGCACTGCACAGCCCAGGAAGTGTTCCCCAGGGACGGAGAGTGCTGAAACCTTTGCTTCATAGGGGTGCTTTTCGTACATTTTTCCTTTCAGTAGCATTGCCAATATATTCCCGGAAAAAAAAAAAAGAAAGAAAGAAAGAAAAACAACTTAAGGTTACTAGTAAGTAGAGCATTCTTTTACATATAAAAGATGACAAGGCATTTACATGTTTTACTTTTGAATTTCTTGTTTATCTCTTTACCTAATGACTTGTTTTAAGATAAACAAGTGGGGAACCAGCAGTTAGCGTAATGGCTATGTCGCTGGACTCCCACGTAGTCGACCGCGGTTTGCGTCCTGGACCCGGTAGCTTAAACTCACGCCGGGCGCGTGTGCGTGCGTGCCCAAGATCCTGAGAGGAGAATGGAGGAGAAGGGATTGCGGTGTGGCCATCCGCCCTGGGGGGTGATTTCTCGCTTTCTATCTCTCTGTCTCTCTCTGTCTGTCTGGCGAGCGCACGCACCCTATAGCAAAAACCTCTCAAAAAAAAAAAAAAAAAAAAGATAAACAACTGTGTGCGATTTCTGGCTTTAGTGTCATACGTTATTGCTGCAGGAGTCTAGGAGTATTTCTACTACATTCTGATAGTTTTCTGACTTGCTTTTCATAAATATAAACTTTTTCCCCATTTGTGATATATTTTGGTGTAAAAAGCGACATCAAAATGCAGCCAAGCACCACATAGCAATGTTTCGGTCAACAACGGATTACGTATCCAGTGGTGGTCCCGTAAGATTATAATGGAGCTGAAAATATTTGTGTTGCCTAGCGACGGTAGGGCCATCAAAAGAGGAATGTAGAGCTGAAGAAGAGACAGGCAATAGGAAACTGCAAGAGAAGAAAAAGAACCCCAGAGAAAATTCACAGTGAAGGGTTTCGCTGAAGCTTTTGCAGATCTCAGCGAGCTACTTGAAAGTTTGACAACGTGGACCCCAGCACCTAACAATTGTTTATTAACAAGAGTCATGTTCATGTACATTATTGGCTTACAAGCAAAACCGTGTTGACAAAAAGAAACAAACCAAGCGAACCACCGTGGACGTATTTCCAAAAAGACTGACACCTCCAGAAGAGCCCGGGTCCTTCAGGATGCATTTCAGAAGGCCTTGTTTTCCTAGGAGGTGACAGCTCCAGGTGCATAACTGCCCCAAAGGGGTCCCTGGGGACAAGAAGTGGAGGTGGAAGACAGTGGGGTTGATGTAAGCCTGTGTAGGCCCAGGCTAATGTGTGTAGGAGCACCTTAATTTTTAACAAAAACTTTCAAGTTTTTTTAAAGTTGAAAAGCATTTTGTAAGTATATAATGTTCCCACGAGATCTTCTAAAGACCACTTCTCAGAATGCCTCTCCTCTTCCATAGGAAGTACGTAGTGATCTAGCTTTGCTTTTTCCAAATGGTTGTATCCCCAATATATAAACAGATAACCCTGCTTCCCCTCGTGTCTGAAATGCCATGTATAGCTCACATTCAATTCCTACACATCAGAGGAGTCTCCAGAGAGTTCTTGGAAGATGTGTACTGTGAGAAACCTGCACTGATGCTTGAATTACAAGGTTTTTTTCACCAAAATAAACTCGTACTATAATTCCATTTTCCACAAACTTTTTGAAGTCCCTGTGTGTTTTATTTTCTCTCTGGAGTTTTCACTCTTTTCTGTTCACTGATGTTTCTTTTCCTGTGTTGACAACCTGTTCCTCTCTTTACAGCATTTCTATAGTGTTTTAATATTAAGACAGGTTCTCTATTAAGGCTTCATTTATTGAAACACTGTTTCCCATCAGTTACTCAAGTTTGATTTTTTTTAAAAATTAATTTACCTCTTCCATAAGAATGAAATGGAGATAGGTATTCCTGGTGGGTCTTTATTCCACAGTCCACCCCCAGTCTTAGCCACCCAGATCACAGGGATGCATGCACATCCACACCCAGACCTTGCACACATGGTCTAGCAACACGCTATATGGTTTATCACGGGCTGTATCACCGCTTCTGGCCTTCAGTTTATTTTGTGTGTTTTGGTTTTGTTTTTTTTTTTTTTTTTTTTTTAAATTTCTGCATAGGGTGCATCATGCTCCAAAGAGATACAGAGAGAGGGAAAGTGAGAAATCCCCTCCCAGGGGAGATGGCCACACCACAGTCTCTTCTCCTCCAGTCTCCTCTTGGGATTTTGGGCACACATACACATGAGCCTGGCATGATTTTCTAGCTACCAGGTCTAGGACTTGAACTGTGGTTGGCCATGTAAAATATGGACTGTAGGGACCAGCAGGTGGCATGGTGGTTAAGGCGCTCGACACCCACATGGCTAGCCACAGTTTGAGTCCCAGGCCTGGTGGCTTTCTCACTTTCCCTCTCTCTATCTCTCTCTAATCAAATTAAAATAAATAGATGAATAAATAAAATTAAATAAATAATTCTTTAAAGAAAAAAATGTAGAAAGTTTCATGAATTTGCAAGGCATCCTTACAAGGGGGCCATGCTAATCTCTGTATTATTCCACTTTTAGTATATGTGCTGCCAAAGTGAGCACTTGGCCTTCAGTTTTAAGTCTTTTAACAGCAGTCGTTCCTGTGTAAGTAAATATTTTGTGGCAATTGTGAGTAGCATTTTTTTTAATGATATCTTATTCATATTTTATTGGTATGTAGGAAAGCTATTTATACTTAATTTTTTTATATAAAGCCACTGCACTCAACCCTATTAATTCATAACTGAGTATTTTACAGTGTTCAGGTAGTTCTGCTTATTTTAATCCACAGGCAATAATCAATAGGCAGGGAAATAACCGAACTATAAAGTTTTAGCACATAGTCCACACAGTCAAATGAATAAAATTAAACTCTCCATCTTAGGCGAGCAGGTGGCATGGTTAGGTTAAGACACTGGACTCCCACATGGCCAATTGTGCAGTCTGAATCCCAGACCAGGCCTCTCGAAAATCATACCAGGCATGTGTATGTGCACGCCCAAAATCCTGAGAGGAGAAGGGTTTGCAGTGTGGCCATCCCCCCTGGGGAGTGATTTGTCACTTCCCCTCTGTCTCTGACTCTCCATCAAGCACAAAGCCCAGTTAGGCGGGGAGACGGAGGACAGATCAAAACAAAACGAAGCTCTCCCACCTCAAACCTATTGGCCATATGTATCTCACCACTTAAGAATACATGCACATAGTTGTTAACAGACTTATTTTTAAATGTAAATGCCTCGGGCCATGGGTCTCCTTGTTCAGATAATCTGACTCATAGTTCCCTGTTAAGACGGTGAAGTGGCAGTTTCTACAAAGGTGAATCAAGAGAATGAGCTGGATGGACAGTGGCAGACAAGACGCGAGCTTGCACGTGCTGAGCACTCACTGTTCGTAGTGTGTGAAGTCATTTCATCCTCACAATGACTCCTGTAGGAGCATCGTCATCTCTGTTTCGTGGTAAAGGGAGCCTAGACTCAGATTGTTTCAGTAACTTGTTCAGCGTACTAGGGGCAGAGCCCGGGTTTGAGCCCAGCTGGTGAGATTCCAGAACCCACAGCTTACCACAGAGGCAGGAGCGTCTCATTTGGCACACGGAAGAAAGAAGGTTTTGTTTTATATTTGATTATTTCCGAACTCAGAAGTCCCTGTAGTTTGTTCTAAATCAGACTGTTTCACAATCAGCACTGGCTTAGGCTTCAAGAAAGGTGAAGTGAAATGCGTCGCAGCAGAAGAGTGTGAAAGTGTCGGGAAGCGCGAGTTGGGGAGTGGGAGGAAACTTAGGAGGAGGCCATGGTGCCGTGTTGCTGGTCGGGCTGTCTCTGCGGCTGTAGCCCTGGCCGGTGCAGTTCCCTCTCCTTCCCTGCCATGTGTCTCCCGATGGGGGAGCACCATGCTTCGCCTTAGCCTTACAAGATCCCTGGTCGCTTCCCACTACCTGCCGAGAGAGGGGCTGGGCACGTGACTCCCACACTCTCTGTAGCTGACCAGATCAGATGAGGAATGTCTTGGAGGTCTGGATAGGTGAGTAGGGGTACCCAGAAGTTTCTGTGCCTGTCAGTGAAGTAAATGAGGCAGATCATTCACTCCAGAGCCCTAGATGCAGCTAAATCCACAGAGACTGCAACAGGGTTATGTGTCCCTAAGACAACAAGCAGGCCACTGTGGGTGCTCTTCTCCCACTTCCTGAGGACTTCACTGCGTGTGGCTGGCACGTTTATTTTCTGTCTGCCAGAATCAGGCATGCCTAAGGTTTCAGCACACCCGAGTCGGCAGCAGTGGTATGGACGCAGCTGTACGCAGAAGCCTGCGGTTCCCCAGATGCTGTCCACGTGCAGCCTCAGTGGAACCCAGAGGGCTCCCTCCCCTCCCCGCCGCCAGTCTCTCGGCCCACCTGGAGTTGAGGAGCACACTCCGCCCCATACTTCTCTCCCCGGCCTTAGACAGGTTCAGGTTTCACAAGCCTCCTATGTATGACTCTATCCAAACGATGTTTTCCTCAAGGAAAAACCACATCTGGATAGCGAACAAGACCTAAGTCCGCCAGTCATGGCTCGGTCATACTAACGAACGACAGCCCCTTGTCAGGCTTCCAGATCCCCACACAAACTAGCGAGGAGGCAGCACCTCTGCGTGACCTGGGAGAACCGTGCTTTACCTACTGCGCTTAAAGATCGGGCCTGGAGGAGGAAACTTGATGGGAATGGAACACTTAGAAAATCTGGGACCAGCAGTTATCGTAATGGCTATGTCGCTGGACTCCCATGTAGTCAACTGCGGTTCACATCCCGGACCTGGTGACTTGAACTCACACTGGGCGCGTGTGCATGCATGCCCAAGATCCCAAGAGGAGAATGGAGGAGAAGGGATTGCGGCGTGGCCATCCCCTCTGGGGGGTGATTTCTTGCTTTCTGTCTCTATGTCTGTCTGGCGAGCGCACGCGCCCTATAGCAACAACCTCTCCAAAAAAAAAAGAAAAAGAAAATCTGCCTGGAAGTAGTGGTTGAAAGTCTGAGTCTCACTGTTAGATCTTTTTCTCACTCTTGGATTAGGGTTAGTTTTCATTCCCTTTATCAGATGTTTAAACTCCCCAAATTGATAACGGACTCACGATAAGTGAGAGCACATGGACACAGTGAAGTGATGCTGGTCCCCTCCTCAGATGCGGCTCTCTCTTGGGGCACAGTCAGCCTCCTGTCCCCATCCATGAACAGAGAGCAGGCGCCCACAGAGGTATTTGGGAAGCGGATGAATTCTCTACTCTTAATTCTGTCATTTGCCTTTTCCTCTAGACGTATAGTATACATCTACTTATCCACCCGACCAAGTGCATAACGTGCACCAGAGCAGACAGATCACGGCACGGTCAACCTTCCCTGTAACGGGGACACCCAGGTTGTCCCTCTCACTGCCACCGCAGACAGTGCTGTGGTAAACATTATTACTGGGGAAAAAGTCTTTGCTTACAAACAATATGAAGCCCAGTCATATAGAGAAGTAGGAAAATCTTGATCCATTTAAAATTGTTTTCCCCAAATCAGAAAGTACCTTTGGTTAGTATTGAATGAATTTATGCCAAATGAAAAAATGCAGATTTGGCTTATTATTTCAGTAGTCTTAAAATGTCGATTTGAGTCTACTTAAGTGGTACTGTTTTTATAAACTAGTTGTATCTTAAACTAGTATCATAATTCTGCCTTGAAAAATCTTTTAAGAGAATATTATAAATTATTGGGGCAACTTTGATATATATGTTTGAAATATTTTTTGTATAAATTATGCCCAAGGACAAACTGACTTTTCATGGCAAGCATTCAGGAAGATTTTTTATAACCCAGTACAGAAATATTCACTTAATGGAATTTAAATTCACAGGTTGTGTTCAAATATTTATTGTGGGACATATGAAACCTCTACTTTTTGGCCCATAAGAACAAGTTCTCACCTGGTCTCTGATGTATTTAAATACTGAAGTAGATCCGTAGCACCACCACGCTGTTACCGTCGTCTGACCGGACGGTTGAGCCTCACACTGTGGAGTGTACCATCAGTTCTCTCTGTTCCAGTGTCTTTGGGCACCTGGACTCAAATCTGTTTCCATACACTTTGTGAATTAGCTGAGATGAACGTCTCCATGCTTTAAAGAACTGCAAGAAACAGGGTGAATGGCAGACTCCATGAGCAGCCCGGTGCGTCAGTGATTCATAATCCTTTCACCCCCAACATGTTGCTTCCTGATCTCGCGTGCGTTGCAGAGGCTCATAGCTAGGGCTTCAAATAAAAGTTTCTTCCCAGTGACTGGAAACCTGAATGAGATCAGTGAACAGCAAGGTCGGAAGCAGTCCTCCCCTTTGTGTCACGGTAGAGTTGGGCTAGTCCCGAAATCTCTGCTGCAGAGCAGGGGTGAAGGGAGAAGTCCTAACTTTCTTGTAAACATGCTGTTTTGTAATTCAGTTTATTATGGGAATGATATCCTAATTTCGTGATAGAAAATGGGAGACTTAACTACCTTATTTGATGAGTGGCTTATTATACCCATTAAAATGAACTTTGTCTTCACTTTAAATACACACATATCTCTACGTTCAGCTTCTGGCTTCTCAGAGCTGTCGCTTTGTTTCAGATTAACTCAGCATCACTACTGATAGAGAGGGTTCACTTTTCTTTTTCTTTTTTTTCTTCTCTGTCCTTTCCCATGGCTTTTAGGGGCACACCACCGTGTTACTCCGGTCAGAGAGCCCCTCACTCTGTGCTGGGCAATGGAGGCAGTGCCTACTGTAGTCAGGAACTTTTTCCTTAGCGTTTGCTGTTCTCGCGTAGCCTATAATTGAGCACGCAGTCATTTCGCCGCGCTGCGGATCGCCTACGTGGGAGTCAGGATGCATATTTAATGCCTGACTTAAAAAGAAAAATAGATGCGATGACACGTGGGCAATTTTAGGGAAGTGTGTTCCGTGCAAATTCAAATGAAGGTTTGGGAGAAACTCGTTTTTCTCTTTCTTAGAGAAGACGTGATGTTTCACAGCAGGAATTGTTGTAGATCCATATTTATTAAGATGAGTAGTTGTTTTTTTCCTCCGTACTTTTAATGACACATTCAAGTGGCAGCAGAGAAAAGAAGCCCCACTTACTCGGAGCACAGCTCTCTCTTCCCACCTTGCTCTCTCTCTAATGAAAAGCCCCTGAAAGATCTTTGTCTAAAAGAGACAAGCATGGCTTAGTCACAGAGGAAAGCAAGCCAGCCCAACGATGCTCCTCTTGGCATTGCTGCCCACGAGCAAGGTGCGAGCAGAAGCATTCACGTGCGCTGCTTCGTGCGTTAGCTGGGGGATCGCAGTCGTGGTCGAAGGGTGCCTTATGTGCTCCATCCGAGTGCGAAGGTGGAAAGGTGAGTGCGCCGCGTACCAGCGTGTGCCCAAGGCTTTCTAAGGCCACCATAGTACCCTAGAGAGCTCTGATAAAACTGTCTAAAGTGCATTTGATTTCTGAAAATAAAGATGCAAACGTACTGTTTGCCTTATGTTTTGTCTGCTGCATTTTCTTGACTTTTGCCCTTTATATTTACAGATAAATGACATCCAAACATTGAGTCCCCCTAGATGGGCTTAGGATATCAGTGTATGGAGTGTGATTTCTGTTTAGCTTGAGCTCTTGGTGTTCTACTAAACCTTTCTCCTCTCTTCTTCTCTTCTCTTCTCTTCTCTTCTCTTCTCTTCTCTTCTCTTCTCATTTTCTTTATAGGTTTTTCCATAGGGCATTGTGTGTGTGCCAGAGAAACAGAGAGAAGGAAAGGGAGAAATCACCCCCTGGGAAGACACCCATACCGTAATCCCTTCTCCTCCAGTCTCCTCTTGGGATTTTGGACACACACACACATTTGTCTCAAATGATTTTCAAGCTGCTGGGTCCAGGATTTGAACTGTGATTTGCCATGTGGGAGTCCAGAGACTTAATCACTCTGCCACCTGCTGGCCCCTCTACTGGATATTTCTACCACCAGAAGGACTTTACATTAAATCCTATAGAAGCTTTATATTTTCTAAGAAAAAACTATGAATTCGATGTAACTGCTCTCAAGTGAAGAGTGGGGTTTATTTGGGGTAGCCAGGTCTCAGCTTATTGAAGATGTAAGAGAGGCAGAGTATATTAAAATTTTAAAGCCTCACTTTCTAAAGAAAGTAGGTAAAATGTTTACTTCTGGATTCATGGGTCTTAAGTTAAAACCTTCATATTATCAGTTGAGTACCTGGTCACCAATGTAACTTTTTATGGGGGTTGCTGTTCCAAATATATAACCTTTTACTGTTTCTTCCAGTAAAAGATGGTCCTTTGTCCTTTGTTCAGCTTCTGGCTGACACTAAATGCCCCCATTTTAATTTCATCCAATCTAAGTCATCTCTCTACCTTCGTGAAGGTCAAGTCATTTTCTTCCTTTTTTGTCCTTTTATCTTACTCCAGGTAACTCTGAGTTTGCATTTAATCAAGATGCACGTAACTACACATTTCAACCAAATCAGAACTTTTCATATCAGATATGTGATTCCTCTAATTTTGTCACTTGTCCCATTAAGTGGTCAGAATCTTTTTTCTCCTGACCATTTCTAAGCCATCAGCCAGAATAAAAAATGTATAAAGGAAGTTTGACATATTGTGGGTAAAGGACATAGTCACTTTGTCGCCATTCATCTTTGTCATTGATATTTTGAGCAATTGTACTTGCTTTATTGTTGGTTTAATCAACTTGAAAGTAAAAATACAAAATAATGTATCCATATTACTATTTTTTTCATCCTTTAAAATAACTAAGAACTGGGAACCAGCAGTTAGCGTAATGGCTATGTCGCTGGACTCCCACATAGTCAACCGCGGTTCGCATCCCAGACCCGGTGGCTTAAAACTCATGCCGGGCGCCTGTGCGTGCGTGCCAAGATCCCGAGAGGAGAATGGAGGAGTAGGGATTGCGGCGTGGTCATCCCCCCTGGGGAGTGATTTCTCACTTTCTGTCTCTCTGTCTCTCTCTGTCTGTCTGGCGAGCGCATACCTCCTTTAGCGAAAACCTCTCAAAAAAAAAAAAAAAAAAAAAAAAAAAAGAACTAAGAACTAATTGGACTGAGCAGATGAGTGGGAAGGCAGTGTGCAGGTGCTACGCTCCAGCAATGGCAGCCATTCCGCACCAACTGGAACGCGCCCAGTCATGTAGGAAACATGCATCCTGTCTCCTGGTTTAAGAGCTGAGACAAACATTCCCCAGTGGAAGTCGACGGAACCTGGATGGACCCATTGTTGTAATTTAACCGTGGGTTATACCTCTCTCCTCTCTGCACATTCTACACACAGGATTTGGGAGCGAGCACCAGTGTTCACCTTTTGCTTTTGCTGTAATTCACAACAGCGTGAAAGGACAATATGTTTATGGGATCTGAAGAAATGCTAAGGAGTGGACTTTTAAAGTAAAAATATAAGATAATAAATGTTTTAGCAGGCAGGTCAATAGCAAAATGAATATAACAGTCAGTAGTAAGTTTATTAAGTCTGTGTCATATGTAAAATTACCCCCAGCACCCAGGGCGCAGATGTTTATACTTGCTGAAATGTAACATTCACGTACCATTTGAAAATAAGATGATACACAACGAGCTATAACAAAATGAAATACTCCAAGGTCTCCATTCTGCTTCTGAATAAATGAGATATGCTCCAATATAGTGGAAGAAAACAACTTACAGTTGTCTAGAGAGTCATAGGAAGATAATGGAGAGTTTAGATATTCTTTATTGATCATTTGCAGAACTTCAGCCTTCCGAGGTAGATTGACAGCCGACTCAGCTGTCCCTGCCTGGTGACTGACAACAGGTGATGGAAAGGCTTTTACTGTGATACGACTGCACAGAAGAGTTCCTAATTTACTACTATAGTTCTCATCAAAAGGGCCCCGGCAAAAAAATACTAGATTTATCGCTTCAATTACTGGAATTTCACATTGAGTTTAAGGAGATGTGTTTCTGTACCGTGACAGGCTTTACAGATTTTAAAGTTCTTCAGACATTGCAGCTATCAGAATAATCAGAGAGAGATATAAATGAAAGCAATCGTTAGAGTTTTATAACTTTTAATGGTGTCTACTGGCAAGAAATAAAACAGACCTTAAACTGATTGTCTTGGCTAGGTATATTTTAAAAAGCCTTTCTTGTCAGCCTTAAAAAAATGTTCAACAATCTGAGAATGGAACTGCATTTAAACCATCGTAATATTATAATTATAAATGAATTATTTTGGTATTAGGATTTTTGATGAGAGATCCATATAAGAACAAATACTAGAAGTTAGATGTTTGTGAACGTTAAAGTGGCAAATGTGGGTCTGTTTCCCTCTGTTCTCTAAGTCAGTACAGTCATCTTTTTCCTGGTCCTGCTGCTTGATATCTGGAATCTTATTCTGGACTAATTTTTAACTTCTTAAAATTAGTTAAGTAACAATTACACGTTATCTTCATCTCATTTAGAACTCTGTGTAGTTTCAGCTTTTTTACACCGTTAGAGTCATCACAATTTTTGCTACTGTATCTCTTCATACTGCTACTGCTGCTGCATTGTGAGCACTTACTGGGTACGTCCCAGGCATCAGATAGGACTTTACTGGTGCCATATTGGAAGACCTCCTCTGAATCATGTGTGAATCATTCTCCTCCCTTGTAGGTGAGGTTTAATGGGAAAGTTGGTTTCGTTGTGCTATATTGATTGTCAACCTGTTCTACCAAAGATACAAAATTTAAGATAAGGATATTGATAACCATGAAGGTTAACCAAATTTGTTATAATTGTGGGTAATTTTAATTCTGTGAGTTTCCTCTTGATCCAGTTATAATAAAATTATACTTCTGTCTTCTGTTTCTCATTTTCACCCTGACTTATTTCATACTAGCATTCTTTCTCCATCTCCACTACGTTAATGCCTTTGTGTTTTACCGAAGTGTGTCAGTGATGTTGAAGGAGGAGCAGGAGTGGCTTGTAGCCACTGCCGTCAGGGTCACCCTGAAGGCCACGCAGAACAGTCTTATTTCTGCTCCCCCTGGTTGATGAACTCCCACAAAGCAGCTCTGTCTTTCCACTCTCCAGAGCCCTGGGGAACGCAAAAGGAAGCCTAAATACAAAGCTGAGTAGTCTTGGAATCAGTTTAGTCTTATCTTTCTTTCCAGAAATATTTACTAAACATCTGCTATGTTTCAGGTACAGAGAAGAAAATGTACAGTTTTGTCTGAGATCTTGGTAAAATACTATGTAGGTAATATAGTGTTACTCTTACTTTCTTGCTAATTAAGACTAACAAGCATTTGTGAAGGACTATGCAATTTTTTTGGTTTTTAGAGAGAGATTTTTGCTGTAGGGTTCATACAATCACTGGAGAGACAGAGAGGGAGAAAGTGAGAAATCAACCCCCAGTGGGCATGGCCACGCTGCAGTTTCTTCTCTTGGGATTTTGGGCACACATGCACAAACTCCCAGTGTGTTTAAAGCTGCCATGTCCAGGACTTGAACCACGATCAGCTCATCAGTGGGAGTCCAATGACGTGATCATTATGCCATCCACTGGTCCCAGGTACAGTACTCAAATAGTCAGGTGCACACAATCACCTCGTCTACATTTTCTACACCAGCTACAAGAGCATCTTGTACCCTCAGAAGTTACTTGCTCAGTTTTAAATGTTACATGTCAGCCTAAGGAAAGTTGAGTTTTTGTTTTTTTCCCCCCTAACTCCCATATGACCCTGCCTTGTGTAGGATTAGAGACCCATTGATTTTGGGGACTGTGGGGAGATTGATAGGGCTGAAGTGTACTGCCTTTTGTATAGGGTATCCAAGATGCCATGGTCTCCAAGAACTAGCCACCCTATGCCCTTCCTCAGGCAATCGATGAAATCACGTTGGCGTAAAATACTTCCTTTTGGAAGAGCCAGTCAGCTCCATGTCCGGGCCATCAGCCAATGTTCATGATGACTCTTCAATACGTACATGTAATGTATCACTCCTGTTGTCCCACCAAGCCCTGGCCCAGCTGCATCATCCCTCAGCAGGAGTCTCTTCATCCTCTTCCTTCTTCGTCTTATTCTGTGCTGTCTGTTTTCACTACAGCAGAGGAGTCCCGAAACAGCCTAGCCTAAAGAATTTTCTGTTCTCTGCCTACATAGTGGCCATTGCCACCGGTGGCTGTTGAGCTTACGAACCATGGCCAGTGAAACCAAGGACCTGAGTTTTCATCATTTAATTTCACTTTAATTGGTTTAAATTAAAATGACCCCAGTGGCTAATGGCTACCCTATTGACACAGTGCAGGTCGATTTGAAACTTGTCGATTTCTGTTCCTTTTTTGCTCATACCATTCATAGTAAAAGCCAAAATTTTATAAGACAGTGTGGCTTGCAGCCTCATCTCCTGCCATTGCCCCTTACTTCTCGGCTGCAGTCCCACTGCGTTCTTGCTTGTCTTCAGACAGACCAGCCTGCTCCCACCTCTGGACTTTGCACCTGCTTTTACTGCCACGAAGAGTCACAAGGTCTGCTCCTCACCCGCTCTGGGCTTTGCTAATGTCAGCTTTTCTTCAGGCCTTTCCTGGCAGCTCTTCCCAGCCCTGTGTTACCTGTTTCAGGTGATGTGATCCCCTAGCTGATTGAACAGGATTGATGAAGTGTGATTGGTGAATGTATTTCCTTGGCTCTATAGCCAAGCTGTCAGCAAATGCTCTTGACTAATCTTCAAAATATTTCTGAAATCATGTGAAACCCTATTTTACTTACTAAGTTGTACTCTGTTTTTCTTCTTCTAGAATAGAAGTTCTGTCAGGACAGAGCTGTTCACTGCCATGTCCCCAAATCCCAGGAAATACCTGACACAGCATAGGTTTTTAAACAAGTGTTGATGACTATGTGACTGTATGAAGATAGTGCATTAGGAGTCATCTAACAGAAGGGTCATGATAGAAGATGATAAATCAAAAAGAACAATTTTTTTCTTTGAACAGTGTAATTATTTGAGCCACATAATTATTAAGATGGAATTAATAAGCATAGTTATCTTGGAATTGCTTAAACACAGCATTAACCTTATAATCAAGTATCTATGGAAAATGTATGGACCTTGACTTTGGAGGAAAATTCAGGAAATTGAAGGAACCAGGAATTGCAAAGTATTAGTCTGACTGCAGTAGATAATAACAATTTAACAGGGAAAATGGCCCAGCCACTTGTAAATATCATGACCCAGCATGATGTCACAGACAGTAAGGGTGGGGTGCTGCTATGGGATACTGAAGGCCATGGGGGAAGACTTCAGGTTTATGTCTTGTGGGGAAGATCACAGCATGAGGTCACTGTCTGGAATGCCTGCCTCTCCCCTTCTCTCTCTTTTCTCTTCTTTTTCTCAGTAAATGAATGAATCTAAAAAAAAAAAAAAACAAAAAAAAACAAAAACCCTCTATGAATCAGGATTGGGGCAAGAAAATAAGGAAATATGGTTGCAGGGATATGGCAGTGGTACAGCAGTAAATGACAGTGCTCTGCAAAGCTGACCCACATAGGAAAGTTCTGGATCTCATCTAAAGATCTTCCTTCATGTGCAGGGTGCATACATGGACATGACCCAGAACTGGCTGGAGTAGGGAATGGATTGCTATATCAAGATCCTACTGGGATGTCATCTCTCTGTCTCTGTCTCTAACTCTCTATCACTCATGGAAGAAATAAACTTAGAAAGGGGGATGTGGGAGGCCCAGCCTCTGTGACACAGCTGGTAGTGTAGCATACTGCAAAGATAGAAGACACAGGTGCCCAGCCCAGTCAGCCTGAAAGCACGCCAGGTGAGTGTACAAGCTGGAGGACTGGTGAAGGGGATTACGGCATGACCAAGCACTGTGGAATATACTTTCCTCCTCTCTTTCATGTTTGCACGCTCTCTATTGTGATTATTCAAAATGTACAGTTGCAAAATATTTATAAAAGTTTCTGTACAGCAAACAATAATTAAAATGAAGAAACAACCTCCAGAATAGAAGAAAAATATTTGCAAGCTATACTTCCAATAAGAGATTGATAACCAGAATATATAGGGAACTCAAGCACCGTACTTGCATAAATAAATAAATAAACAAATACATAAATAAAACAATAATCCAATTTAAAAATGAGCAAATGAGTTTAACAGACAACCCTGTAAAGAACATACAAGTAGCCAAAATGCATATGCAAAAGTGTTCAACATCTCTTATTATAAGGGGAATGCCATCTAAACAACGAGATACCACTTAACCGCCCCATAAGAATGACTTTGATCAAGAATATAAAGCAGAAGTACTGGCTAGGCTGTGGTGAAAGGGAAGCCTCCAGCATAGCTGGTGAGAATGTAAACTGGTACAGCCACTGTGGAAAACAATGTGAAGGTTCCTTAAAAACCTACAAATAGGGGACCAGCAGTTAGTGTAGTGGCTATGTTGCTGGATTCCCATGTAGTCGACCGCGGTTCGAGTCCCGGACCCGGTGGCTTAAACTCATGCCGGGCGTGTGTGCGTGCGTGCCCAAGATCCTGAGAGGAGAATGGAGGAGAAGGGATTGCGGCGTGGCCTTCCCCCCTGGGGGGTGATTTCTCGCTTCCTATCTCTCTGTATCTCTCTGTCTGTCTGGCAAGCGCACGCGCCCTATAGCAAAAACCTCTCAAAAAAAAAAACAACCTACAAATAGAATTATCATACAACACAGGGACCAGCAGATGGCATAGCAGTTACATCACTGGACTCTCATGTAGTTGACGATGGTTTGAGTCCTGAATCCAGTGGCTTAAAACTCATACCAGGCACATGTGAGTGTGTGCCCAAAATCCTGAGAGAAGAATGGAGGAGAAGAGATTATGGCATTGCCATCCCCCTTGGAGGGGGGAGAAATTTCTCTCTCTCTCTCTCTTTTCCCTCTCTCCCTCTCTCTCCCTCTCCCTCTCCCTCTCTGGCAAGCGCATGCACTCTATAGAAAAAATCTCCAAAAAAAGAAAAAAGAATTACCATAGAACCCAGCAATTCCACTCCTTGGTATTTACTCAAAGATAGGAAAATACTCAGCTAAGACACTTACATACCCATGTCTACTGCAGCATTATTCACAATTGCTAAGACATGGGATCAATCTGAAGTGCTCAAGTACTGATCACTGGATTGAGAAAATGTGGCACATACAACTATAGAATACTGTTCAACCGTAAGAGCAATAAAACCCTGACACTTAATACAAAGTAGATGAATATAGAAGATTTAATGCTGAATGTAGTAAGCCAGACTATAAAAGACAAAAACTGAATGCTGTATCTCCTCTCTCTCTCTCTCTCTCTCTCTCTCTCTGTCTCTGTGTGTGTGTGTGTATGTGTACACACACACAAATGTCTGTACTCTTTGGCAGAAATTGAAAGATCTGAAGATATAATAGTAGGAAAGACAAATGTAAATAGAGATTGTACAGAAGGGGGTGGAGAGTAGAGGTGGAAAGGACTCGAAGAAATATTTAACAGATATAGAAATGTAAAATTCTCTGTTGAAATTGTGTGTATGATAATGTCTTTGATTTGATTGTCACATACTACATCACACTTCAAGAAACGTATTGTGTACTAAAGACATATACAACATATGTGAATAAGAAATTATAAAAGAAAAAAATGTCATATTAAAACTTACAAGACTTGTCTGAAGTTGAACTCAGAAATACATTTAGTCTTACATGTTTATATAAAGAAGAAAAAGAGAAGTAAAAATTATTCAGAATAATTTCAAAATACCATAACAAAAAATAATTAATAAAATAAGGAAGTAAAATCTGAAATAAATAACTTAGAAAACGGGGGGAAAATATTTGCAAGTTCAAGATAATTTGAATAGCAATTAGGGAAACCTGACAAATCAAGAAAAAATTTGAACTGAAAAATTTATTGTGACATTTGATAACACAATACTTTAAAGAAAATAAGCTATATAAAGTTGACACATTTTGGAAATGTCAGTGAATGGTGGCAGAACAAATTGAAACTTCTTTTTTGTTTGTTAATGTTCTAGAAAGTTTTATGTCATGTAGGAATTGCAGATTTTGCACATCTAAAATACTTTAAGAATAAATTATTTGAATCTACAGCCTTTTTTCCTTTTTTGGTAGGGGAAGCATTTGACATAGGGCACTTGTGCTTCCCAGAGACAGAGAGAAAGACAGAGAGGGGAAATTTGGAATCACCCCCCAGTGGGGATGGCCATACCACAATCCCTCCTCTTTTATTCTCCTCTCAGGATTTTGGGTATGCACACACACCTGCCCAGCATGGTTTTGAAGCTGCTGGCCCAGGACTTGAACCACAGTTGGCAATGTGGGAATCTAGCATCTTAACTATCATGCTACCTGCTGGCCTCAAATCGACAGTGTAATTATACTTATGTGTAATGTTTCCTTAAGTACTCTCCATCCCATTTACAGTTACTAATGGTGTAAACCTAACTTAGAATATAGACCTAAAGGCCCTCAATAAGGCATAGTGAATAGAATATTCAATTCAAACCATTTAAAATATTATAGAATATTTTTAAATCCCTTAATCACATCAGCACATTAAATTGGAATATCAAATTATTATTCAAAGGATGCCAAAGAGAGAAATTAGATATAGTTCTCTAGTGACCCTAAACATTGAACAGAATTGAGCAAGCTGGTGGCTTGGTAGTTAAGGCACTGGACTCTCACATGGCCAACCATGGTTTGAGTCCTTGCAGCTTGCTTTCTCGCTTTCTCTCGCTTTCTCACTTTCTGTGTCTCTCTCTGGTGAGTGCATGTGCCCTATAAGAAAATTTTAAAAATAATAATAAACAAGAAAAAAATTGAACATGATGAATGCTTGTATATTTTCTTTATCCCACAAAAAATTTACATAAAATATATAAAAGCATACAGAGTACATCAAGTCCAATAATATAAAATAAAGGTAAATTTTCTGTAAAGGAAGGGGCCCCAGACAGGAAAGAACGACATCCTTAACTTGGTGTAAGTCAGCTGGCAACATAACTCAAAGCTGTGTAATGAGGGCTGACCTTGCATTGTAGTGGTTAGACACTGTGCAGAGGAAGCTAGTCCTATAGGCTTGAAAAACAGGCCAGGCATACCCAAAATCCTAATATCGTGGAGAACTAAAGGAGAGGGGCTTGCCATATGACCAGGCCTCATTGGAGTTGCACTCACGCAGGTTCTCTCTCTCTCTCTCTTTCTCCCTCACTCCTTCCCTCTCTCTCTTTCCCTCTTTCCCATGCACACACCCTCTGCCATAACAAAAAATAACTTTCTAATATGAAACATTCCCCATGAAGTCAAGAACAAGATTCCATGTGATCACTATATTTCTTTAATAGTCTGAAAGTTCTGATTAATGAAAAATAAAACCCAAGTAAAGTGGGAATAGCTATTGGAAAGAGTAAAGTTATTGTTTGCTTACATATTATTCTCTGCCTAGAAAATTCTGTGAGGATTTAAAAGCTATGAAATTAATAGTTCAGTAAAATAGCACTGTTTTTGTTTGTTTGAGTCCAAGGTTAATATATAAAAATTTAGAGCCCTCCTTATCATAGTTATAAGCAGTTAGAAAAATGCTAGAGGAAAATTCCATTCATACCATTAACAAAAAAATAAGTGATAGAGAACCTTGTCCATACCTGTTTTTATAATTTATTCCTATAAAAAAAGCCAAGTTTTTACTGATAAGCATGGAAGATGAATTGAAATGTTTAATGATTCATAATGGGAAACAGCAGTATTCCCTAATCTAATTCCCAACCATCCTCTCCTTTTATATTTATTTTTATTTTTATTGTTATTTCTTTTTATCCAGTCAATCATATTACTTAGCTTACAAAGTGAAAATTCCAATATGTGTACATTTCACACGCGTCCAGTTGACAATACTATAAGGTTATCCCTCAACAGATAATAACCCATTTATTTGTCCCATAAATGCCTTGCCTCTCTATTTTTCTCTTCAATGTCTTTCCTCAGACTCTTCTCCTTCACCCTCCCTCTCCCCACACTGTATTTGGTATTCACAACCATATATTATGTTTCTATGTCCTCTAGTCATTCAGTTTGGGCCATAGAGTGCGGACAATTGGTATATATTAAGTGGAGACATACAGTGTCTTTCTTTCATAGCCTGGCTTGCTTCACTCAGCAGTAAATCTTCCATATTCTTGCACTTTCTGTCAAAAGCCAGGGTCTTGTTGTGTTTTATGGCTAAGTAGTATACCACAGAGTATATGTGCCACAGTTTTTCAATCCATTCATCTGCTCGTGGGCATTTGGGTTGGTCCCATGTCTTAGAAATTGTGGATAATGCCACAATAAACATGGATCTGACTATGGATTCTTCTATCCTTTGGGCAGATATCAAGGAGTGGGATTGCTGTATCATATGGTAGTTCTATTTGTAGATCTTTGAGGAATCTCCAGATTGTTCTCCACAATGGCTAGACCATTTTACATTCCCACCAGTAATGTAAGAGAGTTCCCCTTTCACCAGCACCCTTTTTTTTTTTTTTTTTTTTTTTTTTTTTAGTCATTCTAACTGAGGTTACATGGTATCTCATTGTGGTTTTGGTCTGCATCTCCCTTACAATGAGTGATGTGGAGCATTTTTTTTTCATATGTCTTTTGCTATTTGAATGTCATCTTTAGTGTTTTTTTCAACTCATTCTCCCATCTTTCAATAGGGTTGATCATCTTTTTTTGAGACAGCTGCTTGAGTTCCCTGTGTATTCTGGTTATCAGTCCCATGTCTGATGTATAGTTTAAAAAAATCTTTTCCCATTCTGAGGGCTGTCCATTCACAGTAATTACTGTGTCTTTTGCCCTGCAGAACTTCTTAATCTGATGTAATCCCACTTGTCCATTTTTGGGATTATAGACTGCTCCCGGGGACTTACTTAAGAAGTCTTTGCCTACCCCAATGTCTCCCAGAGTTTCCTCAGTGTTTTCCAGCAGCAGTTTTATAGTTTGAGGTCTTAGGTTTAGATCTTTGATCCACTTTGAGTTTATTTTTGTCAATGGTGAAAGGCAGGGATTCAGATTCATCTTTCTGCAGGTGGATATCCAGTATTTTCAGCACTATTTGCTAAAGAGGTTTTCTTTTTCCCAATGGAGTGACTGATACCCTTTGTCAAAAACCAGTTGGCTGTATGTTTGGAAGTTTATTTCTGGGGACTCTATTCTTTTTCATTGGTCCACCTGTCTGTTTCTGTGCCAATACCAGGCTGTTTTGATTATCACAGCTTTGTAGTATATTTTTGGGTTAGGGAGTGAGATGCCACCCACTCCACTCTTCTTATGGAGGATTGCTTTGGAAATACGATGTCTTTTATGATTTCAGACAAATTGTATGATTGTCTTTTCTAGATTTGTGAAGAATATCTCTGGCACTTTGAATAGGATCATGTTAAATATGTAGTTTAATTTGGGTAGAATTGCCATTTTGATTACATTAATTCTTCCAATCTAGGAACATGGGATGTCCCTCCACATTTTTGTGTCATTTTCAAATATTTTTTTTTAAGTTTCTTGTAGTTTTCCTTGTGGAGGTCTTTAACTTCTTTGGTTAGATTTATTCCTAAGTATCTCATACTTTTTGTGGCTATGGTAAATGGAATTACTTTTTTCAGTTCAATCTCAGTCTACCTGCTATTCATATATAGAAATGCTATAAATTTCTGTACATTGATTTTGCATCCTGCAACTTTGCTGTATTCATGTATTACTTCCAGGAATTTTTTTATGGATACCATGGGGTCTTCTATGTATACAGTCATGTCATCTGCAAATAGAGATAGTTTCATCTCTTCTCTTCCTATTTCAATGCCTTTTATTTTATTCTCGTTTCTGATTGCATTGACGAGGATTTCCAGTACTATACTGAAAAGGAGTGGAGAACGTAGGCATCCTTTTCTTGTACCAGTTTTTAATGGAAAAGCTTTCAGCTTTTCTCCATTCAGGATGATGTTAGCTATGGGTTTTTCATAGATAGCTTTTATTATGTTGAGAAATGTCCCTTCTATGCCAATTTTGCTGAGAGTCTTGATCATAAAGGGATGGTGTATCCTGTCATATGCTTTTTCTCCATCAACTGATATGATCATATGGTTTTTAATCTTTCTTTCTGTTAATATGGTGTATTACATTTATGGTTTTACATATGTTGAACCAACCTTGCATCTGTGGAATAAAGCCTACCTGGTCATGATGAATAATCTTTTTTATATGTTGTTGAATACCATTTGCTAGTATCTTGTTGAGAATTTTTGTGTCTATATTCATCAGCGATATTGGACTATAGTTTTCCTTCCTTGTCCTGTCCTTATCTGTTTTGTGGATAAGGGTGATGGAGTCTTCACAGAATGAATTTGGGAGAGTTTCACCCTTTTGGATCTTTAGAAATATCTTGAGCAGAATGGGAGTCAACTCTTCTTTAAAAGTTTTGTAGAATTCAGAGGTGAAGCCATCAGAACCAGGGCTTTTCTTTGTTGGGAGGTTATTTATTACTGATTCAATCTCCTGGCTAGTTATGGGCCTATTCAGACTTTCTACATCCTCCTGGATAAATCTTGTTAGATTATATGTGTCCAGGAATTTGTCCATCTCACCCAGATTGTCTTGTTTGTTAGCATAAAGTTGTTCATAGTATCTTCTAATGATGTTTTGTATTTCTATTATGTCTGTTGTTATATTGCCTGCTTCATTGCAAATTTGATTTACCTGGTTCCTTTCTCTCGTCTTAATAAGTCTTGCTAGTGGTGTATCAATTTTGTTTATCTTCTCAAATAACTAGCTTTACTTTCATTTATTTTTGTATAGTTCATTTATTTTCTATTTTATTTATTTCTGTTTGGGTCTTTATTATTTCTTTTCTCCTGGAGTTTTTTGGATTTTTTGGCTGTTGATTTTCCAATTCTCTGAGGCACAATGTTAAATGATCCATTTGCCTTCTTTCCATCTTCGTATGTGCACTAATTGCTATGAACTTCCCTCTTATGACTGCTTTTGCAGTGTCGCAATGATTATGGAAGCTCGTGTCCTCATTGTCATTGGCTTCCATGAACTTTTTATTTCAGTCCTAATTTCTTCTGTCATTGCAAAGTTGTTCAGTAGTAGGCTATTTAGTTTACAAGTATTTGTGTATTTTTGAGGATTTCTCTTGGAATTAAAATCAAGTTTGATTTCACCATGGTCCGAGAAGATGCTAGGTATAGTTTCTATGCCGTTCAGTCAGTAGAAGCTCGCTTTGTGCCCTATCATGTGTTCAGTCTTCGAAAAGTTTCCATGTGGGGGTGAGAAAAAATGTATCTTGTGGTTTTTGGGTAGAAAGTTCTATAGATGTCTGTTAAGTCCATTTGATTTATGGTATCATTTAGATCCTCTATCTCTTTACTTACTTTTTTGTCTAGATGATCTATCCAGAAAAGATAGTGAGGTCTCCAACATTTTGTGTTGCAGTCTATCTCTCCTTTTAGATCTAACAGTCTTTCCTTCACATATTTGGGTGCTCCTGTGTTAGGTTATAGATATTTATTAGCATTATATCTTCTTGATGGATTAACCCTTTTATTACAATATAATGCCCTTCTTTGTCTCTTCGAACAGTTTTTGTTTTAAAGCTTAGTATTGCAATTCCAGCTCTTTCTTGGTTCCTATTTGCATGGAATACTTTTTTCCAGCCCTTCACTTTTAGTCTATGTGTGTCTTTATCCATGAAATATGCTTCTTGTAGGCAATGGATAGAGGGTTTCTATTTTATTAGTATCCATTCAGCCAGTCTGTGTCTCTTGATTGGAGAATTTAATCCATTAACATTCAGTGTTGGGACCAGCAGGTGGTATGGAGGTTAAGGAGCTGGACACTCCCACATGGCTGACAATGGTTCTAGTCCTGGACCTGGTGGCTTACTTCTCTCTCTGTCTCTCTCTGTGTCTCTCTCTGGTCATATTAAAAAATAAATTAAATGAATAAATTTAAAAATTAAATAAAAATAATTCTTAAAAAGAAAGAAAAAGCATTCAGTGTTGTTATCGATATTTCCAGACTTGTCCTGATGTTTGAGATGGTCATTGTCTTGGTTGTCTTTTATTCCTTTATTTCTGGGTGTTCATTCTTTGGTTTTCCTGGAACAGTACTCTCTTCAGAGTTTCTTGAAGAGCTGATCTGGTGTTGGCAAATCCTTTCAGGTTTTGTTTGAGAAGATTTTAGTCTTTTTTTCCCATACGAGGGATAATCTTGCAGGATATAATAATCTTGGTTGAAATAGTTTCTTTCTTAACACTTTCAATACATCTTCCTATTCTTTCCTAGCTTGCATTGTTTTCATTGAGAAGTCCAGTGTCAGCCTGATGGGATGGCCTTTGTAATTCACTTGTCATTTCTCTCTTGCCGGTTTTAGTGTCTTGTCTTTATCTGTGATCTTAGCCAGTCTGGCTAAGATGTGCCTTGGGAAGATCTTCTTGGGTTGATTCTGTTTGGGTCTCGAGTGCCCCTCAAGCATTCAGTCCCAAGAAATACAATGGTATAAAAATTCTTAAGTCCATGTGTGGTTTTTTTCTTAAGGCACACTTTTTATGAACATTTTGAAATCCCTTTTAAAACTGTAATATACCGTGTATATACATTCTTAAGAGGGTTTGCAAATCAATGTAGAAGGAAAGTATTATTTAATAATTAATAAATTGTATGACTTCAAAGGACAGCCATCGGAGAAGTTAATTTAAATAGTTTAGATTTTATTGAGCACTGTCCCCAAAGGTAAATATGTATGCACTGAAGAGTTACATGAAAAAGAATAAAGTCATAATACTCTATACAGAAATAAAATTGAAGCAAAATTCTGATGAGAGAACTGTCTCAGAATTTGAACAAATAAGTCATGAAAAGAACAGATTAATAAATTTAGCTGGTGAGTTAAATTCTGTATGTCAGAAGTTCCTAGGCTGGAAAAGCAACTAATGCCAGTTGTGTTGGTGCTGCCAACACGAAACTGGAGCCACAGTGCAGAAAGGCCAGGATGTGGGTGCCAGCTTGAATGACCACACGGTGTGCCATAACCCCAGCTGACTGTGGTGGGTGTGGGGGAGGGCACAGCACGACAAGACCCTGTAGGGGTCCCTGTCTCTCTCTCCCCCTCCCTCTCAAGGAATAAGAAACTTAAAAAAAAAAAGAAAGAAAATGCAGTTAGAGCAGTGACAAAATAGCGTCTGTCAAATAATACCTTATTTTGTGTAGCTTTTTACTTAAATAGCTCATACAGATCAATAGGATGAACACTACAAACTCATTAGGTAACGGGGATGGCAGATCAATCATAAAATAGAAACTAGAACTTGGGAATGCACATCTGGAAAGGTGTTAACTCTCACTAGCGATTAAACAAAAGCAAGCTCGTTTTATAAAAGAAAACTATATGCGTTGTCTCCATCATATTGGCAGGAAAAGTACAGAACCCACTGGGGGTCACGTGCGTCTACTATAGGAAAGAAATGGCTTTAATCAGTTCCAGTTGTTCGTAAAGTAACTTGACAATAGAAATCAAGTGCCTTAAAATTTTTCTTTTCCTTTGATGTGTGTGTGAGAGCACATGAGAGAGAAGAGACGTGTTTCCACGTGTGGGTGTGCCTCACTGGAGCTAGCCCGAGTGCCGAGGACTGGGGCCGCCGCACAGTCACCGTGTGGCGGTCAGCTGGGAGTCAGCCACCCGTAGCTCAGTGCACACCTGGGGCTCAGCTGGGCTAGGTTTGGTTCTGTATGTGTCGTTTTGTCGTTCCGTGAACCAGGCGATGGTCTGACCTTTCTAAGCTCGAATTTAGTCACGTGAGCTGACGCTAACTGTAGAATGTACTTTCTATGAGGGTATGTGTGAGGTAAGGCATGTAGAAATGACCATTTAGCATATGTCATGTGATAATCTCTCCATGAACTGTTAGTATGCTACCACTGGTTACAATTAGCTGATATTGTTGTAAGTGGGTACTAATGGTATATCATAATTATAATTAATAACATATGTTCTATTTAATATAATTAGTAATGTATCACATAAAAGTATAATTAATTAATAATTAATGGTAGCAAACTTTAATAACTGCCTGTCAGACAGGGGGTGAGTCAGCTGATCTCCTGTGGTCCTTGAATTTAAAGTGCTGGGCATGCCAGCATGTTCTAATCGTTGCTATCCTCTGATTCAACTGACAGCTGACCACTCCTCCCTCGTGATGCACTCCTTCCTCCCAGGGCAGCCGGGAGTGGGCGCCCTGAGGTCAGCGTTCTGTCCCCAGAGCTCTGCAGCTGGGAGATTCAGCAGTGCTCGCAGCTAGGCAAAGGTGGTCGCGGAGTGCTGGGCGCCGCGCTGGCTCTCTGGGCACACGCTGGGGCGCGAGTGTGGTGCAGCCAAGTGTTGAATCCCTCCACGCAGTCCATAGAACCTGCTTTAACAGGGGAAACCCTTTATTGGGTTACCTCACTTAGCTCACTTTACATACTACTGTTGCAGATGGAGTAGTCCGAAAAAGTTATCATTGTGACGCCATTAGTTCAGGGCTGGGGGGTGGTTCTGGCTGATGGACATGTCTGGAGCACCTTCCGTTTGGAAAGCACTATGCTAAATTACTAAGCTGATTCCAATTCAGAGGCCTCGGTTTGGGGAGGAAGAGAAGAAAAAGGGGGAGTGTGTAAAAGTTTCAGATTGTCCTCAAAATTCATTATCAGGCAACCTAAAAACTATTATATCACACAGATGTAGTCTAGTTATCCAAAGATATTAATTCTTGATTAAATTTTAAATTAAGAATTTGTTTATGACTTTAAAAAGAATGTTACCTTAAGGAAATTAAGCCATTTAGATGGCTTTCATGCTTAAATTACATTATCCGGAATTCACATTTGGGTCTCTGAAAAAGCATCTTCAACAGTGTGCTGTGTTGGTGTGCATTTAAGACTGCTCGTCTGTCCTAGGGTGCAATGCTTGGACTCAGAGTTGAGGGAGAATTCTGCTAGGGTGGATTAGCTGACTTGCAGGTAAAATTCCTTTATCACGTGTGTCTTTTGATTACTCATCAGGTATTCCTAACCTTCAATGACACCAGGTGAAACACCTGCCTAAAGGACGTGGGGACGAAAGTGCTAACTTCCTGTTCTGTGCTCAGTGAAGATAGAGAACTGGCACAGCGTGGACTTCCACGACCACATGTCCAAAGGAGCGGCACTCTCCGTGACCGAGTGACAATGCTCATTCTCAAATGTGCCGCCTTATTCCCATTTACTCTTACTGACTATTCCAAGCAGTAATTCTGAAAATTTAATTTAGAAGGTGCTAAACCTAGAGCTCTATGTAATGGTGTGCATTTTTGAAGGAATTATCTCGAATAATCTTATCTCCTAAGCATGCAGTATGGCAGATGTTTGCAAATCTTGGTTTAAAACTGATTGAAGTATTTTAAGAAAACTGAAATAATGTCAGTGGTAAAATTTATTTTACCAAGTGCAGATGTAAGACATCAAGTTCTCAGACTGATGGCAGAATTAACAAAAAACACCATCTGGTTCAATAATTATCTGAAAATACCCATATTCTTGGATTTGTTTAATACCACTTAGTTCCCAGCTTTATTTTATCTGAGTTTGCACACCAACCAGACTAGGTTGTACAAAACGGAGACTATTTCCATCTGATCATTTTAAAAAATGTGTGTTTGCATGAATAATGAATCTTTGAATTGTTACTAAACAAGCAAATTATTTGCGTATGTGTCACATCGGTTATCAAGTTTGCACATGTGACAGCTCCAACAGCCTTCACGTAAAATGCATGGAGCTTGTAACCATATGTTTTTGCTTGACAAAAAGCTAAAACTCAAGATCAATTTTCAATATGGAATGCACAAATTAACACTTTAAAATGCACCACAATATGTACAGCTTGGCAAAATTTGCAGAAATAGCACGTTTCTAGATATTAACTGATATCTTTGGATTCGACCTTAAGGTATTCAATCATTTTGATTAAAAGACTGATTTCTCATAAAACCGCAGTCTGTTAGAGGCGCAAAGCCAATGACATTTGAGCATTCATATATTTTCATAAACTTTGAACAATGTCAGTGAGACACCTCTTCAATCTTGGCCACACAACAGCAGGGTATTCAATCTTTCTTTAGCTTAAGACAGAAGATTTGAATATCAGCATAGGGTTATAAATGTGGTGGTTCACATGCTGTGCTCCATGTTGATTTGTAAGGAGCAGATCTGTGCAACGCAGAGAGCATGTCGCTTCACGGGCGTCACCCTATTTTCTCTTCCCTTCCTGCGTTTTTCCCCCCACCCTTCCCCCAGAGGCATTATGTGAAAGTGTTTCAGTTTTGTTTTGTAAAAGCAATTCCTTTGAAGGTTTTCCACTGGTGCGAAGAAGGAGGGTGTTTTTAAAGATGGCTTCTCCTCATGTCAGATGCTTCTGTGGTGCTTACTCAAAGAACGATGATGCTATAAATGCCCTGCTATTTCTCCAGCAGTTCTTTCGTCTTTTGAACATAATTATTAGTCATTATGCTGCCAAGTACACCTATTCCCCTTTGGCCTCCTAAATGATGTCTTTGTGAAAATTGAATGTTCTTTAAATGTTTCCTCTTTTCAGTTGTGTTGTTCAGCGCAAAGTGATTATCCTATGTGTTTGATGCGCTGTGGAAGGTGTTCAGTTTGCTGTGAGTAACGCGGTTTTCAGTGTGTTAACATCCACTACAAGTAACATGTCTCCCTCTTTAGAGTGTTGTCTTGCAAGCAGCTTGGGCAAAAGCCAGATGGCTGTGAGGGGAAGATGAGCGATGCTGTCTTGCCCAAACAGAAAATACGTCAACGTTCTGTTAAGTAAAGAACAGACAAGGCATATTTTAATATATTGTAATACACGGCAGATGTCTAAAAATGTTTACCTAAAATCCATCTAATCTTGCTAATCTCCGTATCAAGCATATCCTTAATATTAGAATGAAAAGCATTTTAGAACTCAAGCAAAATAATAAAATATCCACGGGTTAGTTCAAATGGCATAATCCCACTGAATTATTACTTTACAACAAAATCTCTGGAGTCATTGATAATAGTCCAAATTTTTGTGCTTCTGATTAACATGTATGCGTGCCTCACTCTCAAAAGAAAGTCACAGGAAAGTTCTCCATCGGTCGGGTAGGACCCACTAGTAATTCCATATCAGGAAACGTGGTTATTAATTATATCCATTTCAATCAAATGCACTGCATGGACCACAGAAGAAATCTGCAGCTTTTTCAAACCCATTGATGGAGCTAAGATATTCTCAGTAACCAGCTCTTTTTTTTTTTTTTTTAAGAAGTTTTTGCTATACAGCATATGCGCTCACCAGAAAGACAGAGACAGAGAAAGACAGAGAGACAGAAAGCGAGAAATCACCCCCTGAGGGGATGGCCACGCCACAATCCCTTCTCCTCCATTCTCCTCTCAGGATCTTGGGCACACACGCACACACGCCTGGCATGAGTTTAAGCCACCAGGTCCAGGACTCGAACTGCAGTCGGCTACATGGGAGTCCAGCGACATAGCCATTACGCTAACTGCTGGTCCCTCTCAGTAATCAGCTTTTACAAACCATATTGAAATAGAGTTCACGGAGCTGATGTTGGTATAAGAGGCAGTGATGCTGCTGGGGTTGGCCACACGCACACCTCAAGGGTGGAGCATATCTTGTGGTGAGAGGATTTACCCGCCGAGTGATGACAGCCACGGCAGGACTTCTTCCCAGCTGTCCTGATGAAGTTGGGCTGTCCACGGGCCCCCGGGTGCCAGTCTGGTGCCAAGTACAGGACAGCATCAGTGAGCCGTCACCCTGCCCTCATGGAGCCTGCACTCCAGATACAAGAACAGCAGGTGTCGGCCATAACAGCAGCGTGTGTGGATCAGATGGCGGTGGCGTGATGGGGAGTTGCAGTTCTTTGAGCAGAAACCACAGGCTCCATCGAACCTTCGTGGGAACACGTCTCTGAGGAAGAAGGGAAGAAATTATCTAGGAAGATGAGAGTACAGACACGTTCAAGGCAGAGGTGGACAGCACAGAGACCAGCAGAGGGAGAGAGCTGAACAGCACATTTGAGATGATGACCGACCAGACCAGTGAGGCTGGGCGTAAGAGGGAAGGGGCGGGCCATGCCGAGGATAGCCTGGCCTTGGAGCTTTCGGCGTCTGTGGGCTTCCAGCAGCGTATCTGAATGTTAAGCATGCTCCTTTTTCTTTTTTTTCGGGAGAGTGGGTCAACAGGCCCAAGGGCAGGACAGGGAGACAGCTAGGAGATGCAGAGATATAGGTGGTCCAGACCAAGGTCTAGACTGAGGCCATGAAGACAGGGAAGGGGGAGGCTGCCGGTGCATGCTGGAGTTGAGCTGGCAGGACCTGCAGGTGTGGACGTGGACCGTAGGGAGGACGGGCATGAGGACTGCTAGCTGTCCCTCAGGAGTGATCGCTGATTTGGTGTAGACAGCAGATTTGGGAGGTGAGGAGACACAAAAGAGGGGCCAGGGTAGAGTCCAGAGGAACCCTAAGGTTCAGGGTTAGCCAGGGGCCAGTCAGCCCAGAGCCAAAGGAGTGCTTTGAAAGACATGACGGGAGGTGACCCATGTGGAAGGAACTGGGAGACAGACATGGCAGAGGTGAGCCAGGGTGCCCTGGGTGTCCTGTGAACACTGGGCACCCGTCCCTGCTGCAGCTCTCCTCACCTGCCCAGTAACGCAGCAAAGGTGTGGTGAACCAAGCACAAGGTGTTCGTGCAGCCGTGAAGGGCTGAGCGGAAGCTCTGGCCTGGCCTCTGCTGGGCCACTGTAGCCCCAGAGAATGCGAGTTTTGGGGATTTCATCATTCACCAGCTGTCGTGTGTTTACCAAACACCAGCATTTGCTGAACTAGGACTTTTGAGTCTTGCCGTGGACATTTCAGGGTCGAGCTCCATGCCAGTCTGCTAGGGCCGCTGCGACAAAGCTCTGCAGGCTGGGAGCTTAAACAGCTGGCACGGAGGCTGGAAGTCTGGAACTGAGGGCTGGGCAGAGTTGGTTTCTTCCGAGGCCTCTCTCCTGGGCTGGTGGATGGCTGTCTTCTCCCGAGTTTCCACACCGTCTTCCCTCTGGCTCTGCCTGTCCAGATCTCCTGCTCCTAAACGGACATGGGGATCAGGCCAGAGCCCACCCCGATGGCCTCCTTTTACCTTAATGACCTCTTTAAAGGCCCTGTTTCCCCAGTCACATTCCGAGGAACTGGGGTTGGGACTTCAGCATATGAATGTGAAGGGGCAATGTCAGTACCATATAGGCCCGAAATAAACATGCGAACAAATACCGCCAAGTGATCCTGGCGCCTTTGGGCCTCGGACCAATGTTAAAGCCCCGAGCTGTAGTGTTCAGGAGACCGTGCTCTGCCGAGGCAGGAGGGCAGATGTTGTCTTCGCCACGGAAGAGCTGACAATCCTGCAGGAGGAAGCCGAGAGCCAGGGAGAGCACAGCCCTGTGTGCCTCTGAGGATTTGCGAGGGGACTTCAAGTTTGTGGAACAAATGGAATTAAAATATGAGTTTATTTAGGTGCAACCAAGTTCTGAAAAACACGCATAGCTTTTTCATAATACCGTTCTCTAGGAGCTGTTTGAAGACGTCTCGTGTTCTCGTGTCACATGTACATAAGCTCACGTCGTCACTTCCTGTCTTTTCCTCCGTGTCCATCTCCCCAAGCAGCAAAACTGAGAGTGTCTGGGAACCATCTCTTACGCTAGGTCAAGTGGGCAGTTTATTTTGTTACAGTAGCTAAAAATCAGGTGTTTTTGTTATCGTTGTTAAGGAAAATCAGCACTCAGATATCAGCATAAAGACTGGCCCTTGAGTCTAAGTATGCAGACTAGAGGGCTCTTTTAGTTTGCCTCATAGAGTCCATTGTTAAGTTTCATTGTTCCCGTGTTTTCCTGATTTGCTAATACATGCACACATACCCACAGGACAGGCAAGTGAGGTAAAGAGAAGTTGAGAAGATGCTGCTGTGGAACTGTTCTGGGTTGGCCCAGTGGCTTAGTGGTTGAGGGAGCCAGATCCCCATGGCCAACTGTGCTGTGTTCAAGTCCCACACCTGGCAGCTTGAAAAGCACACTGGGTGCATGTGCGTGCCCCATATCCCAGCAGGATGGGGAAATGATGGAGAGGGGTTGCAGCGTGACCACGCCCATCGGGGGTACTTTCCCCCTCTTCCTCTCTGTCTGTCTCTAGCAAGTGCATGTGCATTCTGGCAAGATCAAAAATAAATAAGGCAGAGATAAAAGTTCTGAAGCTTTGTGTTATGTCTTTATTATCTCTGCACTGTGTATTATGAGTATTCGACACAGCCTGGCTCACTTCTTTTTAAATTAAGAGCAGGGCTGTCCCGGCTGGTTTCAGAGGTCATGCTGTTACCCTGAGGGGTCTGTTCTCTCCACAGAAGTGCCGGCAGAGGTCACACGTCAGGGCAGGCTGGGTTCGTCCTCACCACCAGGATGAGTGCCACCCTGTGCACGGGCGAGGAGCAGCCTCCACCTGCATCCAGGGCAGAGCACATGGCAAATGCGCATGCATGTGTATACCTGGAGCAGCACACGTGTATGTGTGTGCACACGCGTATGTGTATGGGGGCGGATGTGTCCCTCTTGTCATGGTGCTGGTGTCAGCTGCGGCTCACTGCCATCTCTGTGCTTTGCTGCATTGCTGTGGACACCATTGTCAACACGTGTGAGTACAGTGAATGTCTACGGTAGCACGTGCCAGCAGGAGGCATGGAGGCTAATGCGTCTGGTTTCCTCATGTCTGATGGCACAGTTCGAGTCTCAGACCTGGCAGCTTGAAAGTCCTGCCAGGGCACATGTGCATGCTTGCCCAAAGTCCTAAGAGGGGATGGAGGAGAAGGGATTGCAGCATGGCCTTATCCTCTGGGGAGGTGATTCCTTACTTCCTGTCTCTCTCTCTCTTTCTGTCTCTGTCTCTGGCTAGTACATACACCATACAGCAAAAGCCTATGAAGAAAAAGGGGGGGGGAAAGGTGCTAGAGCTGTGGTTGTAGTAGTAAGAAATAACTTCAGACTCGAAGTACATAGCTAGGGTTACCAGTTAAGCGTGGGTCTATCTGTGGTGATATATGTATGGTAGTATTGTCAACTGGACTAAGACACAGCGTATTCATGCTGGGAAAATTCATTTCACATGCTGTAATGATATACAGTGATTGAATGTATAAAAAATAATTAAATATAAAACATTCAGCAAGAAAATAAAGTGGCTGTAGTGTTTTAGTCTCTCCCCAAATAAATGCAGGCTCTAAATTTTCTCCCCTCCCCCCCCCAAAAAAAAGAGAGAGAGAGTTAAGGATGGATTCTTGCACCAAAGGCTGCTTCTTAAAGAAACAACATCAACACGTGTGTATCCAAGTCACATGCTGCAGTGTACTGTGGGGTCACCGGCAGTCATGGCATATTTCTGCATGGAAACAGGAATGTAGGGCATGACTTTCCGGTGACCCAGTAGAAGACCCATCATGAGATATCTTAAAATTGTAAAAAAAAAAAAAAAAAAAAAAAGATATGTCAAATTACAATAAGAGTTGTAGCAAACAAGTGTTCCTCGAAGGAAAGTTTTGTTTGTTTTAGAGAGAGATTTTTGCTATAGGGCACATGCACACCCAGGGAGACAGAGAGACAGAAAGTGAGAAATCACTCCCGACGGGATATGGCCACACTGCAGTCCCGTCTCCTCCATCCTCCTCTCAGGATTTGGGGCATGCACACACACTCGCCCAGTGTGAGTTTCAAGTCACGGGGCCCGAGACTTGAAGTGCGGTTGACTATGTGGGAGTCTAGCAACGTAACCATTACACCATCGACTGATCCTGGTCGTGGACTATTAAGAGAAAAGTTCATGACTATACCAAGTTCATTATTCTCCATGAATCATGAATTTTCAAGTTGGAAATTTAAAAGTTTTATCCATGAGCTTCCTTGGATTTAATAGGTGTCAGCACCAACAATCAGAGCTTTACATTAGGCTTTACCTCCATCAGCAGCTAAGTAGCGTCCTTGGTTATTATATGTTATTATCTGAAGGACCGAGATTATAGCATATCTCCACAGGTCATATTGGGGATTAAATTAAGGCTTTCATAGATTCTGTCTGAAATATAATTGGAAATTATTCGGGTTGCCTTCAAAATGTGAATTATTGGAAATATGAATTGTTAGCTTGGCATTTATTAGATATGCCATATTTCTCTATTTCTATAGCCTGATAAGCTACTGAAAAAGAAATATTCTAGAAATATATTCAGTTGGGCAAACTTTCTCTGAGTTGTGTCCTGTGGGCCAGGACATGCCAGGTGTGTGGAAATGCCGAGAAAGTGAGTAAGAGCAGTCTTCCCTGAGTGCTCGCTGCCCGTGGTGGTCAGAGACCTGGGGGCTACCCCTGGCCCTGTGGCTCTGAGGGAGGACCTCCCTGGAAGACACTGGAGGGGGCAGAGAGCTGCCTGGTGGGGCCCAGCATCTGCTCGGTGCTCCCTGGGGGGACACCACCGTCCCAGCACTCTCCTCTCCTCTCCGTTCCCCTGGGTCACTTCCCTAATGTGTGACAATCCACGGGACAGTAGGCCCTCACCCTCAACCCCACTAAGCCACAGTGACTTGTCTTTAGCAATTTGTTCATCAACAAACTCTCATTATTCAGGGTCAGGTTAACCCTCTAGAGTCATGGCGTGCTGCCCCAGAAGATGTCGTTCCCTCATGCCAATAACAACAGCTCACGGCAGGCAGGTTAACAGAGCCGACCGTACATGCCATACACCGCTCGGCAAGGGCCAGGGTGGGCCGAATGACAAAGACGGTTCAATTCTGTGCTCTGAAATAGTTTAGTGGTCATCATTTTAAAAATAACTTTAATAATAAAAAAATGAAAGTGCTAAAGCAGTAAGGTAGTATCTGGATTTTGATAGTATTTATTCTCTGTTCTTTTGTTTAACTGATTTTTTTGCATGAGGTAATCCTACAGAGGTCTGCACATATTCCTCTTCCGTACCTTTTTCCTGTAAGAGAGAAAGCGGATCAATTTTTTTTTAAAGGACATTGATAGTCTTTAGAGCGTGGAGAAAATTGATCAAAATATTAATTAGACTTTTGTTTTGCTAGTTTGCATTAGACAGATGGAGTTCTGATCCCTAGCAGCGCCAAGACTCAGGAAAGTGCCTGTGTACTCAAACGCCATTATTAACACAACAGTGGTTTCCAGCAGTTGGTAATTATTGGCATAATTAAACATTTATCAAGAAACGAGTATTTATCATTCATTAAACTTTCATTAAAAATCCATCTTAGCATAGGCTAGATTAGCCAATGACTTTCAAGTGATAACTTTTTAACTTCTGGCAGAAATGTAGAACATTTTCATAATAACCAAAGTTGCACACAAGGTAATGTCCTAGGAGTTATGGGCAATTACCGGATTTCAGATTCGCTGTGTATTAAGTGTGTGTTGAGACTTGGACCCAGAGTGAGAAGGTACTTGGCAGTATTCTTCGGGGTTTATAGAATTTGGCACTTTTAGCAGCCTAGCTAGGGAAACATGTTACCCTTGGCAAAGAAAAGTTACAGCTAAGCAAGCTCTGTAACGGTATTTACATAACTCAGGTCCCCCCAAACATGGAGTGTTTCCATATTTTAGGGCATGGAATTTTCTGTTGTAATGCAAGGCAGAAGACAAGTTGGAGACCAGTGGAATCCCACCGCACACGCCTGGGCTTGCAGGTCCTGCCCCCCGAGGGCCATCCTCTGGTTCCTCTGCCCCCTGGGAGCTTCTGAGCACACGGGAACTTTTGCTCTGTCACATGAAACATGTCACTTGATGCAGGTGACAGGCTGCAATCTGGGAGGTCGTGTTATGATTTGTTGACTTATTTAGATAACATACTTATCTAATTAAGGAAGTAAGTAGTGTAGAATTGGGCACACGTAGAGAATTTCACCTGGTGCCTGCTTGCGGGTCCTTTGTTGTAATTTACCTTGTTTTTCCTCATGAACTGCAGAGCGCTTTCAGTGCTGTGGTCGGATCCTCCGTTGAGCCACTCTGTTTTCACAAAGCTGATGTAATAAAGCACGAACGCTGCAGCTCCAACACCTCTTCTCTTTCCTTGGCGTTGAGGTGGGTGTGCAGTGCCCTGGCCAGTGGTGTAGACCTGCCCACACAGTTGAAAAGGGCTCAGACACTCACTGGAAAGCTTCACACATGATTAGCGTGCTGGGTGTCCTCGCCACAGCTAGACACACGGGGGGAAACAGTGTTAGATGACGGAGACTTCTCAGAAAGCCTCTGCACATGCATGCTCGCGCTTCAAATCTTATTCTATATTCAGCAACTTTGTTTTTGTTTTCTCCTGGGCAAAAAATTTACTGTATCAGTGCTTTTATGTCACAAGAATGAATTGAATTTGTACCCTTTAGTGCAAACAACAATAGACAGAGTGGTAACCTAGTGGAAAACAAATAGACACCCCGTCCCTTTTGGGGATTCAGAGAGGTTCAGAAAGATGGAGCTGACGGTAGAGAGGTGGCAGATAAAAAGAGGCCAAAGCAGGAAAGCGTCCCGCGGTCATTTATTACCATGCCATCTTCATAGTGTTTGCTGAACCTAGGTGCAGAGTAATGATTCAGACAGATGACGTTAATCATAATGGCTGCCCTTTGGCAAGAATGGAATACCTAGCGATGCAGCCGGAGACCTAATCAGAGCCTCCCAAACTTGCTTTTGAAAGAGAATTTCCTGTCTTGAGTTTTCCTGTCAATGGCTTCCCGTGGGATATATCATCTTTAAAAGCAACAGAGTGATAAGAAATTGTGCCCTTTTCCCTTCTCCTTTCCCTGGCCCCTGAGAAATAATCACATTAAATGTTGTGATTAATATTTAGAGTGAAACTGTATTATTTTTATACTTTCTTCTTCTCTATCTACCGTAATAAGACAAGAGCTGTAATGACTAGTCCAGTCATTTTCCACAGGCCTGATCATCAGAGTTTGTCTTTGCGTATTCGGAAATGGTTTTAAATGGCCTTGTGCATCGTGAAACAGCTGGATTGCATACATGTGTACGTGTTCTGTGATTCAGTGTGGAAACGTGTACCGATCTGTCCCAAGGTTGATCACTAAGCATATTCTTTTTTTTGTTGTTTTTAAGTTTTAGCTTTGGAGCACGTGCACTCACGAGAGAGAGAGAGAGAGAGAGAGAGGAAAAGTGAGAAATCGCCCCCTCAGGGAGTATGGCCATGCCACAGTCCCCTCCTTCATTCTCCTGGGATTTGGGGTATACACACACACATGCCCAGCATGATTTTCAAGCCACAAGGTCCAGGACTTGAATCACAGTTAGCCATGTGGAGGTCCGGCACCTTAGCCACCACGGCTTCCCTGGCCTTCATTAAGTACGTTCCAAGAGCATTAGATCAGCATCTATTTGAAGCATGTATAAACTGTCCTTCTTGGTCTTTGATACATGTTAAACACTAGTGAAAATAATTTCATCCGTCTTTTCTCTGTGTTGGGATTTTATGGAGTTTGGAAATCAGCCTCATCGGTGGGATATATTGGTTATTTTTAGTGTTTGTGAGCAAAACCAAAAGTTTCGTTTCGTTCTAAGAACTTTCCGATTACCAATTAGGTCCACTGGGTCACCGCTCTATCGCACACAGCTGGGTGCTCAGGCCCCGGTAGTGCGTGCTGGTGTGTGGAAGGGAGAACAGTGCAGGGACGCAACTGTACATCATCTCCGGGGAGAACGACGCTGACGTGCAGGAGGCTAATGCACGCACTGTAGATTCTTGGCTTGATTTGCTGTTTTCTTCTTCGTAACTCTGGGTAAACAGTTGGTGCTGCCACTTAACGCACAGGTTAAGTGTAGTTGCAGGCCATTATACATCATTAAAGTAAGTACGATGCAGTCGGGGGAGAAAGATGGAAGCTTTACGCTTGCCACCGCCTGGACGTTGCATTTGTCATCTGGCGCAGCACCGCAAAAATCCGTCGTGGTAGCCTTCACGTGATTTACAGCTTGGCGCCACGCGCTCCACTCGGAGTCGCACCGGCTCAGCTGGTGAGTGGTGCTGGGTCTCGCATGCCCCCGGTTCAGGGCCCATTTGGCAGAAAACCGTACTGTTCATTCAAAGCTTTGTCTCTGATACTGTTTTTGTTACTGGTTTTAATGAAACACTGGGTTCATCTTTAAACACAGAGAGCTTCTTTAAACAATTATGAGAAAGGTAGCCTCGTGTTACATTCCGGAAGTGACACCTTGCCCTCTCCATCACCTTGGTAGGGCTTCTACCCCTGTGTGAGGACACAGAGCAGGTAACGGCCCAGCAATGTTGACTGCACTGCGCTCCGCACGGCAGGCGGGCGACACCGGAGACGGAGCTCGGTCCTGGCCCTCTGGTCTGCTCGGCACGTCATTGCTGATCACAGCCAATACAAAGAGTACCGGAGAGATGGTTTATTTGACAGCCAGCAGGCATAGGATGGTTTTCGGCATTTTTGTGTTGTGTTGTGTTTTTTAAGGTAAGGAACTGCCATGCACAGGAAGGAAAGTGACTGATGGGCCCTGCGCCTTGAGCTACTGTACATGAGCGCTGGACAGCTCGTCCCGGGAAGTCTCGCGCGTAGCTGATTACTGATGGGCATGGCGTCCTTTTGCCTCTGGAATACATGGCAAATTTCCAGTCCTTGACTTCTGAGGATTCTGTAGGCTGAGGTATCTTGTGATAGGGCGAGGTATCACAGTAGAATAGGATCTATAGGTATTAGTGTCAAGAAGAATAATGTCTTGCTTGCCCTTTCTCCTGGGTTATTGCATGGGTTATAGGGAGACTGGGATGAGTTCATAGAAAACAAAGGAACTAAGGGTGGCAGGAGTGGGTGAGGGGAAGGGGAAGCAAGAGCATTACAAACGTACATGACTTTTACTGGTGCCAAAAATAACATGTAGCCATTTCTCCCAAAGAAGTAGCATGCATAAAATACCTGACATAATCATGAGAGGCATCTTACACCATGTGAAACTCAGGCCAAACAGGGGATATGAATGCAACAGTGACGTTGAGAGTTCCAGAACCCTTTCTAAGTTTCAGCAGGAGCTTTTCAACCTTTGCAGATGGATTTCCCCGGTGGAGAGAAAAAAATAGCGTGTTCTTTTCATGCATTTTCATTGTGATTTACATGGAAGAGAACAACGTTGATAGGGAAAAGACGTGTGAATTAGGGGTGGAAGGTAGTGTCACCTAGCAGCTCCCGGCTGAGTGTAGAGCCCTCGCTGTCTCACAGGAGAGACTTCCGTTAAAACGACATACCTGAATGAATCAGACCTACCTTGTTCACACCCAAGATGAGGAAAATGATTTATTATCTGTCCCTTGAATTTCTCTGCGCATTCTGTCTAAACTTTAAAGGAGGATTACATTTGCGATTAAATCTTAACAAATGTTGTTTTAACCAGACTGCAATATGTGTTATTGACAACAAGAGACTTTTCTTCTCAAAATAACGTTGGCGCTTAGGCATGCAATTTTCAGAAATGACAAGAAAGGGTGGTGCTTTTTCCAAGGTGAATGTGAGTTGACTGATTAGCTGGTATTTTAACTTAGATTCTTGCAAATTACAGACATAAGAAACCCTGCAATTTATATGTACTTTCGAAGTGAAAGCTTTAATCCCGTGATTCATGAAAGTAAAGTGGTAATAATTTAAGTACCATATTTTATTTATCCCTCAGAGTTGTCAGCTGATACCAGAAGTATTTCCACTGTTTGGGGCTGCTGCCTTTGGCCACCTCATTGCTCCCTGGGAAGCCAGAGGGAAATTGCTTATATAACTACACGGATTGTCTCTGGCAGCGTCGAGCCAAGGCATCAATCAGTCCATCTGGGTAAAATCACAAGCTGACTCCGATATTGCTAAATATTTATACTGTCAAATACACACAGACATCCAGATGAAAAGAGGCATTCATTAGGAATTCTCCAGCTTGTCAGTTTAAAGATGTAGATTAGAGCAAAGCCTCCCACTATGGTACTGAGTGCTCAAGGAAGTCTATATTTAGCCATTCTGAGCAATAAATATCATCATATTGCCTCATTTAGGTAAATAGAGAATAAATATTGTCAGGATGATCTAGAGATAATGTAAACAGATCCCTGCTCAGCCTGTGTTCCAGGGGAAATTCCAGGACAGTGATGTGCAGATGATGCTTTTGGGTTTAACCCTTTTCGTTAATCACCTACCCCTCCCTTTTTGGTACCAACGAGGGTGCTGCTGACAGATCGGGGGAAAAGATGAAGAAAAAAAATGTTTTAAACCACAAAGGTGATTTCAAGTTCCGTGAGTTAGAACACTAATTAGTGCTCAGGCTGCAATATTGTCTTGATAGTTCCAAAAGCTGCCGCCGCCGCCGCCAAAAATAAAGATATCTGCAGCAACCCGAAGTTCATCTCAAAGTCTAGCAGAGCTAACGAGGTCCTTCAGTCTGAAGGGAGCGTTGCAGCGCACAGGCAGACGCTCCTGACGGGACCCCAGGTATCGCCTGTCCTGGAAGTTCTTCGCAGCACCTGGGTCTGAGCTAAGACTTCGCACGCCGAGGAACGGCCGCGGAACACTGAGGACTGTGCCTCGACGCCGTCCGGCTTCTGTGCCGAGGCTCTGGCAGGTACCGGCGTGACAGTGCGACTCCGACGAGCTCTGTGCCAGCAGAGTGCCGCCTCCGCGCAGGGGGCACGTGCTCGCTGCTCTTCCCTGATAATTGATAATCTGAGAAGTTATGCTCAATGGGAATTTTAACTGATGTCAAAGTTTTAGTTAATTACACTAGATGATTTTTTTGAGATTAATAATTAACATCTCTCTTTATAACTAAATATCCATAATTAATCAGCAAATCATAACGTGAAGACTAATTAACTTCAAACTCAAATCTTAACAGAAAATCCATATTACTCTCCAACATCATTAATTACTGGAGTAATCAAAGTTATCCCTCATGGGATAAAACATCGAGCTTTGTGGGTTTATCAGCTAAGCTGTTAGCACAGAAGAATTTCCAGGGTAACTTCAACTGGCATTACCGATTACACAGTGATTAGATTATTCGAGCCCGTGTTCGTTGGCCGCATGTTACATTATCAATAAGCCGCCCCAGCGGCGGGATGTGTAGCCGGCAAGGCACAAACTGCCCCGATGCCTGGCTCTTTTCCACGGGAGGTTAACACAGCGGCTGCTGGCAGGCGGGGGTGTGGGCCGCTGTCTTCACGATGGCGTCGCGCCTTTGTTCCTCGGCCTCGCATGACGCCACTTAGCTGGTGTGAACTCGGTTAGAAAGAAGCCAAAGTGCACACCCAGCGTTGTTCACGAAGGGGGTGTTTTTAAATAATAACAAATGCAGAATTCTGCACCTGTCGGCCATTAGCTGTTAAATAATGTGTGGAGAGAGGAAGTGCCACGCTGGACCGGAACTTGCCGTGGACATCGCCGGCCACGGAAACACGCCTTCGTAGGGTTCCACTTAGAAATGTGGAGTCACTGTGCATCTGAAGCCCACGTCTCAATGACTACCACTTCATCTCCACGTGCACACGCGGGTACTGTTCTTTGTGTGGCAGCTGTAAAAATCCTAAGCAATTTTTACTGTCAAGGAACCTCTGAATAAATAGGGGCTGTTAACTTAGGCAGATATCTGAGGTTATTTGGTGGCAATCAAGAACTCGCAGCACTTCAACTAATGGGTTATGATCAGAAACTGTTCCTAATAGCCAGCTAGACGGATCTGAATATGAAGATTTCTATAATTTTGTTGTCAGCTTGTGATGTACTCTAGTGCTAATTATTTGGAACAATTATGTTTTCCTAATAACAAAAGAAGCAGCAGTGAATTAAGCAGGCTTACCTTCAGGTCTTTAGATAACAGTTTAAATGCACTTGCCATTAAGAAATAACATTTCTTTTTGCTCTACGGAGCCCTAATTATTTCAGATGCTTGTCTTTTAAAATCCACTGCTCCCACTTCTTTTAAACCTGTTCAACGTGTCAGTTTACACTGATGGTTCCAGTAACGAGTACTTTCTCCGTCTTAGGTTTATGCCCACACCTCCCATAGACTGCTTACTTCATTTAGTTATTCAAAAACCATAATTAGTGCAGTAATTAACGTGTGGATCCTTCAAAGGAAGACTGCTGGAATCATGGGACGTCTCTCATCATTCTTACTGATGTATGGATGATAAAGAGACTTAGGTTGATGTGACAACAGGATTCGCATTATTGCACGTTCACTGTGCTGCAGGGAGATTCAGACAGGACCTTGGTCCACAGAGCCTGAACGTTTGAAAAAAGTAATTATCCACACTGTTTCTATAATTCAACTAGGTGTTATCCTACATTTGCAGCTGTCAAATCATTTGTTTTAAATGTTTTTTTTAATATCTTATGAATACTTGAAAGTTTTGAGTTTTGCACATTCTCTCTTAACCAATTTCTAAACCTGGGGTCCTAGCTTACTTTCTTGCTTCTTTTTTTTTTTTTCTCCTTAAATCTATTACAGAGAGTCTTTCCTAACAGTTGATTTCAGGGGTTTGATTGCAGTTTGAATTGATGGGGGTTATAGTTTCAAAGTCATAGTCATAAAGAAAACACTCAATTTCATACATTTCCCCAGAGAAATTTTGGGGATAAATGTTAGTTTTCTCGTAAACCAAGTTTGTTCTTTTCCCGCCGTGGTAAATAAGCTGAATACAATCAAGTCTGGCTAGGCCCGACAGAGCCCCGGTGTAGGCCGGATGTGCTCTCGGCTGGGTGTCGGCCTGTCTGCGGCCGCAGACTGCCGGCTCCATTTCTGTTGGTACGCTGGCCTTGGACTTCGCGTACACAGGGGCTTGTTTTTCACATCGTCCCAGTCATTCACAGCTGCCCCAAAGTCCGTGCCATGTTTTATCCCTCAGATGGCTCTCGTGAACCGCATGAGGTGGCTTCAAGAGCGTAGGGCCAGCCCTTCCTAACTGAAGGGCTCTTGCAAAGAGGACATCGGCCAGACTCTGGCTTCTCCGGAGTCTGGACTTCAGGCTGAAGTGAGAGGAGAATGTTGGATATTGGCGGAGAAAGTTCCTAGAAAAAGAACCTTATTTAAAGGAGACGGCCGTTGGTTGACTCCCCATGCTTAGTGTATTTATAAAAGATTTTGATATTGATCTGTATTCAAAATGGAGTGAAAGATTCTGTCTTCCTTTGCAACTTACCAGCTTGATTTATAGCTCTGTATCCCTAACATCCTGTCCATTTGTTCTGACAATACGGTACAACTTACTATCTTCGTTGCTGAGATAAAGAGTTGACTACCCTTGGTTTCAACCACAAGATAATCAACCCACTAAGCACTGGGAACTCATTAGTAACTGATAGCTGAGCGTGTCTTTAATAGCCTGCAAATAGACCCTCTTTGCCAATCAAAACAGAGTTGTCCTGCTCTATGACTCTTTTCCTAAAACATACACTATTTAAATTAGCCTATATTGAAGCTGCTGCAATTAATTAACTGAAAACTCAGCGAATGTTTTATATTCTTTCTGATACATAGGCTTCTAAACTCCATTCCGATTTGTGAAAAACAGCTTTGGTAGATGCCGTGACCTAGCAGGCAGGGAATGACGTGTCTCCAAGTGTGACGCCACCCAGCACGGTTGGAGCCCTGTGTCCCTCTCGTGCTGTAGGACTGGTTTCCAGAGCTACAGGTACTTGGGCGGTAAGCAGTTCTAGAAGAGAGAGGAGAGGAGTGTTCCCCACTTACTCAGGACCGCTCTGCTCTGAGCTAATGCTCCGCTTCAGACATGCTGCAGAGTCAGTGAACCCGTCAGGGACCTAGAAGCTGAAGCACAGAGAGGAAAACAGGTTACCTAGACTTAACCTCGAGTTGCCTGAGTCTACCGGAAGTCACGTAATAACAAAAACATCAGCATTATTGACAGTTATAATTATAACCGTTAATATGACTGTCAGACTTATTTTTCTAATAGAGAAGATATAAATGACGATAGGAGAAGCTGTAGGAGCGTCCCCCTTTCTTCGTCCATAGAAGAACTAGCACTCCTGTGCTGTCTCTCTTTCATTCCCCCCCCCCCCGTGCTCATTATCTCTCACACATACACACAGAATCCATCTAAGCCAGCGACTGCTTGAAATCACCTTCACGGTGTCATTTTACCCGTGGGATCTCAGGCCTGGTGAGCATGTCCTGTAGATGTCACCTTAGCCAATACTGGAGCACAGCAAAATAAATAAATAAATCAGCCCTAATCTAAGCAAAAACCGAGCAGAAAGCAAGTGTTCAGCTCTAGCACAACTGAAGGGTACGTAGAAAAGAAAAGCCAGCACTGACTGTCATTACAGTCATCGAGTACACAGTCAGCATCCCCATTTTCATTATGAAACCACCTTCACCTCAGAGGATGGTCTTTCCTTAATTAAATAGAGTGTCGTGTGCATTCGCAAATGTCAACGCCAAGAGCAGAAAGAGTTTTCCAGTGCCTCCTGCAGACACGAACTAAGCCTGACCTGGTTCAAGTCCATCTTCAACTTTAGAGAATTTGCATTTCTTCTTTTGGGGTGTGTTTGTGTGTCTTCTCTGAATGTCCCTTGCTCATTTCTGTCTCATCAATAAAAACGAAGCATATTAGAAAGTGATAACTCAGCCCACTGATTTTTGTACTTCTTAAACTTTAGAAGATTATATGAACTATTGTCTCCAAAAAATAAATATGACACTGGACAGATCAGATTTGTCTTCAGGTTCTAAAAAAGTCCTGGAATTGCCCTAAATGTCTAGAGACAAAGAAAAAAATAAATCATAAAATCAAATAGTGGTAGAATACTGAGAGTTTGCAGATCGAAAATGTTCCAAAAGCCCCGAGTCCAGAGTGCGTCCCAGGGCGTGTGACAGTGTCATTGAGACACTGCATGGTTTACTTGCAGCACAATCACTTTTTCTAAATTGAGATTTATTTTACATACAGCAATTTTTTTAGGAGATATTTTTGCTATAGGGTGCATGTGCTTACCGGGGAGGGAGAGAGACAAAGAGACAGAAAGTGAAAAATCACAGACCCCCTCGGAAGGTTGGCCACGCCACAGTCCCTTCTCCTGCAGTCTTTTCTTGGGATTTTGTGTCACACATATATGTGCCCGGCATGAGTTTTAAGGCCATGGTCCAAGACTTGAACTGTGGTTGACGACATGGGAGTCCAGCGATGTAACCATTACGCCATCTGCTGGTCCCACATACAGTAATTTTAATCCTTTTTTTCTTTTCTTCTTTTTTTTTTTTTTTTTTTAAGGTTTCTGCTATAGAGTACCTGTGCTCAACAGAGAGAGAGAAAATGAGAAATCACTCACCCCCCCCCCCCCCCCCCCAGAGGGGATGGCCACTCCACAACTCCACAATCCCTTCTGGGATTTTGGGCATGCATGCACACATGCCTGACATGACTTTCAAGCCTCGAGGTCTGGACTCAAACCTCCGTTGGCCATGTGGGAGTCCAGTGCCTTAACCATCACGCTGCCTGCTGGCCCCAGTTTTAACCTCGTAGGTGTGCAGCTGGCTAGGCTTAGATAAGCGTACGACTGTGCCACCGTCGCCACCATCCAGGTAGCGGGCTTTCCCACACCCCGAAGGTTACCTCTGCCCCTGCAGTAGATCCCCTCCCGAGCCACTGGCCGCCCTATTTTCTCGTCCTCTCCGGAATGTCACATTAGTGGGACTGCAGTGTGCAGCCTTGTGTGTCACGTAGGCTCATGCACTTGGATCCCTCCTGTCGTACAGTGCACACCGCTTGCCCTGCTGGTCACTCGTATTCCGCTGTGCGGAGGCACCACAGTGTGTGTACCTGTTCTCTGGGTTGCTTCTGGTTGTGAGTGATTATGGAGAGATGTTTGGGAACAGGGCTTTGCACGGGCACGTGCTTTTAGGAATGAGACTGTGGGGTGACGTGGTGCAAACTCGGCAAACTGTTTGCCCAAGTGCCGTCTTGCATTCTCACCGCGTGTGGCTGTCCCAGCTGCTCTGCGTCTTCCCCAACACCTGGCATTTCAGTCTTTCACATCTGTCATTCTAGTGGGTCCGCGGGTCTCTCATCGTGATTCTCTTTACACTTCCCTAAATAATGATGCTGCACGTACGTCCCTGTGTGTGGCTGAGAGTGCTCCGACTTTCAGGACAAGTCCCCGCGTGGTGAATTAAACCATGCTTCCTCCCATCCCGCCTCAGTGTGACAGCTTCTCACAAACCTGGAGACTGTGGTCACGTGGTTACCTCCGTCCTCGAAATCTGTTGTCTGAGCCAGCTTGCTTGGTTCCTTTCTCTCCTTCCCGTCTCCCTCCCTTTTCCTTCCCTGCCTCCCTCCCTCCCTCCCTTCCTCTGTCCATCTCTCCTGCCTTTCCCGTGTTCGCGTGGGCTTTCCAGACCAGCCTCTGTCTTCTCCATCACACTGGCATGGCTGTGCTCAGACCTGCATACCTGAGTCCGTCCCTCTGCCAGAGCGCGCTTCCTCACAGCCACTGTGTTTTATCATCTTGTCTTGTCTTTGGTTTTCTTCTTTTGCATTTTTTTTAATTGCCAGAGGGTATGTGCACTCTCCACAGAGAAAGAGAGAGAAGGAGAGGAAGAAAGATCCCCACCACCCCCAATCAGGAGTGATCATGCTGCAGTCCCTTCACCTCCAATGTTCCATCCTGTGGGTCTTTGTGGCGCACACACACACACACACACACACATACACACTCAGCATGTTTTTCACATCACTGTAGCCGAGACTCAAACTAAGGTCAGCCACGCGGGCTCTGTTTAACCATCCGTCCACGGGGCTCGATATTGATAAAAACACTTAACTTACAAGTAAAGAGCCCTGAATGTGAGACAGCCCTCCGACCGAGTATGTGTAGTGGAGACAGCTCAGTGCCTAGTTGTATTTCCAGGGAAGACAGCTGGTTTGATGGTCATGCAGAATGCTATATGTTGCTAACTTGTACGTTTACTTGGGGCACATAGCTACTGAGCAGTTGTGAATTATTTTGATTAACTTAACCCTTTGGTATCCACTGTTCTCTTCCATGGAAAAGTACCGAGAGCCGTGCAGGTGTGGTCAGCAGGTTTTAAACCCGGGGCCAAAATATAATGTGCCGTGGAAAACGCTCTGGAGAATGAGAGCCGTGGACCTTTTCTGACCTCTTTAGGACCTTAGTGATATCTTCACGCTGCACAGACCTGACATCAGAGCGATGCAGAGCAGCATGTGGGGGAGAAAAGGCGTGCCCTTCGAAAAACGCGCCGTGTTAACTTGTTTGTATGCGGCCTCGTGGATGGCCGCTGTTGTTGTTTTCTTTAATAAAGAGACAAGGCCATAGCTAGGTGGCTTGACAGTCCCGGCGTGAACTGTAAGTGGCCACCAGAAGCTTCCACACTGTTCTGGAATCTGTTTCTGGAGGCGTTGTTCAGACTGATTTGCTTTGCTTGGTTTAGCATTTGCTTCCGGCCTTCCATGATCTCCTACACTTCGGTGTTAGGAACGGCCCTGGGTGATGTCTCTAACCATGAACTGGGTCTGAGCTGCACTGAGATGGTCACTGATGTGTTTGAGAGGTAGTATGAAGTAAACATACTGATTGTATTTTATTAAAAATATATTACTGGGCAAGATGTGGCTAAAACCATATGAGAGTTGACTCATTTATGAGGGAAAATCTATCACCTTATTGTCACATGCACATTGTTGACGTTTAAAATATTTTTATTTTTCTGCTAAAGACTACAGTGTACTAATGTCTCAGGCCAAAATCAAAGACATTTTTGTGAATCAGGTTCTTCTGTGACTTATCATTGGTCACTGCAATGATGCCCAGCTCAAACATATAGGTGCAAATCCCATTACAGCCAGGACTGTCTTCTAGGATATTATAACGAAAGAAAATGATGCAGTCAGCAATGTGTGTCTTAATGACGATGACATTTCTTTTCAGCTTGATTTGAAAATAAGTGTGTGTGCACACTTGTGCAGACATTATCGCAACAGAGGACATAGCAGTAGAACTTTATATCTAACCAGAAATGGAAAGATAGCCATTTTTATCTAAATGCATTTCACTAACTCCCCGCTCCACTCACGTCATTTACCCAAGACTGTGAGCATGAACTTCCCTGTGTGTGTCAACCCCTGGTCCTGGATAAAGCAGGACATTCAGTAAAACAGCGGGCCACCTGCATGCTGGCCTTTGCCTGCACATGGAGGGATGTTACTCTGCAAATGTGTCTGAAGTTTCATGAAACGGAAAGGTGAAACATGCCAGGCCTTCTGTGCCAGCCTCTGTAACACTAAAGCACCCACTTTATCATTGCGGTCTTGGTTCTCCACGGTGCTGTTCACGTGGCTGTGTTATGAAGGCCAGAGTCAGGCCTCCCCTGCTCTGCCGCTGTCTCTGCTGCCCTGGGTTCTTTGCTGTCATACCTGCCTCCCTTGTACCCTTTTATTTTAAAAAATGGAAACCTTAGTCAAGAATCTTATAATTCTGTAAGGTTTTTTGGTAAGGAACAGTTTTGATTTGGGATTGCAGATCAAATACAAAGTGGGGCAGCATGGAGGAATGTGATTTTAAGCAGAAGGATCTAATCTACTGCTTGTGTAAGTCCTAGAACCTATAAACCTGTTATTTTATTATATTGATGTCAGTTTTCATTATCTTCATGAATGGATATTTCCCATCTTAATGCCCCGTATTTGCATATGATGAACCAAGCGGCTTAAGCATGGCTTCTTTTAATGTTTTTGAATTTCCATTCAAATGATCACAAGTAATTCGTATTTGAAATCACACTGGGCCAGTACGATCACTGTAAGTCTGTTGGTGTGATAGTGCTGCAGTTGGACCGTTGACTCCCAAATCTAACTAATGCAGTCAGCTACCATATTGTGGACATGGCAGTATTGGGGTATCTTAAAAGTCAGGATGCATTTTGTGTAGAAAAACACATCATGATTAGATCTGCAAGAGAATCTATATTTTAATATCCTAACAGGGGTTTTAAAAAGATAACAGTACGGGGACCAGCAGGTGACATGGTGGGTAAGCACTGGATTTCACATGGCCGATTGCGGTTCAAATCCTGGACTTGGTGGATTGAAAATCGTACTGGGTGCATGTGCATGTCCAAAATCCCAGAAGGAGAATGGGGGAGAAGGGATTGTGAGTGGCCAACCCTGCTGGTGGGTAATTTTCACTTTCTCTCTGTCTCTCACCAGTGAATGCACACCCCCTATGGCAAAAACCTTTTAAAGAAAAAAATGAAAAGATAAAAATATGGAACCAATCGACACACCATTTGCTCTGGACTAAGCAGTGATCAGTCAGGACTTAGCCCATTCCCAATGGCATCAGCATTGTTGGACTCACGGGGTTCTATAAGAACTTCTGACCCAATGGTTTCAGCCATATATTCAGGGCCCTGGCTCTCTTAGAAGCAAAGTGGGAAATCAAGTAGCTGTGGGTCACTTTGTCCATCCTAACTGGCATTGCTTTACTTACATTTGGGAGTTCTAGGGATAAATTTTTTTAAGGGAGCTTTTTGCTATAGGGCGTATGTGCTCACCAGAGAAACAGAGACAGAGAGCGAAAAATCACCCCCCAGAGGGGATGGCCGCCTGCAATCTCTTCTGCTCCATTCTCCTCTTGGGATCTTGGGCATGGATGCACATGCACCTGGTGTGAGTTCTTTAAGCCACTGGGTCCAGGACTCAAACCGGGGTCAACTACATGGGAATCCATTACGCCATCTGCTGGTTCCATGGGGAGAAGTTTTAATCATTCCGGTACCCTAAAATGTAAAATCTGTACTTGGCCCCTGTGAATGACTGTGCAGAGACAGTTGTCAACTTCCTCCCTTCCTTGTGATTTTATTTTTTTCATAAAGTTGAATTGAGGACTGTTAGGAAAAAAAAAAAAACAAAAACAACAAAAAAAACCTCCTTCCATCTCCCTTATTGTGTATTTTCTGTGTAGATTCAGTTTAAAATCTGTGGTTGGGATATGGTGTTGCCTCCCTTCGTTTCTTGCTTTTACTCTTCAATATATCCACCCCGAATGGGGTCGAACAATTTCTGTGTTCATGGTAGTTTCTCTGTAGGATTAAAAGCATTTTGAGGGAAGAAAGAACATTATTACTGGGACTATCCAAAATCCAAGCTGATTTTAAGTACATTTGTTCGAATACTTACGCTTCTGATCCTACATGTAAATACATTTTAAAAGTTGGACAATAAAACCCAAAATTGAATAATCAAAGCATATTTTAAAGAAGAGCAAAGCAGGTATGCATCAGTCCTTTGGCAACTTTTTAAGGCCGATTTCTGTAATAAAGGATTTTCTAGGTTTTCTTTTTTTTTTTTTTTTTTTTGTATGTAATCTATCCACTGTACTTCTTCGAATTTCTATTTGAAATTCCAGCTATTTCAGTAATACTTTTTAAAGCACAGTTCCTACCAGCAAGTACCGCGGCCCTCTGTAAATTAAGTAAGATAAGAACTGCGAGATGACCAGGATAATGCAGACGAACAAGCACAGTAATCAAGTGGACATACATAAAGCCCAGATGTGTAGTGTCACTCTCTCTGTCTTGCCCTTGGGCAGTTCCACTTTGAGTTTCTTTCAGCCAGCAAATGAGGAATTAATTCAGGACTGTCATTCCAATTGTCTTGCTACTCCAAGAAAGATGAGAGCATTTTTGTTGAGAAAAGCACTTGACGGCGTGTAATAGTGAACAGAGGCGCGGGAAACACGAATACCTTATTTCTGGGAGCTCTGTCCAAGTTGCACTTCCTTCCCTCCTTCTCCTCCTAGTGAAGCCACTCCTCAGGTGTCCTTATGGCCCGGTTTTGTACAGAATGTGGCCCGTGTAAGTCTCCATAACTCTCTAGCCACATGCTCAAACGCCCAGAACTACTCTCTCTGCCAGCCTGGACCCAGGCTGCTCTGCCCTGGCTTGCCACCGTGGTGCTGTCTGGTGTCCTGTCCCACCAGCTCACAGCCAGGCCCTTCTCGCTCTCAACAGCCTCCCGGTATGCGTGGGAAATTCCGTGGGCTGGTAATGCATTGCCTGTTGGAGACCCGCTTTCTCCCTTCTCAGTGTTTTCTGTGGCACCTGACATGTCACCCCATCTTTGGGTCCCGGGACTCTGACCCCAACCTGCCAGTCTTCTTGACAACCTTGGCTCTTCTCCCATTGTCACTGTCCCCAGGCCACCTTTTACTCATCTGCTCTCGTCTCTCAGCCTCCTGCGCACTGCCTGGGCGACCTCAGCCCTCAGCTGTCTGGGGCCACCGCCTGAATCCTGGTATCAGCCAAATGTGCAGTTTCCAACCAAGCCCAGCCATTCTCAGCCCCAAATACAGGGCCGGCAGTGCGCCACCAGCCTTCCCTTCGTGAGCCTCCCAGGAATCAGACTCGGCTTGACCCAAAAGTCAAAGCTGCTTTTTCAAGCTGCTGATTGGAGTCTTTCCTGTTTTGTGCCTTAAAAAAAAAAATCAACTAGATTATTTTCATACATTTTTGTAATCGTGTTTAAAATGTTTGTTTTGTTTTGAAATGACAAGATAGGAGAGCCCGCTATCTGCAAGTATTTATTTGTAAGTAACATATTTTGCTTGTGCATAGTCATTATTGCTGAAACCTGAAAAATTAAATTGGATAAGGGTTTTTCATTTGGGGATTGCGTGTCTGTGGATGTAATATTCCCCCTTTTTGCATTGGTATTTAAAGTGTTAGAGGTATCTGCATATGCTGAGACTCTGGATCAAATGAATAAACCTAAGGATCTTCTAAAGTCGATTTCCGGCAGATTTGAAGAATTCTAGAGGATTGAGAGCCTGAGGGCGTGCCTTGGCCTGGCCGACCAGTCGTCGCCGAGCTTCACAGCATTTCTCCCTCGAATTTCCTTGTTCTCTTGGCGTCTCTTACACCCCAGCCCCTGAGCGTCCTTCCACTCTGGGTAACAGCGTGTGGCAGAATGAAAGCATGGTAACTGTCTAAAGTGCTGGAGACCAGCAGGCCAGCACCACGCCGTGGTGACGCCGTCGGTGAGCACCCGGCGGGCAGTCGCTGCCCAGGCTCGCAGAGCTGACCGCAGAGACTCGCAGGCTTGTCCCATGGTGCGGGAGAAACTGTATAAATACTTGTCTGCTTGATTTTCTTGAAACAAAACAGTTGACCTTGCTGTCTTGGATGACCTGGATTCTCCCAGAAGCACCTCGTTGCTCTCCAAAGGTTCAGAAAGCTCTTGAATCGCAGGGCTCTCCCATTGACCTAGCACTCACCCTGAGATCCGCTGCTCGGGTGGAGAAGAGAGAAGGAACAACCCCGTGGGCGTGGACTGAAGAAGAGGGGTCTCCCGCTTGTGGCACAGAGGCCGCAGCAGTCAGGCAGGCCGAGAGCCGTTCCACGTGAAGGCCTGCACCAGCTCTGAGACCAGAGCTTCAGCCATGTCAGCCCCCTTTTCCTTCCCTTCCTTCCCACCCTCTTATTCCCCCCCATCTCCCCAGCCCCTCTCCCCAGCCTGTTTGACCACACCTGCAAAGGTTGGTGGCAGTTGGGCTGATCTCCACTGGAAGCCAGTGTATCTCAAACCCTGCCTCTCCTCTCCCTTCCCTCAGCCCTACTGTGTGCTGGAGCTACCCTGCCCCCACGCGCCTGTCCCAGAGACCAGCCTCCCATCTAGGACCCCACTTCCCGTGTTGAAGGAAATGCAGCATACCGGGCAGCAGGCCGAGTGTCCAGCAGGGTGTGGAGCGTCAGGTCCTTTCTTGCGTGGGGTTTATGTTCCACGGGAGGACACAGCTACTCAAGTGAGCACCACAGAGCGGAGATAATTGTGTGGGTGAATGAGCTTCATCTTCCTTAAAGTCTCTGATTCCCCACATTAAGTTGTTTTCCACATCTCTCAATTGCCCCTTTTTCATATCCCTGGGACCCTTCTGCATTTTCTGTCCCCCCTAAACCACCCCATCTGTCTTGTCCGCCTTTTCCATTCACATTTACCTAGACCACTGCATGAGCCTCCAGGCTGAATCCTGCTTTCCCCTCCCCAGAAGCAGTCCTCCGCTTTCTCACTGGTTACCTTCCAGTGGCACAAATGCAATCGTGGTGTGTCCTTGTATAAAGTTCTTCAGTGGCTTCCTGTCTCCCCGAGTGTGCCCCGATGAACTGCGCCTCCCCTCGCTCTGTCCTCGCCCTCCCTGCCTCTGACACCTCTGACACCTCGCAGCCAGGCCACACCTGCTGCATTTGTCGTATCCTTACAGCAGGGACTCGCTGCGTCATTTTTCCACTACTCGTCATTCAAGACCCAGGTCTTCCATGAGTACTTCCCTGGTCCTTACCCTAGACCAAGTGGGTTCTTTCTTTGAAGACCTGGTTATTTGAACAAGTGTCATTTTGTTACCTTTTTGTTTAGTGTTATTACCTGTCATGCTAGTATATTCAAATAGATGCACTTCCTTAAAAACCAGGACTGTAGTTCGTGTTCGCCTTGCTGATATGCTAGACCCTTGATAGTAATATTTGTTTAATAAACAATAAGGAAATGATCTGAAATACTTCATTTCCTGGATGGAACATTCTAAGAAATGTAAATTGGAAATTTAAGTAAAACTAATTCCTCAGCATGCCCAGAGATGTGGGGAATAGGTGGTCATATTGGATAACTGAGAATTTACTGGAAAAACTACTTGTTTCTACACTAGTTTTGAACACTATTAGGGTTTGACTGATTCTAGTGAACTTTCTTTTCTTGGGGCTTTTATTTCTCACAGTTCTGGAGGCTGGGAAGTCCAGGATCGCTGTAGATCTGGAGTCTGTCGAGGGCCCATTCCCTTCTTCGTAGATGGTACTTTCTCACTGCATCCCCCATGGTGGAAAGAGTATCTCTGTCCTTTTATGAGGTCACTAATCACATTCATGAGGACTCCACCCTCATAACCTACACTCTCTCAAAGGCCCCACCTACTAATACCATCAAGACAATTATTATCCGCATTTTATAGACTAAGAAGCCAAGCCATAAGGAATTAAAGAACTGTCGATAACTGTGGGAACTGGCAAGTTGTGCTGGCATGGTCTGTGGGTGCTGGCAGAAGACATGACATTCCAGGGTCAGAGACCAAGGACTTCATTACTCTGGCTTACAGCAGCAGTCAGAGGGCCTGCATCTGTCCCTGTTTCCCAAGTGCCAACTTCCGTCTGTCAGGAAGAGGCCAATGGCACCTGTGCACACAGTGGCTGCAGCACAGGCCACAAGCTCTGGGCTTTGGGTCCAGGCCTTTCTTAGCAAGAAACTTCCCTGTCCTTTGCCAAAGAGAGAGGCTTATTTTTTATTATTATTATTATTATTATTATTATTATTATTATTGACAGTATATAAATTTGCCCTTTACTGTTTCAGAAGACACTATTTTCCAAGGCTGTTTGTTCTAGAAATATCTATGAAAAGATAGTCCAGAATCCAGATGCAGTAAAATGTGGAATGTCTTCCAACAGTAACACCCCAGGTGTAGTGAGGAATCACACCTACACATGCTGGCCCCAGACCTCCTGCTGTTGTCTTCAGTGGAAGGTACAGAAGGGAACTCTGAAACTTGGAGGGTGTAGAGCCGTTGCAACTGCCTAAATGGTAGCCCTCAAAGAATTAGCAAGTGGGGAACCAGCAGTTAGCGTAATGGCTATGTCGCTGGACTCCCACGTAGTCAACCAGTTTGTGTCCCGGACCCGGTGGCTTAAAACTCACGCCGGGCGCGTGTGCGTGCGTGCCCAAGATCCCGAGAGGAGAGTGGAGGAGAAGGGATTGCGGCGTGACCATCCCCCCTGGGGGGTGATTTCTCGCTTCCTGTCTCTCTGTCTCTCTGTCTGTCTGGCGAGCGCACGCGCCCTATAGCAAAAAAAAAAAAAAAAAAAAAAAAAAAAAAGAATTAGCAAGTGTTGCTCAAGCATTGAACGTCGACCGTTATTCCAGCCGTCCTGCCGGTAGTCTGGGTGGGTCACCGGTGAGCCCTAGGAAAGCCCCTCTCTAGGACTGAGTTCCAGAGAGTGGGACCGATGTCCACACTCCCGACCCAAGGCAGCACAGATTCTCACTGCCCCATGTCTGGGGTGACCTTTGGCTGAAGGGTGTGGCGAGGAGAATGGAATGGAACGCCATCTGCCCATCAGTGTGTACATCATGTGTGCTTCAGTGTCCACATGCACACGTCTGTATATATGTTCTAAGAAAACATGAAAGTTTGACATTTTATGATGTGCATAAAGTTTTTAAGTTTTTGAAAACTGATCAGCGGAACCAACAGTTAGCATAATGGCTATATGTAGTCGACTGCGGTTCGAGTCCCAGACCCGGTGGCTTAGACTCACACCGGGAGCATGTACATGCGTGCCCAGGATCCTGAGAGGAGATTGGAGAAGAAGGGATTGCGGCATGGCCATCCCCCCTTGGGGTGATTTCTCGCTTTCTGTCTCTCTCTGTCTTTCTGGTGAGCGCATGCGCCCTATAGCAAAAACTTCTCCTCCCCCCGCAAAAAAAAGAAAACTGATCAGCCTACTGTGTGACGTGACGCGATCAGACCATGTCGCTGGTCCTGCCGTGGGAGCCGCTCCTCCTAGATTGGCCGTGCCTCCTTGGAGTATCTGCGGGAGTATCTGCTTTCCTGTGCCCCTGAAGATCCACAGCCGGGTCAGGCCTGCACATCTATGTAAGCTGATTTACTTTTTAAAGAATCATTTTATTTAACTTTATTCATCATCATTATTATTAGTTTTAATTTCACTGGAGTGGCGGAGGGAGTGAGAAAGCAAACCAGGATTCAGCTGCGGCCGACCAGCCCCTTAACCACCACGCCACCTGCCGGCCCTGATTTTAACCGACTGGCCCAGCAGAAAAGGGGCATCTGCCTTCCGTTCGTCGGCGTTACGGGGATTCTCTCCGGCGGTGCCGAACCATGGCCGCGGATCCACGTTCCTCTGAGAGGGTGCCCCAGACTCTGCTGTGCCCTCCAGAAACAGGCCAGGGTGGGGGTCATGATGCTGGTGCTGTGCTGCCGGAAGTGCGGGTCTCGGCCGCTCCACCTTACCTGTGTTTCCATGTTTGAGTCAGGTTGTGTTCATTTGCTCATTTCTGAGTCGGGTTCAAGCCTCACAGTGTGTCTCTAGTTTAATGCTTTCTAAATCCATTTTACACTGTATTATCCCACGTGTTTGTTGGTCTCTAGGGCTCCAACCACAGATACTCTGTAATTTCAAATAGGAGTTTAGCTTGGAGGCTTGGGAAAATGTTAAAGCGAAGATCCTGGTGTTGGTTAAAAAGAAGACTGGGGCGTTTCTCTCCTTGGCCCTGCCTGTCCTCAGCCCTGGCCTGAGTAGAGAAGGCTGAGAGCCAGAGACCAGGCTCAGTGGCGGGTCTGAGGGAGGCCTGCCGCTGTCTCCCGGCCCCTGCTGCCTGCCCACGACCGTGTTCCGTGGTGTGCTTAGCGCATCCCAGAGGTCGGTGTGATAGAATCCGCCCACTGCCCCTCCGCTGGCCTCGTCCAGCCAACAGTGACCTCTGTCACCAGCACTGACATGTCTAGTTCACAGACAAGGATTCCGCCGGCCCTGGAACTCCTCCTCGGGGAGAGGTCGAGCCTTCCCGAGCTGCCACACACCAGATGCCTGGGCACCCAACTCACAGCCAGCTCGGTGGAGACTGGAGCCCCGTGCCCAGAACAAATGCGTTTTAAGACCTGGAGAAGAAGTCGCGTTTTACGTGTGCACAAGCAGCTGCCATCATTTGGCTACGAGCAGATGTTAGACCTCCAAAAGCTTTGCTGATAATTAAAATACTAACAGTTAGTGTTTCACCCCAGCTGTAGGTTCTGTTTACTGTAAATTTGACTTTAATGGTGCCTGTGTGCTGTTACTGGGAAGCGGTTTGCTTTTTACCTTCATGCAAAAGTGTCTGCAATGAAGATAGATGCCTGTTTCCTTTCATTTCCTGGGGAAAGACACGAAAATGTTATCATATAAAGGAAATGTGAATGTGAGCACAAAAGTGAATTTGATTTTTGTATAGGGTTTGCCAGAAAAACAAAAGGAGACAAGTTGACTTGAGCTTGTTAGCCTTTGAAGTCATCCTCGTTAGAGGCATGCCCTCTGGGGACATTGGCTGGCTTCTTATTTGCATAGTTTTACCTTTTAAGGTGTGTATAATGTGTACAACTTTTGAAAACTGGGCCAGTCTCCTGATGGTGTATTATCCGTGCTGGGAGTTTTTAGACTGTCAGAGGGCGTTGTGGAAAAGGTCATTGGGCTTCCTAGTTTTCTGATTCCATAACACACAAAGCAGTGTCTGCGCTAGTGTGTCACGTCTTTAAGTCACGCCAGGTGGCCCTGCAGTAAGCAGTGAGTACTCTTCACATGAGACAGTTTGGAGATTCTTCAGGAAGACTTGCTCTCGAGGGCCTGACCGTCTAGCCCTCTGCCCAGTCTCTGGGTCCCTGTACGGAGGTGGAAAGGGCATGTTCCTTGTGCACAGCGCTTGTCAGAAGCTAGGGTACCAGCATCAGGCCTGGGTGTCCGAGCAGGTGCACCCCTGGGAAGAACTGCACTGGAAAGAGAGGTGCCACCCCCTGCCCAGGGCCCGAGGCTGAGCCCAGGCCCAGAGTGTGTGCAGGACACTGGCTGCTGCGGACCAGCTGACTGTTCACAGGACGAGCTCTTCAGGAGCAAATGTAGCAGTGGCGCCCCCCAGGGGGAACTTGAAAGCCGCCCCTCCATCGCCTCTGTGACACCCAGCCGCGTTCTTGATGCCCCGTGGACCAAAACTCCCTGGGGTGTTTGTGGCATCATGACCTGTCATGAGCCCACAGGCTGCCGCCCAGGAGAGAAATGGTTAACCACTGCCCCTCGCCCCCCGAAAGCCTGTCAAGATAACCTTAAAGGACGTATTCTTACCTCGCTGAGTGAGATTCGTGTGCGTAACTCCCATTACTGTTAGATCGTCATGCATGAAAATGATAATATATACCTAAGGGTCTGATATAATACAAATTTCTTAGGGTTTGTGACTTTAAAGGTAAAATATTGTCTTTTATTCTTTGTCACTCTTGAGTGCCCGTGGAAATATCTAGGCCCATGGAGACCATTCCCGTAAAGTTGGAAACCTGGACGATTATGTATTTCCAACTTGAGATAAAATTTATCCTCAGTTTCTCTGGATATCTTAGAATTATTTTCAAGGGTCTTTTAAGATCCCTTCAGTTGCTTCCGACGTTGAATGTAGTGATAACGATAATTAACAAAAAAGATTCAAATTTTTGGTACCTAAATATGTATCTGGGTTAAGTATTCCTTCCCAAAAAAACAGCCTGGTCTATATTAAGAAAGTGTATATTTGGGGGCAGGCAGGTGGCGTGGTGGTTAAAGGCGCTGGATTCCCACAGGACTGACCACCGTTCGAGTCTCGGACCTGGCAGCTTGCTTTCTACCTTTCCCTTTCTCTCTCTCTCTGGTCCAATTAGAAAATGATAACAACAAATGGAATTAAATAAATAAATGATTTTTTTAATGAAATTATATATTTGAACTTAAATGAGTTTCTCAGAAACGGTATGGACTGTAGTTCACTTTTCACAGAAAACAGTTTTCCCCATCTCTTCTTACAAAGCATTAGCCTTCCTGAAAGTGAAGGCATAGCAACAATTTTATTATATTAGGTCATCTGGAAAGTCATGATGTATTCTCCTGTTTTTCTGGGCGAAAGGTGTCATAACTTCCCCGACGCCCCGGTAACCCAGCTCACACCTGTACATGTAGGTGCGGCACAGGTGCCGCTGCCTGGCCGCCCTGGCTGCACGGCGCTTCCTTTGGCCCGCCTGGCCAGCTCGGCTGCCCTCGGGCTGAGATGACTCTCGCTGACACAGCCGCCATATGTACTGACTCTGCCAGAGTGCGTCTCCAACTCGTGAAAACAATGGAGAGACGTGAGGCGTTGACCAACCTGTGTTCTCTTTTTAAAAAAGAGAAGAGAAGGGGGTGGGGGCGGAAGGGAAGGGTGGAAATGGAGAAGACGGAGAAGCTGTCTTTAGCTGTGGAGATCGGAGTCAGAGACTCCTGTGACCTGTGCTGTGATTACTACACCAGGTTGAGATTCTCATTAGATCCAGTCAAGTCCCTACACCATGTGGCTGGAGTGTCCCCTTCCGGGTCTTGAGGAAGTTGATGTCTGGGCCGGGGAGTGGCGCCAAGCCAGCGGTACCCGAGGCGTGCGCCGGCAGTGACAGGCAAGCCCTCCTCTCTTCCACACCGGGTTCTGGTGGCAGCTCAGTATTAGGGCACCTGCATGATGCCAGGGAATTATTATTGCTTCTGAAATGAATAAATTATAGAGCAATTATTGGTATTGATTTGACTAGCTAAACTATTGGTGATTGCAATGGTAAGAATAATGTATTCCCTGCTTTGAAATTTCTAAAAGCTTATATTTCATTGAATTTTAATTTGTCATTTTTCCTGCTTTCACTTGAGAAACTTATAAGCTTTTGTGACATTAAAATATGGCTCTAATTTATTAGCATAATCTGTTAATATTGTTTCATTTTAATAGACATTAAGTATGATTTCTTAACATTCTTGTTAAAATTACATCTTAAAATTGAAGCTGAGAAAAATTGTATGTGGCTTAAGAATCACAATGTCATGTGTGTCCCAAAATTTTATATGAAAAGTATAATTTTTTAATCGCATCTTAACTCAAGGTGCTTTAACTATGACAGTGAACTGACCCAGCATTTTCAAGCTCGGTGGCCGTACCAAAATACATAACCTAACCTGCACACAGTGTCTGAGACGGGACCTAGCAGTGTAGAAACATTTAGGATCATTCGGAACAAGCCCTGGAATTTCAAACCAACACTGGCTCATAGCAACAATGCAGTTTACACAGGATATTAGCGCGGGCTTTGCAGGCATTAGGCATTTCACCCGCGACGCGCTTTCTAACGCCATCTTTATCTGCTCCACGAGGCATGAAATCTCCTTTCGGTTTTAGAACTGCTAGCAACCTTTGACCCCTGCAGTGGAGGCGCAATGTGACCTTTCTATTGTCATCCGTTTTCACTCTCCTGAAAATTCTATGAATTTTTATTACAAGTTTCTTTTACGCCAAGCTGAGGCTCCCACAAATTACTCGCGCAGATGAGATGAAGTTGTTGAAGTGGTGTTAGGGAAGTTTTACAGCCAGCGCGGAGCCACCGAGGAGCCCACGCCTGTGTCCCACAATGTCATACACCAGTAACTGCTGAGCCTCCTATTGGATAAATACATCATTTTATGGAACATTGATTGTTCTATAAACCCAATGGAGTATTATGCTCTATGATCAAACCATTTAGATTGTGTGTAGAGCACAGAAAATGCCATATTCAGGATGGTACTAAAAGTGCCATTTGTGTATTTTATGGATGTCATTACAGGGGAAACTTCTCTCTGTAGGCCCTGTTTACTGCAAAATTTTTTAGTCTGTAATGACATTTTTCATTCACAACGTATGCCTTCAAAAGAGGGGGCCCTTGTTTTATTTGTTTCATTCGAGTTTACTGCACAAATTCTGTACATTTTAATTAAATGTAAGCTTAAGAAAAGCATAAGGTATTTATTCTCGGGAAGAGATGATGACAGTAACGAAAGAACAGCATATACGCAAAAAGGAAGCAGGCAGGTACAAGCCCTCCCCACTCCCCCCATCTGTGGCTTCCCCACAGCACAGCAGGTAGTTCGCACAGTTTTGGGGAGCGCGGTTCTCTGCAGCGTAACCCCTCGGCTTCTGCCTGGTAGAGTCTGCGTTTTCAACCCTGGAGATGTTCATTCCAGGCAGCACAGAAAAAAAGGAGCCGCCGCTCTGTAATGGTGTTCTGGAGAGGTGAGCGTAATTTGAAATCCTTTCCCAAAGTCAGTCCTCAGGCACCCCCCCAAAAAAAGCCTTTCTATGGCAGCCAACTTGTAAGCTCTCAGTGCACTTGGCTATGAGGATGGGGTACAGCATCTTTGTGTTCATGAAGGCAAGTGAGCAGCGCCTCGGGGTCCCCAGAACAGCACTGGCGTGTGCTCACCTCACCTGCACCTTCTACCCAAAGCTGTGCATGGCCCGACTGGAAACAGAGCCCACAGAGACTGAACACAGATAGGTATTGATTAGCTACTTTACCATCCTGAAATCTGATGAATGTTTTTTAAGAATTATTTTAGTTAACATATACATTTATTTATTTTAATTTGACCAGAAATGTAAAGGGCAATGCAGATATGAGGGTTGGCACCTATGCTCCATGAAACGTGTGCGTTTTAGAGTTGGAGCAGTGGCTACATAAGGGACAGGCCTGCACCGCGCTCCTGTTTTCCAGATCCTGTACCCATTCAGCCACATGTGTTGGTGAGCTTTATAGTTCATATTTACTGAAAGGAGCTCAAAAATGAAAGTCCGTGTGCCCAGTAAAGTCACGGTCCTAGCCAGTTCGAATTGAAAGTTACAGTAGAGATTCACATTAGTTTAAATGACACTTGAACTTCTACATAGCTCCACATTAATTCATTATGGTTGAAATGGAAGAATCTTCAGTGGGTGAATCTTTTTCAATCTGATTGAGGCTGTTACATTTTATAGGTGCTATTTTTCAAAGCCGTACTGACAGCACTCGAAGTTATTAAATTGCTGAATCAAAAGATGGACCTGCACTCGCATTTATGAACTGCGATGGGCCAGCTGGGCTGCGCCGCGCGGAGGTTAAGATGCTGCTGGTGCTGGGTTCATCACCCCGCACTGACGGCTGTATTTACCCACGTAGTTTACTTTAATGGTCTGCAAGTGGCTTAACCCACCTCTGGATTCAAATAAATTCAGTAAGTAGTTCAGAATGGCATAATTACCAGTGCTGCAAGGAACTCAGAGGCTGATTCTATACCTGGGTGTTTCTGTCCAGCTGTGGGGGGGAAAGGAATGCCTGGACTCGAGCGTGCAGCATTTCTTCCAGGGCCTCCCCCAGAGTGGTCACCCTCTCGCGACGCCCCGACTGCAGTGCTTCCCTGTGTTCAGTGTAACGGCAGCACACCCTTCTCTACACCTGTGGGGGCGTGGGGGTGGAAGGCTGCCTTTGTTTTTGTGCCCTTATTTTTTCCAAACCTATTTGACTTTAAAATGACCTTGAAATTAGAGACTAGACACAGCAGTCCGGTCAGGTCAGAGTGAAGGCCAGCCGGATGCTGCATCCCAGGGAGCACAGTGGGGGGGGGGGGGGGTGGGGGGGGAGGAGAAGTCGCAGGCGTGCCGGAGGGAGGATGTGTGGAGTGCACCGGACGAAGGTGGAGGGCGCCGTGGACTGCAACCTGGCCGGATCGGCACACCGCGGCGCACTCAGGCATAAGTGGACATGCACACGGGGGCTCTGGGCAGCTCTCACTCACTGAGGCTTCTTCTCACACCCTGAGGCCTGTTCTGATCTCTTTGAACACAGAGAATTTAGGGAGAATTCAAGTTCAGAAGATGACCGTGAGATGAGGTTAAAGCATGTAGACAGTAATTTGCCTCTTTCTTTCCAGGATCTGTGTGTTTAACCCGGTCTCGTGGCTATTCCAATGGGTGAAGGCTTCACTCTGTAAAGTGGACTGAAAGGCAAAGAGGGAGGCACTCCCTACCACGCTCCCTACCACGCTCCGTACCACGCTCACTACCACGCTGCCTACCACGCTCCTTACCACGCTCCCTACCACACTGCCTACCACGCTCCCTACCACGCTCCATGCCATGCTCCCTACCACGCTCCCTACCACACTCCCTACCACGCTCCCTACCACGCTCCCTACCACGCTCCCTACCACATTCCATGCCATGCTCCCTACCACGCTCCCTACCACACTCATTACCACGCTCCATACCATGCTTCCTGTCCACGCTCCATATCACACTCTGTACCACACTTGCTTTCCACACTCACTTTCCACACTCCCTACCATGCTCCCTACCACATTCCATGCCATGCTCCCTACCACGCTCCCTACCACACTCATTACCACGCTCCATACCATGCTTCCTGTCCACGCTCCATATCACACTCTGTACCACACTTGCTTTCCACACTCACTTTCCACACTCCCTACCATGCTCCCTACCACATTCCATGCCATGCTCCCTACCACACTCATTACCACGCTCCATACCATGCTTCTTGTCCATGCTCTGTGCCACACTCTGTACCACACTCCCTTTCCACACTCCCTTTCCACGCTCCCTACCACGCTCCCTCCGTACCATGCTTTCTACCACCCTCCCTACCACAGGCTCACTCCTAGGCAGGCCCACTCAGAGGCGCAGGACTGATTCCCTCATAGTGCTCCATGTGCTCATGTGACCTTTGGAAGCTCCAGCACCCTGGGGTGCATGAGCCCTGCAGTTTGCAGGCTGATAGCTGTGACAGCTGCAGCCAGGCAGCCGTGTTCATCCGCACTTGCTACCCGAGGCTCGAGGGACTGGCTCCCCACCTGATGTTGTGGTTCTGCTTTCTCCCCTTCTTTGCTAAGGGGGTAAACAGAGGCGGGGGCAGAAGGTGGTGTAATGGTCACAGCACTGAACTTCCACATGGCTGACTGCAGTTTAAGTCCTGGACCTGGCAGCTCAGAAAATCACACCAGATTCGTGTGTGTGCATGCCCAAAATCCCAGGAGGAAAATGGGGAAGGGATTGCGGCATGGCCGCCAATCTCTCTCTCTCTCTTTCTCTGACGAGCCTATGTACCGTATGGTAAAAACCTTAAAACAGAGAGAAGCGGGGTATACAGTAGTTAGGGAATTTGTGGAGCTGGACACATGGGCATGTGGGTCCTCCCTCCAGGAAAGGTCAGTTGATTTATAGGCGTGGCTTCCTTGTGGCTGTCTTGTGAGGGCAGGCCAGGAGTCCGTGGGCACTGAATGAAGAGACACAAGAGCCTGCTGCTCGTGGATCTGGTCCGGGCTGTCCCCACAAGCCTCCTGTTGGCCTGAGATTCCATAATTCTCTCAGCTTTCCAAGAGCTGGGCTGTCACGCGTCCCTGACAAAGAGGAAATGCCAGCTCATAGCGGCTCTGCCACTTGCAAGCCCAGGACCGCCGTCGGTGGTGTGTGTGCACCGGGGCACGTCCCCTGGCAGGTGTGGGTGACCTGCGGGAGACAGGCCTGGCTGGGATCTGCGCGGGGCTCTCTCTCACTGGTCTTAGTCCTCTTTCCCCATGGGTGAGGGCGAAGTGTGTAAAGCCTGACCCACATTAGAGAGAGTGGCCTCGACCTCAGGAACGTGGTTGCTGTGAGGTATGGGACTGTGCGGTGTAGACCATTTACAGAGGGAAGGAGGGGCTTCCAAGAAACTGATAGAAAATGGGGGCTTTAAAGAAGAAAACAGGAACTCTATTTAAAGAGTCTACCCCCCCCTTTTTTTTTATGGAAATAAAGATGCCAATTTCCAGCATCTTTTATCTCAGGGAGTTACGAAACGGCAGGTGGTGGGGTGGCGCTGACATTGAGGGTGCAGCGCCTGGCGGGCCCCCCTCATGCCTCCTCCCCGCCATCTTCTCTGGCTCCTCCCCCTCTATCCTGGCTGCTGCTGCCAGGACACTCTGTGCAGACATGGTAAGGCCGACCCCAGGAGCCACCTCCAGCCTCTGCCCACCTGGGTGGAGGCCTGGAGAGCTGCCCACCCGTGCTGTCTGGTTTACAAACCACAGGCAGTGAAGGATGGGGGGTTGGGTGGGAAGCCAGGCTAGGGGTGCCAGGCTCTCTCTCCCGTCCCATCCTGCCTCCTGGGAGCAGTCAGGCTGTGGCCCACCCCTGCCCACAGCCAGGCTCACCGAGAGTGGGAGCCGGTCAGCACCTTTGAGTGGGGGTCACTGGTTCATTGAGGCTCTGAAGCTTCCCCAAAAGAGCTGTCTTATTTTCTAGGCTCTGATTGGTCCCTTTCTCCCACAGGCATTGTTTCCAAGTCCTACGAGTGCCGTCTGAAGGGACAAGGTGCCACCTTCGTGGAGACCGACAGCCCCTTCACCGCCGCTACCCTGGCGGAAGAGGCCCCAGCCCAGGAGAAGGCCCCCCGGAGCGGCCCACGACAAGCCCGGTCCCCCGGGCAGACGCAGCAGGTCTTCATCATCCAGGGCTACGGAGGGGACTTCGCTCTGGATGCCTCGCTGGAGGAGACAGCGGCTGCCACGCTGCAGACACTGGCCATGGCGGGCCAGCTGGCCGGGGTGGTGCACATCACCGAGGATGGGCAGGTCATCGCCACAGGGCAGGGCGCGGGGCACGTGGGCAGCGTGGTGCCCGGGTCCCTCCTCCCCGAGCAGCTGGCCGATGGAGCCACCCAGGTGGTCATGGTGGGAGGCTCAGGGGAAGGTCCTGGCCCAGACGAGCCCCTCGGTCCCGGGGGGACTGTGATTCAGCAAGTGAAGCAGGAACTCTTGGGTCTTTCCGAGGCTGGAGGTTCGGCCCCCGACACCACCTCCGCCCTAGACGCCTTGCTGTGTGCGGTCACCGAGCTGGGGGAGGCGGAGGGCAGGCCTGGGCGCGAGGAGCGGGGCAGGCCAGGCCGCAAGGACGTGCTGATCCAGCTGCCGCGGCCAGAGGCGGCCCCCACGGCCAGCAGCCCCGAGGCGGCGGAGATGCAGGTGTTCCCGGACGCTGCAGAGAGCCCTGCTGCTGTGGGGGTGCTCAGCCAGGTGGTGCACCCCTCAGCCATCGTGGCGTCCCAGGAGCAGGCGCAGGTGGCCCTCAAGAAGATGGTTCAGGGAGTCCTGCAGCTGGCGGTGTGCGACTCGGCAGCGGGCCACCTGCTCAAGGACGGCGTCACCCAGGTCATCGTGAACGAGGAGGGCGCCGTGCACATGGTGGCCGGGGAGGGCTCGCAGGTCATCATGCAGGAGGCCGAGGCACATGGCCTGCGGGTGCAGGGCGAGCACGTGGACCTGGTGGAGGCTGATGGCGAGATCTCCCAGATCATCGTGACTGAGGAGCTGGTCCAGGCCATGGTGCGCGGCTCCGCGGGCGGCTTCCCCGAGGGCGCGACTCACTACATCGTGACGGAGCTGCCACCGGGGGTGCAGGGTGACACAGGCCTGTACTCCCACACTGTCATCGAGGCAGCCAGCTCCCAGGAGCTCCTGCAGGGGCCTGCCCTCAGCGCCGAGGTCGCGGCCCCAGATGGGGCAGAGCCTCTGACCAGCATGGTCATTTACACCCAGGACGGCTCCCCAGCAGCGGTGATTCAGAGCCAAAGAGAAAGCCATGAACTCCAAGAGGCGTGAGGCTCGGCCTCCACGCCTGGCCAGGGCGGCCGGGGAGACCCAGCGCACAGGCCCGGCGTTCCCAGCACTTTCCTCGCAAGCCCACAGCGCCGGCCTCGGACACGGTGAGTCCAGGCACCTGGGCGAGGGGAGGCTCTCGGCCTGGCAGGGCCGGCGGTGGAGCCGGAGGCCATCGTCCTTCCTGTTCGGTTCTCTTCCTCCACCTGCTGTGCCGGGAAGCCCAGCTCTGTTTCTTTCTTCTGCAGTGTTTTCCCATTTCAGCCGTCAGGACCGGGTCCTCCTGGTGAAGATGTAAGAACACACACTCGGGTCAGGCTTGGGAAGGGCCAGCTCTTGCAGTGCAAGGTGTAGCTGTTGCCACACTTCGTGTATTTGCTGAGGTTGCAGCTGCGCTACTGCTGCCTTGACACAGCCCACTCCCACTCATTCTTGTTGCTTTGTTTTAACTGCAAGGAAACAGCCCCCATTGCCAAAGGAAGCCTGTCCGTTCCTTTCGTGTGAACATTGCCCTCCTCACCCCCGTCAGGTGTGCTCGGCACCCGGCTGCGGTCTGCATACAGGGAATCTTCCCAAGCCCGCAGTGAAGAAAAGCCTTGACGTTTCCGTTCAGTTAAAACATACCTTGGTTAAGACAACTCGATGCTTCTCTTTTTGACTTTGTCTCATACAGTAAAGTCCATGTATGAAGTGTGCACCTGGAAGATACTGTTCATATCAATATTTTGCTTTTATAACAGATGTTTGTTCAGATTGATAGCATTTTGCAGGATTTACCTGTGATTTATGTCAATGTGAAGAAGCTGACATTAAATATTAACAAACAGAAACCACGCCCCTGCAGCCTCGCCTTGCCTGGCCTTGGCCAGCGTCTCTGTTCCTCTGTTCCCCCTGGACTCACTGCAACTGTTGAATGCAAGTTTATGTCCCAGTAATTTGTTTCTCGATACAATTGCTCCTCTTTCCAAAATTGTAACATAATCCCCTCCCTCAATCGCAAAGGTTGTTTTCGTTCAGTTTGTTTTCTTGGAAATAAAATTACAGCATTAAAAGATAACGATGATTTCTTATTTGAAGCAGCCACGACAGCTAGAGAGCCGCTGGTCCGCTTCCCTCTCGGTCGCCTGCTTTCTGACAATGCCGGCGTCTAGTTTGCATCTCAGCAGCCCGATCCTGTCTTCCAAGTGTTTGGCCAGCAGCCCAGGAGCATTGTGGTGACAGTAATATGTCCTACCGTGGTTAGTCTCTCAACATTGTGAAGACAGACATGAGAGGGAAGGAAGATGGCACCTTCTTTGTTTAAAACACAGCACCATTAAAGCCTCCTGGTGGGGGAACAGCATGGAAATGAGTCTTCTCCCAGCATCCTCGGGCTGCCCGGAGCTCTTGTCCGTTCCAGAACCACCTCCCTTCATGCAGCCACCCCTCCAGAACACAAAGGATAAAAGGCAAAACTCAGGCCGGACACGGGGGTTCATAATTAGCCGGATATGACTTGCTCGTGTTTCTTAAAAATGGCAGGGCTCTTAGTTCTCCAACACTGTCTTCAGCAAACAGTGACAGGATCAACTCCCGTTTGTTATCAGGATAAAGGTGACCTTTACAAAGTGATGGCCTTCTCCAAGCTTCTCATACATGTTAAAAAAGGGGGTGGGTGTTTTTCAGTGGAAATTCTTCTCTCAGCCCTCCCGCAGGCGCCTGCCCGGCCGCGCGGATGCTAATTCCCGCCCGCGCGGTCCTGTACGGCTAACCTTTCTGCGGCAGTCCGGGGTGTTGACACTGACGTGCTGCAGTTTACCGTTTGTGATTTATTTAGGATAAATATGTCTCAGGTGGCATTTAATCCTTCATAAAACCAGTGTAGCCTGCAGTGTCAAACCAGCAATCACGTTGTGTGCACAATGAAAAGAGCAGGCCTTTGCATAAAAAAACCGTACTGAAGGTGTGTCTCGGCTCCGGAGGACGGCAGAGGCTTCTCTGAGCTATTGTATCCTGTAATTACCGGAGAGCTAGGTTAATGTTACCTCTCCGCTCGCTCTCATTACACCAGTGTTGGAATGTCCTGGAGTTTAAGCAGCGATACACAAACGCGTGCCTCCGAGTAACGAGGCATGGCAGATGTGCGGGCTGGGACGTTCCGGCAGCCCAGGGTCGGTAGGGAAGACGGGGCCAGCCTGTAGCTTTCCCCGAGGGCTTGCTACATCGGGGGGGAGGGGGGGGGGGGGGGAGGACTACATCGAGCTTTCAGAAGTTAGAAAGAAAGCGAATGAAATACCTACTTGGTGGATAATCCAGAAAGGCCACATTTTAATTAAGCTATGGCCAATTAGAAGATGGAGCCCCGGGACATAGGCATGCAAAGAAGGCCAGATCGCACCAGTCAGCTTGTAGAAACCGCCTAGGGCTGGCCCTGTGGCTTAGTGGTTACAGGAGCTGGATCCCACATGGCCCACAGCATAGCTCAAACCCCAGCCCATGAAACTTGAAAACCATGGCAGGCATATGGGCTGCATGCCCCAAATCCTGACGGAATGGAGAAATGAAGAAAGGACTGAAACGTAGCCACACCTGCAGGGGTGCTTCCCCCACCCCAGTCTACCTCTGGTAAGTACATGTACCCTCTAGCATTAAAATATGTATTTTTTAAAAAAATAGAAATGGTCTACATTTCAAAACCTTGCCAAAAATTGGGCAATGCGAGCCTTGTAAGGTGTAGAGTTAAAAAGTAGGATAGTTTCACACAAAGCAGGTTGTAGTCATGTAAATTTACATTCAGGAAATTCTGTGACTCACAGGCGTCCATCTGGGAGGCCTCAGGCCTCACTGAACAGTTGGAGGGAGAGTGATAGGCAGCATTACCCACCACACAGACCCGCAGCCCTGACAGTGAGCAAACATGGACTTGCACCACACCGACCCGCACCACCTGACAGAGCACACAGAACCGCACCGCCTGACAGCGCACATACAGACCCATACCACCTGATAGCACCACACAGACCCGCACCACCTGACAGAGAGCACCACACAGACCCGCACCGCCTGACAGAGCGCACACAGACCTGCACCGCCTGACAGAGCACAAAGACCCGCAGCCCTGACACAGCGCCACATAGACCCGCACCGCCTGACAGAGTACACAGACCCGCAGCCCCGACACAGCGAGCAAACATGGACCTGCACCACCTGACAGCACCACACAGGCCCGCACCGCCTGACAGAGAGAGCACACAGACCTGCACCGCCTGATAGCACCACACAGACCCGCACCGCCTGACAGCACACACACAGACCCGCACCACCTGACAGCGCACACACAGACCCGCACCATCTGATAGCACCACACAGACCCGCACCACCTGACAGAGAGCGCCACACAGACCTGCACCACTTGATAGCACCACACAGATCCACACCACCTGATAGAGAGTGCCACACAGACCCTACCGCCTGACAGCACACACACAGACCCGCACCACCTGACAGCGCACACACAGACCTGCACCATCTGATAGCACCACACAGACCCACACCACCTGACAGCGCACACACAGACCTGCACCGCCTGATAGCACCACACAGACCCGCACCACCTGACAGAGAGCGCCACACAGACCTGCACCACTTGATAGCACCACACAACTCACACCGCCTGATACAGAGTGCCACACAGACCCGCACGCCTGACAGCACACACACACAGACCCGCACCACCTGACAGCACACACACAGACCCGCACCGCCTGACAGAGCACACAAAGACCCACACCACCTGATAGCACCACACAGACCCGCACTGCCTGACAGCGCCACACAGACCTGCACCACTTGATAGCACCACACAGACCCGCACCGCCTGTTACAGAGTGCCACACAGACCCGCACTGCCTGACAGCACACACAGACCCGCACCACCTGACAGCGCACACACAGACCCGCACCACCTGACAGCGCACACACAGACCCGCACCACCTGATAGCACCACACAGACCCGCACCGCCTGACAGAGAGCGCCACACAGACCTGCACCACTTGATAGCACCACACAGACCCGCACTGCCTGACAGCGCACACACAGACCCGCACCACCTGACAGAGAGCGCCACACAAACCCGCACCGCCTGACAGAGAGAGCACACAGACCTGCACCATCTGATAGCACCACACAGACCCGCACCGCCTGACAGAGCGCCACACAGACCTGCTTCACCTGGTACATAGTCTTCTTCCTTCTACTTGACCCACTTTGGAGAAGCCAGAGAACACAGTAAGCCTGTGTGGAGTAGTCCTAAAGTTGCACTGCCAGTTACCAACTGAGTCCAGAAATACGGACATGAGAGAGCAACCAGGTGGGCTACAGTGACGAGCAGATCTTATTAGGACACTGCAGTAGTGGGAAGGAGAAGCCAGTGTAGGACTGGCCCCATCCTGAACAGAACAGGATGCAGCACCTGGTGGGTTAGCGGTCAGGGGATGAAAACTTACTAAAGCACGAGGCAAGGGGGCGTCTGGCAAAAACATTCTCTCCGGGTGCTACTGAGGACAGCCGGGTGGTCAGACGTCATCTGGGGACAGCCGGATGGTCAGATGTCATCTGGGGACAGCCGGATGGTCAGACATCACCTGAGGACAGCTGGGCGATCAGACGTCATTTGGGGACAGCCGGGTGGTCAGACGTCACCTGGGAAGTGGTTGGGAAACCCAGTCAGATATATCTGGGTTGGGTGATTCTGGAGAAAGTGATTTAGCAGCGTTCTAAAACAAACAAACAAACAAAAACTAGATTTTGTGAGGAAGTGCACAGATGGGGCCTAAGAGAGGGTTCAGGCTAGAGTTTGGTCAAGCAAAGAAACTGTCCAAGTCTCAGAAGTGTCACTGTCCGGCGATAAGGAGTCCCAGTCACCTCATGGGACACAACAAAGACCCCACAGAGTCCCGGGCAGCTCCGGCCCAGCTCACCTTCCGTAGGGAGTCAAGGCGGCCTCCCAGGAGCCACATCCTAATACCCTCCAGCACTGGAGGGCGACTCTGGGTGCCAGCACTGCGCTTTCCTGAACCAAACGGTACAGTAGCACCATGTGGACAGAATTGAGGTTATCAGCTTAGAACTCTAATCCAGAGCTGACCCTGGGATGAAAATTAGGTCACTTAGCAAATGAAAAGACCCGAAGTTTTCCCTTTTTTCACTGTTTAATATTGGCCCATAATTTAAGAGCACACACAGCTCACTGAGCAACCTTTCCCTGCTCCATCTTGTTGAAGAATACAATTCGTTTTCGACTCCTCTAGGGTGATATCATTTTACAAGAAGAAAAAAGTTGGCTCTGTGGCAGTTATACGTTTCGGAAGCACCTTCTAATCAGGGATTGGTGATTCATTATTAGCTTCAGCAGGCGATCCATCTGACATGTAAGGGGAAAAAATTAGCAGCTGTCACTGCGTGATGAGTTAATTTCCTGATGGGCCTGACACTGAAAAGCCATTTGGAGATATGGCGATGGCTGACGAGAAAACCTGGCGCTGCTTCATAATTGGAGATAAAGAAAGGGCAGAGACAGGCCAGGCTGGGAGGTCCAGGGGCTGCAGGGCTGTTTGTGTCTGTCCCAGGGCTCCGTGCCACCTGCATGAGCAGGCCCTGGCTCTGGCTGTGGCCATGGCGGGAGCCATGCCCCTGCCCTGCTGCACCCTCTGCCCTTGCAGTGTCTCACAAGGCCAGAAAGTAAGTGACTCAGGTGCCTGGCGTCTTCTGAAAAGGCAGAGGGTCCCCAGAGCGATTCTTACAGCTGGGCTCCGGATTAATTGATCTCTTAGTCATGAGATCAGTTTTTCTCGCCACAAAAAAAGTAACCCTGCTGGGGTCAGCCGTGGTGTGGCGGCCAAGGTTCTGGACTCCCAGATGACTGACTGCAGTTCAAGTTCCGGATCTGGTGGCTTAAAAATCAGGTCAGGAGCCATGTGCAAGCATGCCCAGAATCCCAAGAAGAGAATGGAGGAGAAGGGATTGCAGCATGGCCGGAATCCCTGGGGGATGACTTTCCACTTTCACTCTGTCTCTCTGTCTCTTCTATCCAGCAAGTGTCAAATCCTATGGCAAAAACATAAAAATAAATAAATAAATAAAAGCCCTGTGAAAGATAGATCATGGAGACTTGAGAGACTGTAAAGGTGCAGGCAGGACCCTGCCCCACCCACCCTCCATCCCGTCCTGAAACACTTTTCCCAAGGTCCATGGAGTGAAAAAAACAAACAAAAACAACAACAAAAAAACCAAACCTCCTTAACTGTATCCTGAAAATAGGAACACAGAAGTCAGGGTATAAGATAAGGCATAAGACAGACCTTTAAGTATGACCAGGCTTCGCTAGGGGTGAGGGACTTGGAGCTGTAAGATTCTACAATCAGGACTGCAGATCTGGCCAGGAAACTTCTAGCATTTTCCAAGTCATGCAAATGGAGGGGCTGTGCCCCTTTAATCAGTGCAGGCCACCTCGCATCCTGGGTGAGTAAAGTCTATGCAGCCGAGACCTCCTTTCCACCTGACCTCCTGAGCTCCCGACCTCTGCACACCTGACCTCCTGCACACCTGAACTCCCCCGTACCTGACCGCTGCACACCCAACCTCCTGCACACCTGACCTCCCCCGTATCTGACTGCTACACACCCGACCTCCTGCACACCTGACCTCCCCCGTATCTGACTGCTGCACACCTGACCTCCTGCACACCTGACCTTCCGCGTGCCTGACCGCTGCACACTCAACCTCCTGCACAACTGACCTCCCCCGTACCTGACCTTCCGCATGCCTGACCGCTGCACAGTCGACCTCCTGCACACCTGACCTCCCCCGTACCTGACCGCTGCACACCCGACCTCCTGCACACCTGACCTCCCCCGTACCTGACCGCTGCACACCCGACCTCCTGCACACCTGACCTCCCCCGTACCTGACCGCTGCACACCCGACCTCCTGCACACCTGACCTCCCCCATACCTGACTGCTGCACACCCGACCTCCTGCACTCCTGACCTCCCCGTACCTGACTGCTACACACCCGACCCCTGCCCACCTGACCCCTACACCCCTGACCTCCTGACCACCTGACCTCCTGTATGCCTGATGCTTAAGAGGCTGGAAACCAACTTCCTTCCAGAATAGACGAGATCCCCGTTTTCTTCCTCTCAGCCGGAAGTGAGTCGTATCATGTATCGGACACTCCCAGAGTCACACATGCCTGCGCCTGGCACAAAGACCCATTAGCAGAATTAAATAAATCCTTTCTCCATCTCTCAGGCAAGAATCATTTACTTCCTGCATGGCCTTGCATTTTCAATACCTTTTAATAAATTCTTTTAAAATGACCTAATTTCAACATAGCTTTCAACATCATAAAAAGACAATTTATAACCAGGATAAACACGGACATGTAGACCCGTCCTCGGTGTCAGGGCCATTGCCAGCTCCTTTCAATATATCATGATGTACCTCTTTAATGTTTAGGTGGAGGACTGGAAACCAACACAAGACACAAAGTTGGTTTCTTAATTTTCAAGCTAGATTCTGCTTTGAGGCCAGCTAAGGCATATCAGAGTTTCAACCCTTCCAGCCAGTGCACCGGCAGTGGGAGAGGAGTCTGTCTGAGGAGGTCCCTTGGCAGGATGACCTTTGTCCTTGCCACTGCTGCTCCTGAAGCCTCAGCAGGTTTGCAGAGCCATCCTCATCCAGGAGCAGATGCTGTCTCCAGGCCTGGTCCCCACCCTGCGCCTGTGCTCCACTGTGGCTTAAGGAAAGAAGAGGTTTCTGCAGGAACGCTCCTGAGAGCGTGGTCTCACCAGCTGGAACTGAGGACTGTGTGCAGAATCACTTTTCTGGTAATGGGGAAGCACAGAGAACCCCCACTCTGCTCCTTGCCCACGTTCAGGATGCCCTGCACGGACAGTGTGGGCTCCCGCTCCGAAGAACAAGCCATCGAGGGTCCAGGTTGCTGGGCAAGGCCCTCTGGGTCTGAGCGGGGCCACCTCCTCCTCTGACCCCTCTTCACTGCACCAGGTTCAGGCTAAGCATGTTTTATTTTGTTTTGTTTTTTTAAAGAGGTTTTTGGTATAGGGCTTGTGCGCACACCAGAGAGAGAAACAGCGAAAAATCACCCCAGGAAGGATGGCCATGCTGCAATCCCTTCTCCTCCATTGTCCTCTTGGGAATTTGGGCATGCACGCGCACAGGCCATGCATGAGTTTTAAGTCGCCAGGTCCAGAATTCAAACCGTGGTCAATTACGGGGAGTCCAGCGACTCCGTTGCTCCATCTGCTGGTCCCCAGTTTAAGCGTTTTTCTAATCTCTGTTCCCCAGATAGATGCTGAAAGCAGGGCAGAGCCTCTGTAGGCCCAAGCTGCCAGCCCAGCCCCTGGCCCCGCCAGGCCCTGGGCAGACTCTCAGGAAGTCACTTTGAGCCATACATGTGTGACCTCTTCATTCTGCATCACGTTTTCTTGTTTGCTTTCTTTTCTGGGTTCTCAGTCACAATTTCCGTAAGTAATATAAGTCTGCGCCTGGCACAAAGACCCATTGGCAGGAATTGAATTAAATGAATACATCCCCTAGGCAACAGGTTCCACAGACATTCTTCCACTCAGTCCACCATTTTCCAGAACGTCTCTTGGTGAGAAGGGTCCTGAGACCAAACCTGACAACAGACACCAATTCACGGCCTTTTGGTCTCGTGCTAAGGTGCCTGTCCCAGCTCTTTGTCAATCCCATAGATGAGGAGAGGGGCATTCCTCCTTGTTCGTCACTATCGTCATCTCAAGGGAAGCATGAAAGATTGTGCCTGTGGCACCTGGCTAAGGCTGTTCTGCTTCTGTTCAGTTGTGCGTGTTTATATCCCAGTGTCTCTCCAGCCCTGAGGACGTGGGCCACTGCCATTTACTCCATTGCTTTTCCTTCCTTGACATGCAGTACAGTGGAAAGGAATCCAGTGTTTGGTTGTCTTTAATAAACAGGACTTTGTCTTTTCTGGAGAAAGATCTTTGACCCCAACAGGGAGCCCACAATCATGGACTGAAGCTCGGGGGTGCTCAGGGCATGGCCTTGGTGAGGCTGGTAGAGCGGGGTGGGGGAGGCAGGCTGTGAAGCACAACCTCCCCTCTGAGATCGGTGTGCATTGATGGGGTCTTAGACATGGTAACTGTCACGCATTTGTGTGAAACCAGTCTTGGGAAAAGGAGTTGGCGTCCCTTGGAAAGGATATCAAGTCCAGCTAGGCAAGTGGGGGAGGCTGTTCCCTGCTCTGAGCTGACAATCACTTCTTTCACTTATTTCTTCACGAGTGAAAGACAGAGACAGCACCCCCGGCAGGGTCCCGACACTGTGATCCACCCCTAGCCCCAGCCAGTCCTGGATCGTGGACACACGTGCCGGCCCACTCAGGGAGGTCTCTGGACTTGAACTGGGAATCTTTCCATGTGCGTCTGCTCACAGAGCATCACATTTTACTGCCGTGCTACTGTCCCACCCCTGCAGGCCTTAAGCTTTCTTAAGGCTTAAGGAAGAAGATCATAGCACCTGTGGCCAGCTCTGGATGGGGAAGGCGCAGGATGTGGGCTTTCACTTTGTGAGGTATGTAAGGGACCCATGAGTGCAGTCCTAGAGCAGATGGGCTGGCCTTTGGGGAGAAGGCACTTTCCAGGCCTCTCTAGGACCTCTGCAGCCAGCTACCTCACCCCAACTCCTCAACCCAACAGGTAGCTGGAAGTTTTTTCTTTTAGTGAAATCCAGCTAAAACAACTCTGGTGCTGGAAACACAGCAAAGAGTTAGGGGAACACCCTACATAAAATGGGACTTATCCCCAGCCTTCTCCTCTGCTAGGCTTCCTGAAAAAGGGAAACCAAATATGTCACCCCTAGGTAAAAGACTACATAGGAAATATGCAGGGCTGGAGACCCAGGTAAAATTATTTTCTGGAGAAAATGAACCACTGCAGAGAGAAGACCTCTTCAGATAAATATTCAACAATTTCCCAAAAGACTGACTCCTATAAGATCACTCTGTAGCAAAGGCCAATTGCTGAGATACCCTATCTGCCCACATAGAGCTTCCAATCAGCTTTTAGTATGTCCTCCAAATATAAACAATAAGCCAAAGACTAAGAGAGATTCAAAAATTTAAAACTCCAAAACAAATGAGGAAAAGAAAAAAACTCAATAGAAGCAAATTTCAAGAAAACTTCAAAAATTCACTTAGATAGTAAGAGGATATATGCTTCCATAAAATTATAACAGATTTTTATACTTATATATTTTTAAAATAAGAGAACAAGAAAGAGACCAGGAAGTGAAGAATATGCGATATCATCTTTAATATTCCATTGAAGGCTTGAAAAGTCTGAAAACTTTCTTAGAAAGGATAGCCAAACAGGACCAGCAGATAGTCTAATGGCTACGTCACTGGACTCCCATAGTCGACCGTGGTTCAAGTCCCAGACCTGGTGCCTTAAACTCACGCTGGGTGCATGTGCATGCATGCCCAAGATCCCAAAAGGAGAATGGAGGAGAAGGGATTGCAGTGTGGCCATCCCCCCTGGGGGGTGATTTCTCACTTTCTGTCTCTCTGTCTCTGTCTCTCTGGTGAGCGCACACATCCTATAGCAAAAAATCTCTCAAAATTTTTTTTATAATCCCAGAACATGCAATACTAAAAGTCTTCACATAAAAAAGTAAAAGAGATTACACACAAAGAAATCAAAATGATGTCAGAATTCTAAAATCATTACTGGATATTATACTTTAGGGAAGTTAAAGAGTAAAAATGATGTTATATCCTAAGGAAAACTTATATTATCAAATAAGAATTCTATAACCAGCTAAACTATCAAGTACATTGGTAAAATAAAGATATTGTTATATATGTAATATCTCCAAAGATGTGCCTCCCTTGTACTCATTTTCATAAAGCTACTAAAAGATAAGCTCTCAAAGTACATAAATTAGTCTTAGAACTTTGGAACAAAAGATCAACATAGAAGAGGCAATGGGAAAATTCAGGGTAATGATTATTAGAGCTGATAAAGGGGAGACTCTAAGAAAAAAGGTCTAGAACTGATAGATGACTTGATACACTTATTTGTATAGACACTATGTGAGGTTGTGGTTCATTTAGAAAGAATGAGTAAGAACATTTTTAAAAACCTCAGCTGATTAAAATCAATGAGGTAGTTATTAATGACAGAAAAAAAACTAGCATATCAGAAAGAAGATCAAATTTAGTACAATAAAAAATGTGGTTCAACAGTAGAGAATATTAACCTAGTCATAATATTGATGCTGAGCATATTTTTAATAATATATGTTTTTTATAAATAAGCTAGAAAGTAAGGGGAACAGGGGTGTTAAGAAGAGAATAATACTTCATCTGTCCTAATAGACAATATCTCAACTTGACATATCAGTTTGAGTATGAACACATTGTAACAACCATTTCTTGCCCAGATGGCAAACAAACATGAACTAGTACCTCCCCAAGATCAATCCTCTGGAACCACAAAAACAGAATTATGAAGTAGCAGCATGTTGAAAGGCTGCTTGGAAGTCAGTGTTTGAGATGGAAAGAAAGGGTGAGGGCTGAGCCACTACCATTCTGTGGGAAAAAAATCAATATTTGTCTTGGGATCCTGCTACTTGACCCTTCTCTGCAAAATTCTGGGGATAATGGCCCAGATTTCTGGGAGACCACAGGGATAGAGCCAAAGCAGAACAAAAGCTTTGCTGAAGTGCTGAGTCAGATAACCCAAGAAGAGTGGCCCTGGGGGTTCACTCATCCCTGCCTCCTCTCCAAACGCCCTAGGATGGAAGCTTAACTCAGGGAATTCCTCCACCCAGGACTACTCCTAGCCTTAGTATTTGGAAAGTTGTAGTTGCCTGAATATTTTAAAACATAAATATGTTTAACGAGGATGAGGTTAAGTGATTAGTTCCATCTTTAAGAAACAGTAGCACTTTCCTCTGTCCAGAAAACCAAATGAATTGAATAGATTCCCATTTGCCTTGACACGCCTGCCTGGCAGGCTGGCACAGTGCCATGCTCGTCTGCCCTTCTGCCTTGTGGACTGAGCCCAGAGTTGCCTGACACATCAGGAAATTGCCAAATCACTGGCCACAGAGCAAGATGTCCAAACAAAGAGTTTTTCAGCCCATCGTCTATGGACCGAAAGCATTTCATTTCCCCAGTTTCTGATGTACGTGTTGGAAACCCATCTGCCCCCACTCTTTGGCTATTGGAAAGTAATTGAGTCAGTTACTTCAAATGGACTGATGATAATTCCTACCAATTAGCTGCATAATAATCATCTTGGCCATGTTTAGTTATCTGAGCAAGAGACGAAATTACATACTATTGCATACCAAATAACTTTTATAATATATATTTAAATAGTCAGGAATGATCAGAGGCCACCGGCAGACTCGTTGTGTCTCAGATGGCTTCACTGACATGCCCTGCCATTGTGAGTCTAATTTGCACAACTCAGTTTGAGGGTGTGAAAAGGGAGAGAGTCAAAAAACAAATAAATTGTGCACCCAAAAAGGAATAAATTATTGCCAGGAAAGCAAAATGACACAGAATGGGAACTCTTGTCCGTCTCATGATGGCGGCAGCCACACACGTGGAGCACAATGGTTCTAGGCTTCCATGTACCGTGTTTTCTGAAAGTTGCTGGCTTCTGACATGTTGCTGTTCTCTTTTTGGCAGTTGAGGTAGATGGGTCTTCCAGAGCTGGGGTGAACTGACTCCGCTCTGAATTTTCTTCCACAGCCAACAAACAGCCTCCTTGTTGATCCTCTGGAGCCCAAGTCTCTGATCTTTATCACCCAAGGGATATTTTATCAGAGGAGTATTCTTGTGGGTCACAATCTCCTCCCCTAAATACAACCTGCTCCCAGAAGATTTCCTAGCAGGAGGACTCAAGAGAGTCAGCCTTGGTGATCCTACTGATGTGAGGAAAGGAGCCATGCTGCTAACCCAACACAGGGCAGGTGCCCTCTTTGTTCCTGGCATCACACTTCATATGAAGAGACCTCTCCTAGAAGTCTGAAAGGACTGGCAATTTGTTGTTCCTCCACGGTGTGACCAGAAGCTCCCTGAGAGCACCCTGTCACCTCGCCGCCCTGCTGACACCAGGACTGGGTGAATGCACCTCCTACCACTCTGATCTGGAGGAGTCGGCCAAGCACAGAGTGCGTAGTTGTGAGGTACTGTGTAGGTGAGAAGAACAACATAGAAAATGGACATCTAAGAACTTCAGCCCATCTTGTTTCAGTGGATCTGGTAAAAACGAGACGGTGGTATCATCTTTAACACAGAGGCTATCCTAGGAAAGCGTTTTTCTGGCTTCCTGGCTTGGAGTCACACATTCTAACAGCTTATGAACTTGTTTGCGTGAATCTCACAGAACAAACTCACTTTTTCATTTATTAATGAGTACAAAGTATTTGTTTACTTGTTTGGTTTTGCTTTTCTTTAAATTTATCAAAAAGTGTTCAGGTAATTATTCATGACCTCACTAAGTAAGAAATTAAATCCTGGTGGTTTCAAATGGGCTAGGCTGGACTAAGGTGTATATCATGCTGGGTAAAGTCTTTTCACAATCTAAATGATGTATAGCAATTTAATGTATGAATAATAATAGTAATAAATAAATTTAACAACAACAAAAAAATCCTGGTGAAAGGAGACTCTGCCAAAACGGAGTTAGGGGAGAACACTATGGCAGCAGTGATGTGCCATTCAGGAGAAGCTGGACTCCACATGGTGACCATGGCTCAAATCCCAGCCCCGTCAGCCTGTAACACAGCAGGCCCATGCACAGGTGCTCCACATCTGAGCGGCTGGAAGACTGGAGGAGGGGGCCGCACCGTGACAGGCCCTGCCGAGGGCCCCTCTCTTACATGTGAGCAATGCTCTTCCGTGGATTCTTTTTTAAATGGCAGTTGTATAGAAATGAACTGAAAGAAGGCAAAAATATTAATACGTTCTTTCCAGAAGATTCACATTTCCTTCAGGATTTTACCCAGAGTAGTTCGATGCAACTCGACCAGAACGAGATCCAGTTTCCCAGGAACGCCACCTCTCTCCGGACCACACGTACCTACATGGCTGCTCACTCCAGCCCTTGAAACATACACAGGATCCTTTTTATCACTGTTGGTTTCACAGAGCTGCTGTCTTCTTTTAAGTCGCTTTACTTTTGAGAACTTCCTACTAATCACTTTCCTTTGGTAATGATCCTAACCTTCCACAAAACGATTTCTGTCAGCCTTCATTTTACATCTCGCGCTCCTTTTTCGCCTCAGATTTCCCATTTTTCAAGCCACAAGGCTGACTTCAGTCCGCTGAATTCTGGCTCCTTCCCCTGTCGTGAGTGGCCTGTTACCTGCTGCGAAGGCCATTTTAGGTGTAATTTGGCTTAAATGACTTGATCCCTTCTCTCTCTGTGCCCCTTTCTCACTCCCAGCCCCTCCACTCCTCTACCCACCCACCATGTGCATTTCACTCTTCTAGAGGTAGGGATTTCTTTATTCCTAACAGCTGTGGGTGGAACTTGGTGAAAAGGATTCCTCGATGTGCTGTTTTAATGATAAGGCTCATGTGCCCATAGCCTGGCCACGGGAGGGGCGGTGCGTTCCAGGGTAAGGGAAGACAGCGGCCACGAGAATCCCGCCGCTGGACCTGGAAGCCCTCAGGAGTGCAGCCCGCTATTTCCTGTGGTCAGAAATCACGGCAGCACACCGGAGCTCTAAACTCTACAAGGACTTTTCAAAGCCAGATGTAAACGGGCAGGGAGGGCTCACCAAAGCCACCTCCACCCCCCGAGTCTGGAAGACACCTGAGCACTTGCTCGTGCGTGTGTGCACGGGTGTGTGCACGTGCGTGCATGTGTGTAACGTGAGTGCGCTGGGGAATGCAGTGCTTAGTGGGCTTCCTGCCTCAGCTCCGGAGACGCTGCTTTCTCCCCGACTGTTCCCAGACGATTCTCTTCTCAGCTTCTTCCTGGAGCCCAGTGCTGTCCCCTGCTGTGGGGTGGGCCCCTGGGTCACCTGCAGTGAGGGACAGTGCTGTCCCTTGCTGTGAGGTGGGCTCCTGGGTCATCTGTGATGAGGGACAGTGCTGTCCCCTGCTGTGGGGTGGGCCCCTGGTCATCTGCTGTGAAGGATAGTGCTGTCCCTTGCTGTGCGGTGGGCCCTTGGTCATCTGCTGTGAGGGACAGTGCTGTCCCTTGCTGTGCGGTGGGCCCTTGGTCATCTGCTGTGAGGGACAGTGCTGTCCCTGCTGTGGAGTGGGCCCCTAGGTCATCTGCACTGAGGGACAGTGCTGTCCCTGCTGTGAAGTGGGCCCCTAGGTCATCTGCACTGAGGGACAGTGCTGTCCCCTGCTGTGGGTGGGCCCTTGGTCATCTGCACTGAGGGACAGTGCTGTCCCTGCTGTGGGGTGGGCCCCTGGGTTATCTGCACTGAGGGACAGTGCTGTCCCCTCCTGTGGGTGGGCCCTTGGTCATCTGCACTGAAGGACAGTGCTGTCTCTGCTGTGGGGTGGGCCCCTGGGTTATCTGCACTGAGGGACAGTGCTGTCCCATGCTCTGGGGTGGGCCCCTGGGTCATCTGCAGTGAGGGAGAGTGTGTCCTGGCTGGAGGGCTCCCGACTGGGCTGTGGGGGTCACATAGGTCATGGCCGCTTAGGGCAGGAGCCCTCTGAAACCTCTGACCTGGTGACTGGAGGCCTTTGTCCTTTCTGTTCTGGAAGCTTCCCTGGCATGACCAATTCCTTCGCTCAAGTCCCAGCCCCACTGCCCTCTTGCTGAGGCCCCATGTGGGCTTAGCTCCCACCCTCTCTCCCGCCTTTCTGGGCCCCAAATTGATGGTTTTTATTGACAGATGGTCAGATTTTGGTGTGGCAAAAGTGATGGACTACATGTGACAGAGGGCCCTGCTCGCGGCCTCCCGGGGAAGCTGAGTGGGTGACCTTAAGTAAGATAATAAGCCGAGTGTGAACGGGGAGACTGTCTTCTCACGCTGGCGGCAGCCCTGCTCGGTGGCAGCAGCCGGCGCGCGGCGCAGCCTTAATGACACGACAGTGTGTTCGTGCACCGTCTAATTAATCCCATATTTTCACACAGCATAATTACGGAGCCGGGGCTGAGTTATTTGGCTACTGGAGGTGGAGTCGCGCCGCACTGTCCTCTCCTCGGCTCCTTGCAATTTATCCTGCTGCACAGCAAGACGCCGCCGCGCCCCTGCTCAGCCTATCTGTCATCGCCACGTTATCGGCAGAACGCGCCACCTTCCGTACCGGGCTACAGGGTTCGAGCAAATTGTTATTTTTATGGGATATGATAAAGGAAATGCTACCTTATGTTCAAATCTTTAACTGTCTGCTGCGTAGAGCGGACAGCCTGGCTCTGGGCTGGGCCGGGCAGCAGCTGGCAGCCCGGGACCCTGCGCTCAGGGCTCTTTCCCTCGGTTCTGTCTCCCCTGTTTGCACGCAGCTTTTACACGCGCCTTCCCTGCGCAGGGCACCTAATGGAGAGATTCCCCAGGCCGCCCTCGCATCCTCCACACCGCCTGCCCAGCCCTGCTCTTGGGGACATTTGCTGGAGCACATTTTTGCCCGGTATTCTTCACCTCTGGGACAGGAGCTCACCATTCTGAAACTGGTAGAATCCCCACTTCCCCAGCTCAGGTGATTAGCCCCCACATGGGACTCCAGGCGGTGTGCCCAAGAGCACCTTGGTTAAACGCATAGTGGCCCAGACAGCAAGGCCAGTCCTGGCGGTGCACTGCAGGGACCCCAGGGACTCCTGGTCTGGCTGGGTCGCTGAGGCCTGCATGGCTGTCATCACCCGGTGGATGGAAGCGCTCGGGGTGGGCCACTGTGCAGAGGCCAGGGTAAGAGATATGGCCATGGGCTAGACCCGCAGCGAGGCAGAGATGGACGGGCTGGGGAGTGGGAGACGCCGCGCTGAGGCCCTCAGGAGTTCAGGGCTGAGCGAGGTTGAATGCTCCCCTCTCAGAGCTGGGGCCATGATGTCACGTCAGCTGGACTCTGCGGGGTGAGGGTGGTGGGGGCAGGACCACGGGCCCTGGCCTCTGAGGGGATTACCCAGGTCCAGGTTTCCCTCGTCTCAGTGCTCTAGAGGTCGGTTCACACACTTCACTTCTCGCCAACCTATTGACTAAAATGTCTTCTACCATTTTTTTAGAACTAAAATCAAGAAGCCAAAAGTAACTATGTATTTTCACAGATTTCTGAGTCATTTCTGTAATAGTTTCTGTCTATTTGGGGTATGCCTGGTTAACCCCCTGGCCTCTGTTAGATGAGGCCTTTTGTTTTTGTGTTTGTTTACTCATTTATTTTTCACATGAAAGAAAGAGACAGACAGACAACCATCTGTGATCCAATGCCCAGTCTGTCCCAGCAGCCGGATCACGCCCCAGAGTCTGCAGAGGGGTGGACAGGGAAGGAGCTGGTCTTGGAAAACCCAGCACTGCTCCTACACCAGGCCCTGGGCCTGGACAGGATTTCATGTCTCACCATCCCTGCCTCCTTAACTGTGAATTTGATTGTGCAAGTTTTTGTTTAATTAAAAAAAAAAATCCAGAGGGTGCCTGCTCTTGCCAGAGAAAGAGAGAGAGAGAGAGAGAGAGAGAGAGAGAGAGAGAGATAGGAGGGAGGAGTAGGGGGAGTGGAGAAAGCACCCACCAATGGGGCGCGGTCACTCAGCAATTCCTTCTCCTCCATTGCTCGATCCCATGGGCCTGTGCCCATACACGTGATATATTTTTCAAGAGGCTAGAGCTGGGATTTGAATCACATAGCCATGTGGGATCTGGCTCTGTTATTAAAACCAGTAAGCTGTAGGTCAGCCCCAGACTGGGTAGCTTTGAGGACAAACAGGAAACATGTTTAGTCATGTGTGGGAGGGGTTGGGGGTGGGTGATGTTCTACAAAGTTTAAAAATTAAATTTATCTTATTACAATGGCCAAGTGATGTAATTAGTGCATTTAAAACAGTAAATAGTAATGTAGTAATAGTAATGTAAATACGTACTGAATCAGCCAGAATAAATCTTTTACAGGCTTACCTGGTGGAAACACGCATACCTTTTTCCTGGTCTCTAATTATCCTGAGTCTTGAGATGACACTAAACACTTCCCAACAGTTTCTAAAGGTTAAAGAGAGCAGGAGAGAGCTGCCCTGGAATCATACCATCTGGAGGCACCAGCAGGTGGCACGGGATATCTGGGATGCCTGTCCCATTCAGTATAGGTAGGGCACGCAGGAGGCTTGGAGGGCCATGCTCCATTCTCCACCTGGGTCAGAAACACAAGGAGAGAAGCCGAGGTGCTGGAAGTCAATAGGACAGTAAGGAGGGTCGATAGCATAGGCCACAGCTGCTCAGAAATGAGGATTGCAGAAGGAGGTGGTCACAGAGCTTTGGGTAGAAACTGTCTATGAGCCTGGAAGGATTATCAACATTCAGGAGGTGGAAGAGTGCTCCTGAGTGGAGAGGTAGTGAATGTTTAAACTTCTCAAACCTCGAAGTTCCTGGGAACTGCCCAAAGGTCTTGTTAAATGCAGACCCCAGTGCTCTCAGCTTGTGGTGTCAGGGTTCAGTCTGGCCTGGGAGCTCCCAGGTGATGCTTTGCTATGGGTCTGCAGATCATGCTTTGCAAATGAGGGTGTAAGGCACTGTTGTGATTGTGTTTGTTGTAATGTCATTTTGACCAATCCTACTTTAAAACACTTTGTCCTGGATTTTCTGATAAGGTACCATTTTCTTTCAAAAGAGAATTCCATTTGAAGGTATGCCTTCCCAGGATGCTGTCACTGTATCTCTTCTTCTCTTTCCTCCTGGACTTTACCATCAGTACCTCTACCCAAAATCATTTACTCAACCCCATTTTTATTCTGCCATTTCCCAAACCACTGAAATCACAATCCCCACATGCAAAATTTTCAAAGATTGACCACATTATTGGTCATTAAACAAGTCTCTACACGTCTAAGAGTATAGAAATATACCCAGCATTTTCTCTGACCACTTGGTACTACACTTGAAATCAACGACAGAAAGAACCTTTAAGAATGCACAAAAACATAGAAAATAAAAACCTACTCCTAAACAACTTTCAAATTGCTGAAGAAATCAAGACTGAAATCAAAGATTCATTGAAACAAAAGAGAAAGAACACACCATTCTCCATAACCTTTGGGATACAGCAAAAGTAGTCATTAAGAGGGAAGTTCATAGCCATTACTGCTCACAAGAAAAAAAATAGAAACGTGACAAATAAATAACATTACATTTCAAGGAACTGAAAAAGCAACAACACTTCCCTCAGAAAAAGAAAGGGGCCTCGTTATTATTATCAAAACTATATATAAAGTTTTACATGGAAGCAACACCGATTAAAAAAATAATCACTCAAACATCATTAGGTTAGTATATTGTAAGTAATTAATAAATTATAAAATTTTTGCATCAGGAAGCTATTCTGTAGAATAGATACCATTCAATTTTTGTAGAACTAAATGATTTAAAGCTCTTGTTTTATAAATGAAGAAAATGAGGTTAGGGTTTCAATAACATATCCAAAGGGGCTAGTAGTTGCAAATTTAAAACCACAATCCACATCTCTTATGTCCTCTCTCAGTGCTGAGAGAGCTGGACAGCTCAGGCTACTCACAGCCTGTGAATCAAACTCATAGGGAGCCAGATTCCAGGCTCCAGAGACAGTCCAGAAAACTAAGCAATAACTTCTGTACCAAATTGACCCCCAGAACTAGGATGTGATTTATAACTGGCAGCTTCTCTAATTCTTGTCCCTGTTTCTAACTTAGGCCCAACCAGAGAAAGTCAGGGATGCACGCTGACCACCCCATGAGATGCCCAGCCCTCACTAGTTGCCTGCAGCGTCAGTTTCTGGCATTCCCCCTGCAGGGTGCACCACCTCCTGCCCTTGCTTCCCTGTGAAGCTTCCCTCCTCTGCTGCCCTGAGTCTCTGCCACTGCAGTCTCCACCTTGCCACAAGAGGTAAGAAACAAATCACCTTCGCTTTCTCATTTTTTTTTTTTTTTTTTTTTGGAGAGGTTTTTCGCTATAGGGCGCGTGCGCTCGCCAGACAGACAGAGAGAGACATAGAGACAGAAAGCGAGAAATCACCCCCCAGGGGGGATGGTCACGCCGCAATCCCTTCTCCTCCATTCTCCTCTCGGGATCTTGGGCACGCACGCACACGCGCCCGGCATGAGTTGTAAGCCACCGGGTCCGAGACGCAAACCGCGGTCGACTACGTGGGAGTCCAGCGACATAGCCATTACACTAACTGCTGGTTCCCTTCACTTTCTCATTTGATCAGTTTTATTTTATTTTATTTGTGTGTTTAGAGTGCTCACATAATTATTAATCTAGTCTTTTAAAAATTATTTTAAGAGAGATATTTTTTCTGTAGAGAACATGCACTCACTGGAGAGACAGAGAAACAGAAGAAATCACTCCCTAGGAGGAATGGCCATGTCTCCAGTCTCTTCTCAGGATTTTGGGCACACACACACATGCACCTGGCATGAGTTTTAAGCCATTGGGTCCAGAATTCGAACCACAGTCAATTTTGTGGGAGTCAGCGATTAACCATTATGCCATTTACTGGTCCTGTTAGTCCAGTTGTAATACATCATACGCTATCCATTCTTTTACGGGTGGGCATTTGGGTGGCTTCAGGTTCAGGGCTATGTAGAAATAAGGTCAAACACAAAGAGTGTTCCTCTGAACATTTCTGGTGCATATCTTGGTGACCATACACAGACGTTTTTGTCAGGTAGAGTTGACAGTGCAGGTGTGGAACGTGAGATTACTCAATAGTGTCAGCCAGCTCTCACACAGATGTGAGCTTTCCAGCTACTCTGTGTTTTCGCCAGCACCTGTATGATGTGTCTTTTTCATTTTAGCCACTCTCGTGGGTGTGCAGTAAAACTGCAGTGTGGTTCAACTTGCACTCACCCAGTGATTAAGGTGGCGGTGCGTTTTTCATGCATTTACTGTTCACTTGGTTATCCCCTTTTTTACTTTTTTAAAAACAGCTTTATTAAGGTGCAATTCACAATTACACAGAATCCACTCACTTACAGCATGTAATTCAATGATTTTGAATATACTCACAGATTTGTGCAACCATCACAATCTCATTTTAGAACATTGTAGTAAATCCCAAAAGAAATTCTGTGTCCATAGCAATCATTCTCTGATTCTTAGAAATCACTAATCTCCTGTTTTCATCGAAAAATTTTATTATCTTAGTTTATACATTTAGGAATATGACCATTTCAAGTTAATTTTTGTTTTTGTGTATAGTACGAGGGGGCATCCAGCTTCGTTGTTTGCATGTGGGTATTAGTGTAGTATGCTAGCTCTGTTATGGTTCCTATTTGTATGGTGCATTATATTTCATTCTTTTTTCTTTAACATATTTGTATCTTTGAATCGAAAATATGCCTTCTGTAAGCTGTGTATAGTTCCATCTTTTTTTTTTTATTGAGTCTTTACTTTTTACAATTGTTCAGTCCATTTACATTCAATGGCTTTAAGATAGGGTTGGATTTAGTCTTCCATTTTGCTTTTTATTTTCTATATGGTTCATATCTTATATGGTTACCCATTTTTCCTTTTATACCTTGTTTTACATTAAATGAATACATTTCCCAATGTAACACTATAATTCTGTTAATGATATTTTAATCTATATATTTAAAAAATATTTTTAACAATACATATATTTTTAATTTTTCTGCTAGAGGGCATGTGCATTTGCCAAAGATAGACAGAGAGAGAGGAAGAGGGGAAAGCCCCCTCACCATGGAGAATGGTCACACTCCAGTCTCTTCTCCTCCATCTCTCCCTCCATTGGGGATTTTGAGCATGCACACACATACATGTGCCTGGCATGTTTCTCAAGCCACTGTGTCTGGATCTTGAACTGTGAGATTGGCCATGTGAAATCCAGCTGCCTTAACTAGGCCATGGAGTTGGCCCATATACAACTCAATTTAGCAGAATCTTCTTCAGATATAGTTTACCTTAATTCTAGAGAACTATATGAGCTTTTTCCCCTATATAACCCCATTTCTTCCCTTTTTCATGTATAATTGTTATGCATAATACATCTATATATGTTATAAACCCAATAATACTTTTTTAGTAATTATTGGGTTGTCAGAAAAGTCATGACACATTTTTTGCATAGAAAAATATGTCATGACTTTTTCAATGCCCCTAAATTGTTATATATAAGCTATGTCTTTTAAAGAAACTTAAAGAAAAAGAAAAGCAAATTTATATTCATAGAGTTTGTTATGTGAACCATTTCTATTGCAATTTTAATTGACTTATAATGGTTGTGTGTATTTATGGGATACATGAATAAAATATATAATAATCAAACCAGAGAAATAAACATATACAGCAACCAAATATTTATCATTATTTGTGTTGTAAATAGTCAAGATTCTCTCTTCTAGTTATTTTGAAAGTTACATTGAGTTGTTACCAACTACAGTTACTCTACTGCGCAATCCTATTTTGTAACTCATTCTATTTATCACTTGCACTCTCATATATGTTAACCAAATTCTTCCTATCTGCTTCATTTCCTTGTCCCTCTCAGCTTCTGGTATCACTGTTACACTTCTGTATGGTCAAATCTTTAACTTCCTCTAGTGGATGAAAACATATGGCATGTGTCTTTCAGTGCCTGGCTTATTTCCATTAGTATTATTCCTCCAGGTTACTCCATGTTGTCACAACTGGCAGGACTTCATGTTATATTAAGCTGCTTATTTACCATTTCTAGTTATCTTCATTTCTTCCTCTGGGTTTGAATTACCATTTGGTGTCATTTCTTTTTTTGAATATAGCTTTGTTCCCACCTTCTTTGTGTTATTATTGTCAAATATCATTTCTATATGTTGGAAGGACCATAATATAGCTAGATATATATTATTCTAAACAGTTATTATTTTAATAATTTAATATGAAAAGAAAATGAAATATACAATTATACTGTCTTTTATAATTTCCTACAACATTACCTTTATCAGTGCTCATTTTGGGTGTGTGTGTGTGTAAACTGATTTTACTGTCTGATGTTGTTTGCTTTCAGCCTCAAGAACTTTCTTTAGTATTTCTTATAAGGCTAGTAATACACTCTTTCAGTTTTTGTTTATCTTGAAATAGCTTTATTTTACCTACACTTGTGAAAAAGAGAGTTGTTTTGGAAGTAAGAATTTTAGCTGACAGGTTTTTTGTTTGGTTTTCCTTGTTTGTTCCTTTGTTTTTAGCACTTTGAATACATCATCCCATTTCTGGCTTTCATTGTTTCTCATGAAAAGTCATCTGTTCATACTGTCGAAGTTCCTGTGTACAGGATGAGTAGATTTTTCTCATTGCTTTGTCTTCTCTTTCTCTTTGTCTTTGAACATTTCAACTGTGCTGTGTCTGAGTGTGAACTCTTTGTGTCTTTCCTACTTGGAGTTTTGTCGATCTTCTTGGATGTGCTGATCAGGCCAGCTTATGTTGCCTCACATTTTTCTGAGGCTCTGTTTACTTCCCTTCATTACTTTCTCTCTCTGTTATTCAAATTGTTTCATCTCTATTAATATCTTCAAGTTCTTGAGTCTTTATTCTGCCAGCTAAAATTTACTGTTAGTAGATTTTAGTATTTCATGTCTATTGTACTTTTTGAGTCAAGAATTTTTATTTGGTTCTTCTATATAACTTCTATCTCCCTTTGTGATCCCCTCTACTTGGTGTGTCACTGTTATTATACTTCCCTTTAATTAGTTTTAAAATTTATTTATTTATTCTTCCCAAGATATAAAGAGAGGCATCCTCAATATAGTCTTTTTTTTTTTTTTTTTTTTTTTTTTTTTTTTTTTTTTTTTAGGAGAGAAATTTTTGTTACAGGGAGTGTTCAACTCCCAGAGAGACAGGAAGCGAGAAATCATCCCCACCAGGGTGCATGGCCATGCCACAACCCCTTCTCCTTTCTCCTCTTGGGATTTTAGGCGCGTGCGCACACACACACACACACACACACACACACACGACCAGCGTAAGTTTCAAGCCTCTGGGTCTAGGACTTGAACCACGGTTGGCCGTGTGGGAGTCCAGAGATGTAGCCATTATGCCATCTGCTGGGCCCTTCGAGTCTTTACACCACAACACACCCCCACCCATAGGCAGCCAGGATAATAAGCATGCATGAGTGTGCCTAGGAGACCTTGGGATATGAACCTGGGGCCTTCTCATGTGGTGTAAACATTTGCAGAATGCTGTTGTACTACTACACTAGTAGTCCCTTCTTTTAACTCTTTAAACATAGAGTTTAAACATATTTCTCTTTCATTCTTTGAACATGCTTACTATGCTGCTTTGAAGGCTTTGTCTACCAAGTCCAACATCTGGGCCCTCTCACTGACAGTTTCTATCACTTGCTTTTGAAAATATATGTATGTGTGGTCATTCTTGTTGTGAGTTTTGTCCATATAATGTAAATTTATGCTAAAATCTTGGTATTTTAGATAATATATTGTTGTAGCTCTGGACACCGACACATAGCTCTGAAACTTGTTGTTTATTTGTTTCGTGATATGACTTAACTAAACTAACTCAGTGGAGTCTATTTCTATTGAATTGTGCAGCTTCTGATGTCTCTGCTCAGTTTCATTTGTTTTGTTTTTTGATTCTCCCTCACCCTCGTGGTTTATTTTTGAACCTAGCCTCATAGAGCTCATCCCTGATCAGTACAGATTAGTGGTGAGCCACTGATCAACTGGTCAGAGGTTGTGTCTAAGCCCATGTACAGGAAGTTTTTACTGTTTACCTTTGGATCTGTGTGTGGCTTAGAGACACATAGGAAGTGTACAAGTTTGTCTCCAGCTCAGCCAAGGACTGACAGCTCAGAAATTCCCTCTTCAGTGCTCCTAATAGTGTATAATTTTGGACTTGCACTTGGTCTTCTTGAACACTGACAAAGACAGCAATTTTAGCAGAGTTCCTGTTGACTATTTCCTCCTCTGACTCTCCCATTAAACTCCTATATGCCAGCCTCCATTGGTATCACACCTACCTGCTGGGCTCCACTGACTGCTAGCTGATTGCTCTATTACTTCCATAAATCCTCCTGGCATAAATTTCTCCTCAGTCTGATTAGACCTGCTGTATTACCAGTCTTTGAGGTTTGCTCTGCCCTCCCCTGGGTAGAACATTTTTACTGCAAAGCAGGAGCTGAGTGTAGAAGTGGGGAGGGTTGGTAGACTTGTTCTTCACAGCTGCTCCACCTGGGCACTCCCTATAGAGCCAGAGCTGTGGGAGAAAGAAGGGGTTGGGGACTGGCTCTGCTGCCCAGCTGCCACCACTACCTAGGGGAGATCTTCCTTAGCACTGAGAGCACAGAGACAAGGCCAGGCAGCTAATGTTTACTCAGAAGACCTCCTCCACCCCAGGAATGTGGACAATACTGCTCAGCTGCTCTGCCCACCAGACCTGCTCTCTGCAACACAGAGCTGTAGGGAAATCTAGGACCCTCTCCTGGACAGCTGCCCCACTGTGTCCTCCCTACAGAGCAGATGCTAGGGTCGGGAGCAGAGATACTGACTGGCTTCCACTACGTTGTGGAGTAGGTTTTAGCAGGATAGACCTATGGGAAGTGGGCTATGCTAGTGTTTAGCTTGGCTTTACCCACCTAGCATAGGGAGTGGGGCAGTGGGAGCTGCCACTGGCTGCCAAGCCTGCTGGAAGGGCTCCCCGACAAAAGGAGCTGGTGGCCCAGCCTTGGTAGCATACACTGCTGAGATGATGCACAGAGGCCATGATGACTTGTGAGGCCCAGGTTCAGTTTCTGGCCTGACCTAAATAGGCCAGGAATGGTGGCATGTGCTTGTTGTTCTAGCTACTTGGGAGGTAGAGGCAAGAAGATTGTGACATGATGAGAACTGATGTGAAAACCTCTCTTTCTCTCAGATTAAGGAAAAAAAGGCATTTTATGGGGGGTGGATGCACCCCATAGATTGAACTCCCTGCTCACCCATGTTCTTACCAAATTTTCACAAATTTTGATGAATAAAGAATTTTTCATTTGTTGTGAGTCCTTTGATCACTCTCCAGCTTGAATGACACTCTTCGCTGATTTTGACCAGTTTAGTGGATGTCTTTCTGGAGAGGAGCTTCCCCCAGCTCCTCACACCACGTTCTGCTTCTGGCTATTCTCCTGCTCTGTCTCTTTCACATGTACTCAAATGGGCTGTCTGTCTTTTCGTGTTGATTTGCAGGAAAAAAGTACATGTACCTGTGTATATGTATATGTACCCATACTGTAAACAAGCTTTGAGACTATGTATTGCAAAGTAAGTCCCTTGAGAGTTGCCCTTTTAATGTCCTAATGGTGTGTCTTGATGAATGGATGTTCTAAGTTTTAATGCAGTTTATTTATGCTTTCCTTTTTTAAAAAAAATTGCTACAGAGCATATGTACTTGTCAGACAGAGAGAAAGTGAGAAAGCACCTTCTTGGGGGATGGCCATACCACAGTCCCTTCTCCTCTATTCTCCCCTCGGGATTTTAGACACACATGTATATATGCCTGGCATGTTTTTCTTTTTTTTTTTTTTTTTTTTTTTTTTTTTTAGGAGAACTGAATCAAACAGATTTTATTCAACTTTTTTAGGATGAGGAAAACAAATGATATAAAATAAGTCATAAGAAATGCTCTCTTGTACTACTATCTCAAATCATTTTCAATGTTTTACAAAATGCTCACACAGCAAATACGAAAAGCTTCAACTCTCTTCTTTTGTAACTTCTGCTGCAATAAATGCAACATTAACAAGCATATAAATTCTTCTGTACCAATCTTAAAAGCTGAATTACAGAATTACTAATTTTTATGATGTTACTCATACATATTTTTATTCAGGTACTTTTAATGAGATTATTGCCAATACATACATTATTTTCCTTAACTTCATTTTTACATTGAGTCAATGTCTGTCATGCAGCCATCAAAAATCTTACATTAAATTACACAGGTTTGTAGTCCAATTTAGACTCTAACTTCTTAGAATCAGCCACTTTTCTGACTGCTTTCATGAAGTCTTCCTGTACTACAAAATCATGATCAGCACGAATTGCAAACATACCTGCTTCAGTACAAACATTTCTCAGGTCTGCTCCGTTAAAGCCATCTGAAAGCTTCACAATTGCTTCATAATCTATTTCACCATGCTTTGTAATGGGACCTGCATGAATTTTCAATATATCTAATCTTGCCTGTTCGTTTGGTAAATCAATATGTATTTTTCTATCTAATCTTCCTGGACGCAGCAAAGCAGGATCCAGTGTATCTGGTCTGTTTGTAGCCATGATCATTTTGACTCTATGCAGAGTATCAAATCCATCCATCTGATTCAGTAGCTCCATTAAAGTTCTCTGAATCTCTCTGTCAGCTGAAGTACCCTCAGAAAACCGACGACCACCAATAGCATCTATTTCATCCATAAAAATAATGCATGGCTGATGGTCCCTGGCATAATTAAACATTTCTCTGATCAAACGAGCACTTTCGCCAATGTACTTGTCTACAATAGAACTAGATACGACCTTTAAGAAGTTACAGTCCAGCTGGCTAGCAACAGCTCGTGCCAAAAGTGTTTTTCCTGTACCTGGTGGCCCATATAACAAACAGCCTTTTGGGGGTATTATTCCTACACGCTGGAATAATTCTGGGTTTGTAAGAGGTAACTCTATTACCTCTCTTAACTCCCGAATCTGTTCTGAGAGCCCTCCAATCTCAGAATAAGAAACATTCCCAGGGTCCTCATGAGACATGTTGTAAACCAGTGGATCCACCTCTCTTGGCAAATATCTCATGATGGTCAGTGTAGTCATATCCAAAGCAACTCTTGTTCCTGGCTTCAGCTTACTTTTGTCAAGCTGTCGACGACAACCCACAACGTATCTTGGACCATTTGTAGCTTTAACAATAAATTTTTCTTCAGTTAATTGCTTAAGGACTTCTCCCACAATCTGCCCAACACTTTGTAGGGCCTTCAGATCATTTTCAGACTTTTCATACTGCTTGGTAAGTTCTTTTAATTGTTCCCTTAACTCCTTAAGACGGCCATCGATCTCCTTGTGCTCAAGCAGCTTCTTGCGGTAGTCCTGAAGCGCCTTATCTCTAGGGTCCGCCATGATGAGAAGCCCTGCCTGGCATGTTTTTCAAGCCACTGGGTCAGAAACTCAACGGTGCAGGTGGCCATGTGAGATCCAGCTGCCTCACCATACCACCAGCTGGCCTACTAATGCTCTTTGATGACGGGTACTTTTGGTACAGTTCTAACCTACTTAAGAAATCTTTGCCATTTCCAAGGTCACACAGATATTCTTTGTGTTTTCCTCTAAAAGTGCTTTCTTTTATCTTTACATGCAAGTCTGTGACCCACCTGGAGTTGATGTTTGTGTTGACATCAGGTTCCTTATTTTGTCACATGGCTGTTCGGTTGGCCTAGCATTCTGACGGAAAAGACCACTCTTCGCTCGCTGCGCATTTCTTTGACCATAAATCAAGTGTTGTATGTGCAAGCCTGTGTCTGGACACTGGGAAGTGCGTCTTACCTCCTCCTCGGTATGTTGTCTCAAGAAAGACCTTAACATCAGGCTGGGTAAGTCCTCTAGCTTGTCTCTTTTTGAAGATCGCCTTGGTTATTCTTAACCCCTTCAGTATATACAAGGATTCTTCAAAAATTCAAGGAAAATACATATGCTGAAAAACTTTTCATAGACTTCAAAAAATTGTTTTGCATCAAGAAGAAACTTGTACTTTAATTCCATTTTTCCACAAGTTTTTTATGTCTTCTTGTATATATAAATTTTGGAATCATATTTTCAATTTTCATGGGAGAAAAATAGCTGGGAGTTTGATTGAGATTACATGTAATGTGTAAATTTATTTGAGGGAAATAATATCATTAATACATTGAGTCTAGCGACCAGCAGTTGCTGTAATGGTTATGTCGCTGGACTCCCATGAAGTCAACTGTAGTCTGAGTCCCAGACCCGGTGGCTTAAACTCACGCCAGGTGCGTGTGCGTGCGTGCCCAAGATCCCGAGAGGAGAATGGAGAAGAGGGATTGCGGCATGGCCATCACCCCAGGGCGTGATTTCTCGCTTTCTGTCTCTCTGTCTCTCTGTCTCTCCCTGTCTTTCTGGTGAGCGCACACACCCTATAGCAAAACCTCTCAAAAAAAAAAAAAACATTGAGTCTTCTGGCTCATGGACATGTTATATCTCTTTCTTTACTTTTCATATCTTTAAATTTTTTTCTTTCAACAAATATTGTACAGTGTTTAGGCCTCCTTTTTTTTAGATTGTTTTTGCTCCAGGACCTTAAAGCCAACTGTGGGAGGAGGCCAGTAGGGCGGGCTCCCTGAGCAGTCTGCTCCCCATCTACTTCCCATCTGCCTGGCCATATTGGAGTTTAGCCTGTTCCTTCCAGTTCTTGCCCATATATCTGCCTGACATCCCTCCGTTCTCCTGAAGCTAAGCCTTGTGATGCAAATGCCCTTCGCCTTTCATTCATCTCACAGGCGTGGACTGTGCCACTGCGTTCTAGGCACAGTCCCAGCAGTGGATAAAAAGCCCCAGCCCAGCCCCAGCCCCAGCCCCAGCAGACGCCCCAGCACAGTGGACATCCACACGGCACAGTGGCATTGCTTCTGAGGGCTGCTTTTGACAACAGAGGAGAAGGAAGGGCCAAATGACAGGGACACCTGGGAAGTGAGAGTGTCAGGGAAGGGAAGAGACTGGGGGAGCAAAGTCTGAGGCCCTGAAGATACTCGCGTCATCATTTTCCATTTTCTCCAGGCCAAAAGTATTCCCCATTCAATGAGTGACTAAGTCCAAACCAAAGGTATCAAATATTTGCAGTAAGTTCTACCAAGTCACATTTATTTTTATGGCTGATGTGCCTGACACCAAATAAACAGTTATTTTAAAAATCGGGTGCATCACAACACTGTGACACAGCCAACCTTTAAGAAAAATGAATGATTTATTTAAAAGGTTGAATGTGTCACACGAGCATCTAAATCAGCGAGTGGGCGCTCAGGCATTCTGCCGCTGCGGCGGCCGGCAGAGAACACGCGAGGGAGCAGAATGTGCAGATCAGACAAGGGCTTCCCCCCCCAAGAAATTAGAAAACAGGGACGATGCAATACTGCACTGAGAGCGAAACGACCAGAGCACAGCATTGTTTTAAAGAATGCGTACCGAAAGCTCGAACCTTGTCGTGGTCACCCTCTCGTTTGATAGTCTGGATTTGTCGCGTTTGCGTGTCTTAGGCTGTGACAAGCTTTAGGACTGTGCCAAGTGCCATGTTCGGCTCCCAGGGTCTGGGGATGGCCCCCAACAGCAGATACGTCTGTGTTGTTCTCCATTTCTCTGCCCACAGGGCCTGCGGAACGGCCAGGAGTGTTGAAATGGGCTAACTGAGCAGAACCCCGGGGTCACGACCGGAGGCCAGCTGTGTTTTCCATCCCTCCTGCTCCACCTCGTGCCTGGGGAGGGCTGGGCGGCCATCCCTGGGGAGGTGTGCTTGCCAGGCCTGTCCGTGTGGTCTGGAGCAATTCCCTGACCCTCAGGGGGCCTTACCTTGTCTGTCCGTGGGTGAGACAAGAGGCTGGACTCCAGACGACCCTGAGTCCTCTAACGTCCAGTCGCTGGGATGCGCTGACGTTCATAATCGCAGGGTCTGTCTCCTCTTGGTGTTTATTCCCAGAGTCAAGCACAGCGTGTGGGGAAAGCAATAGGAGGTGAACTGCAGGGAGCTGATAGGGAGCCACCGTGAGCTCCGGGTTGCAGGCTGCAAGGGAGGGTCGCAGCCAATGACAGATGTGTGCAGGGACAGAGAGGGCAGGTTTGGGGTGACTGGGACCTCCAGAGAAAGATGGACAGGAAGCCCCATTTGAAGGCCTGGGAAGCAGCTCAGGCTGGGACCGCGTGGATTTGGAAATTGTTGGCGAGACCAGCAGGTGATGGGGTATTGCAGAGCTGAGGGGCCGTGCGGAGGACACAGGGAGGACTCAGGATGCTGCCATCGAGGGCAGGAGAGGGGCGGGGAGCGGGGAGATGGAGAGACTCACAGCCCTCCTCCTGCAGGCCCTGGCGTGCACCGGTCCCAGGGGCCTCACTCCACCAGGTTGGCACGAGGGCTGCAGAGAGGAGGGTGTGGAGCAGCTTCTGGCCCCTCTGGAGCTCAGCTCTGGCTCTGGAAGGTTCTTTCATTCCACAGAAGTGATTTCAGGACAGAGCCTAGGTGCCTGTGAGCCTCCACTCCCAGAGGTCTGGAGTCTGCAGGCAGCTGTAGGAGAAGGCCAACCGGCGTGGTGAGGCAGGCACCCCTCGGCTCGAAGCACCCACCCCTGCCAACATCTCAGTGAGATCCGGGCCCGGAGAGGAGCTGCCCTGGGTGGCAGGGGCTTTATGGACGTGCCACACACCTTCCCAAGGGCACCTGGAACCTCTTGGGTTTTGGTAGCACCTAAGGACAGACCCAGCACCCACGTCCCCTTTTGATCCTTCCGGGGTCCTTAGGAAAACATCCTGGACCTGAAACAAGAGGAAGTTTTGGAAACAGAAGTCCTCCTACTAGAAATTACTGGGACCCGAGGCTGGGCCCCCCACTCTGGGGCGCAGCCTGTCGGTCTGACCTAACCTGGGGATTACTGCTCCAAATCGCAGAAACGATCCCTGTCCGCGTGGGTGGTGGCAGGGTCACGGCTCTCTGGGAGAGGCAGGGTTAGAGGACCAGAGAGAGCCACCATCGCCACGTTCCCTCCGAGCCTGAGCTGCCTCCGCAGACGAGTGTGAGCCCAGCGCGGGGCCGGGAGAGGAGCTCGGTCCTGGACCATGCAAGGTCTCTCCTGGCGGGAAGGGCCCACCTCTGGGCCCCTTGCAGATTCCCGTGCTTCAGGGGCTCTGGGAGCATCTTTCCACGCTTCCCGAGGACCGAGGTAGGAATGGCGGCTGCGGATGAGCAATGGCAGAGGCCAAGCTACGCACCTCCCGCCGTCACTTCTGCTCCCACGGGGAGACTCTCTGGCAGCTGGCCTGGATCTCTCGAGCCTTCAGGCTCATCTGCATGACTTCCTTTGAGGGTCCCGGCAAGGCCCCAGCCACTTGCTGATTCTCTCCCATCTGTGCCTGCTCCTCCTCCTGGGCGCCCTTCCCCGGTCAGACCTCATCGCCTCACCCTCCGGGGCTCAGCTGGTCGTGGAGGGAGCCTCAGGTTAGGCGGAGCACAGCCCCTGAATCAGAGGGTGTCAACGCGGAGGGCAGGGAGCACAAGTGTCACTGCACTGGCAAGGTGGGGGACACTTTTCTTCTTTTTTAAGGTTTTTGCCACTGAGAACATGTGCTCCTTAGAGAGAGACAGAGAGAGACAGTGAGAGGAAAAATGAGAAATTACCTCCTGGGGGAGATGGCCACGCTTCAACCCCTTCTCCTCTCTTCTCCTCCTGGGATTTTGGTCACACACAGACAAGTACCTCGTGTGATTTTCAAACCACTGGGTCTGGGACTCAAACCACAATCGGCCATGTGGGAGTTCAGTACCTTAACCACTATGACACCTGCCCCAGTGAGACACTCTTTCCTAGTGTCATCTATTTTTGTTTGTACCATGTTCCCCATTTTGGGGCCTCATGACTATCAACTCAGCCACATAATGGCTGCTGTGACTCCAGACTTCACACACCCCTTCACTGGAAGATGGGACAAGGTGAAGTGGACATACCCTTCAGAGGACCCTTAATTTTATCTAGTAAAGAAATCTTTTCTGGAAGAGTCCCCTCGGGGCCTTTAGTCAGAACTGGGTCACGTGCCTGCTCCTAGACTCTGACACACTGACAAGGGTGACCTGTTTCAGACAGAATGACTACAATGTACGTCTTAGGACTGAGGGAAGGGGCCACCTTTCTTGGTATCACGAGACCTGCCCCAGCCCTACCCAGGTAGTCTGCTGAGAGAGACCTTAGCCCAGACAGGTGTCCAAGAGTTCAAGAATCGTGTTTACTGGTTTGGGATGGGAGGAGGGTGAGTTCACTACCCACATACTCCTAACCCCACCTCAAAAAGGAAATGAAAACCTTTCCCTCTGGTTCCTCGGACAGTTATTGAGAACCAGCTGCATGCGAGGGCTAGACACCGGAACACACCAGTCTCAGGGGGTCACTGTTCTGCTCGGGGCCTTCCCTCCCGCCCTCCCTCTGCCTGCTGCGAGTCCCTGCCACCTGCCACACACTGGGCTGCCCACGTGCCCGCCGAGGCTCTGACCCACTCCCAGACCACTCCCCGGCCGGCAGCTCCCATCTCTTGGAGTTCAAAGCTGCCACAGGAAGCGCTCTTGTCACAGAGGGGACAGACAGCTCCCACACACTGGTCTCCGTGCCCCTCGGGTCGCCCTGCCTGGCTCACGGCCCCCAGGCATGGCGCGGAGTGGACCGCGCTGTTCTCTCCGTCTCATCCGGGACTCTGTTAGTGACACAGGCTGCGGGGCAGGGAGTGCGCAGGGTGTGGCCACTCCCTTCCTGTCGGAGTCGGAGTTGGCATCCCCACGGCTCATGTGCCAGTCAGGCCCGCTCCGGGAGGCTGAGCTCCAGGGGCCGCGGCAGTCGGGGGCACCGCGTTGGGAGCTGTGCGCTTTACCGTCCCCTCTCGTCTCCACTTAGACGGGAGGGACCGAGCTCTCTTCCACGGCTTGGCTTGCAGACCACAGACCAGTGGGAGACACTCGCCCCGGGGCCCGAGGCCCGGGAAGCCCCAGTTGCCAAGACCCCCCGCTTTGCCCTCTACAAGACCCTTTGCCCTCTACAAGACCCGCAGGGGTTAGAATAACTGTCGCCTCTGACTGGTGTGTTGGGCGTCTAGCCCTCGCATGCAGCTGGTTCTCAGTAACTGTCCAAGGAACCACGGGGAAGGAAAGGTTTTGTTTTTTGTTTGTTTGTTGTTTTTGAGGTGGGGTTGGGGCAAGTGGACAGTAAATTCACTTTTGTCCCATCCTAAGCCAACATACACGACTCTTGGGCACCTGTCGGGGCTAGGTTATCTCTCGCTAGAGTGTGAGAGCTGTTCCCCACCCCTGCCCCCGGTCTCCATTATTATTTACAGACCTCCCAGCCCCTCAGCCTGGCCTGCTCTGCCTGAGCCAGCCAGCAGCGGCCTCGCCTGCAGAGGCTCCCAGCCCAGCTGCCTACTCTGCTCTGCCCCAGCGGTACGAAGTATTTATTTTATTTGGTTACCTAACGATATTAAAAATACAATGTGTGTTATTTATCTGTGGCCCTTGGAGACAGCCTTTGGGGTGCTTGGTGGCCATCAGTGCGCCCGCATCCTCTGTGCCTTCATTTGTTTACAGAGAATTTAGTGCAGGTGGCGGGGCAGGGAGCCTCCACCTTCCTCCTGGGAAGATTTTTCATCAGGTTGTAAAAACGTAAATTTAAGTGTGCAGCGGGGCCTCTGGGAGCCGGTGTTTTCCACTTGAATTGCAATGCCGCGACCCAGCCGTGGAGCCTAGGGACTGGCTAGGCCTCAGTCTGAGATGGTACCAGCAGCCCCAAAGCCTGTCCCATGGCCGTCTGCCGGACCCCACCCCCTGCCGGCTGATTGACAGGCCAGAAGCCAGCCCACACTCCCGCTGCCCCATGGCTTCACTGCTAATCCAGAAAGCAGATGCCGTGGCAGTGCCCAGCGTGACCTTTCTCTCCCGACCCGACGTGGCAGGCTTCGGTCAGGGCCACTGGTCTCGCTCAGAGAGACAGCGGGAGGCAGGGCTGGGGTGTCTGCCGGCCTCACCCTTGTGTCCCTGCGTGTAGCACCCAACTGGCCTCTGCAGCTGGGAGCTGCCCTCTCACTGGGGCTCTTCTCCCCTGGGCTCGTGAAGCCTCTAGCCTCTTCCACCCTGGCCCCTGTCCAAGGAGGCAGGACCCCGGCCTGAGCGTTCTGGAAGCTTCCATTTTGCCTGTGATACCAAAGAATCCTGTTGCCCCAAAGCCCTGCAGCCTTGGGAGCTCTGGCTAGGCAGCACTCTGGGCTCAGCCTGGAGAACGCTGAGGACAACATTCCCACCCACCACGGGCGTTCCTGGACGTGGGAGCCCTGAGCCGTGCAGGCCCACGTGCCCTTCACCGGGCGGCGGGGGGTAGGTTATGACCCACGCCAGGGATCAGGTCCCCCCTCTGCTCAGGTCAGAGGCTGTCAGCCGGGCCGGGATTGCATGGCTCTGCGGGGTTCTGAGCGACCTTCCCAGGCAGTCCTGTCGATGGCAGAGTCTCTTACTGGGGCATTACTCCGAGGCCCAGGGCTGGCCCCTGCAACGGCACAGCGTGTCTCACAGCGGGATAGAGCCACCAGGAAGGCCGCGGAGACCGTGAGCACCCAGCCCACCCTTCCCCGCAGGGGATCCCAGGAGAGCTCGAGAGGCGCCTGGGCCGGCACCTGGCTTCCCGCCTCCCAGAGCCATCGATGGCTGCTTTTTCAAGACGGGGACTGTCTTTTCACATCCCCCCAGGGGACTTGGTCAGCAAGCAGGAAGTGTGGGGTGGCCACCGCCTTGCCGTGGGGCAGCTGGGCTCACCAGGGCCACACATTCTGGACTAAAGTCGTTCTAATAAAAAGGAAGGATTATTCATTCAAACTGTGCCCTCACCCCAGTAATAGCTGGCCAGCACTGGGGACAGCCATGGCGAAGCGGAGGGCCCGGGCAGGTGCGCGGTGGGTGGGCGCGGCCCGCGCCTCTTGCTCCCGCCCGCTGTGGTCTGACAGCTCGAGCAAGCCCAGACTGACAGGCCCTGAGAACCTGCCGGAGAGGCCCGGCATTAATTAAGTCATTGCTGGACTGTAATTTCCTCGAGAAGTAAAAAATTCTCACACAAGAAAAGGTTACAGAGACCTTTTCTGTGTCAAAATTACCATGCCGCATGAATATTAATGCTCTTAATGAAGACAACCTTTTTTTCATCAAGAAGGTTCTGGAACAGGTGCCAAACCTGAAGCCTCATCTGCAGGGTCTCTGGTCTCGGAAGTCACACGATGTGGTTTTCCACAAAAACAGCCAGTGCCCCACGGCCACACCCTTTCGTCATTCCTGTCTGCCCTCTTCTCCCAGCTGCTGGGGACAGGGCACCTGCTCCAAATCACAGGTGTGGTTCAGCCAGCCAGGGAGGGCAGGCCAGGGCCTTGGGCACATGCTCCGGAACGACATGGCAGCAGGCAGCCCTCGGTACACGCTCAGGACATGGCTCCAGGAAGGCAGGCGCAGTGGCTTCGCTCCACTGCCCTCCGGGACACCTGGCTGAGGACGCGGACTGCTGCTCTGGCCACACTGGGCCCAGAGTCCCTTCTGTGTCACCCATCACAGCCCTGTCAGGACCCTGGAGAGACCACACCCCTGCACATGGCCAGCCCTCGCCGGTGCAGGTGCTGGGCTCCAGCAGGCAGGGGCCTGGCCTGGGGTCTGCAGGGTCTCGGTCGCCCGGAAGCTCTTCCTGGTTCCCCACGGCAGGTGGGACACTGGGTGATTTCCTCGTGTCACTGCTTTCGTTTTTGTCCCGGAAAACGGGTGCTTCCCGACTCTTGCTCAGCCCCCGAGAAACGTTGCATCTTCTGATGAGAGCCTGAGGGTGCTACCGGCCCTGGCGGCAGGCGTCACTGCGACACCCTTCCACGCGGGTCTCCTCCTCACTGGGTGCCGCCCCATGCTTTTGCCCCTTTATTTTATGAAAATGCTGAAAACAAAAACAAACGCAGCAATTGTCTGTGTGTGGAGGAGAGGTTTGGGCGCTTCCCCAAGGGCGATGAAATCACAGGCTTCCAGGCCGAGAAGAGTTATTACAGCCAACTCAGGAGCGAACCAGTTCCGTGAAGTTTATTCTGCGTGGTGAGTGCAGCCTTCGGGAGGGGGCAGTGCGCGGGCCCCGGGCAGCACCTAGACACACCTCGGCCCAGAGGCAGAGGTGCCGCCACGCCACGGGCACGTGAGGGCCAGCGCAGCTGCTGCCCCGTGGCACTCCCTGGCCCGAGCCATGGGATAGGTCACCTCTCTGACTGCATCTCCCTTCATTTTTTACCGATTAGTCATTTGTGACGTAATAGCGGCTTTGGCCAACCGGTGTAATAAATCTGGCCGTTTCCGTTGAGCCATATAATACCCCATATATTTAAAAGGTAATCATGATATACAGTTATGGGTGCTGAGGTAATAGCTGTTAGATTTATAATATGTCCGAGAAGCATTATTTTACTATAAAGAGCGATAGTTTACAATCTTATTATTGTTTATTACTGACGTCAGTGCAGGCCCGCAGCAGCGATCAGGTTGCAGCCACAAGAACGATACGTACGTGTCACACATTTGCCAGGAGTGACGCCTCTTCCGAGCCCACAGCTGTTCTGACCGCAGACTCACACCTGCGGTGGCTTGTCACCAGCTGTACCTGCTGGCGTGCCCCCAGCAGAGCTGCCCCTGAGCCCAGCGGAAATTCCGCATAGAAAACCCCATAGGAAGTCGGGCTGGAGCACACACTCCCATGGGCGGGCAGAGACCAGAGCCCCAGTTCTGCTCCCGGGGAGGTTCGGGAAGGGGAAGGGCAGGGAGGGACAGGGCACCTGCAGGGGCATGGAGGCAGGAGAGTGCTCTCTGACACCAGGTGGTCAAGCCGGGAGTGAGGTCAGCAGTGATTCCTGTCCCTCTCACGGTCCGCAGGGTGGGTGGCATCGGACTCTCCCAGAGATGTCCCCAATGTTCTGTTTCTCCTGGAATAGAGGAGACAGCGCTGCGGCAGGGCATGTCAGCTGGAAGGGCCGACCACCAGCCGGCACCAGGGTTCTGGGAGCGAGCCACCTGCGCTGTGACAGCCGGCGGGCGCTGCTGTTCAGTGTCGCAAAGGGATCACAGCCTTACTAGGTAAGTGGCCTGAGCTTCGTGGTCCAGCATGTGTGGGCTGGGCCCGCCGGGGAGGGGCACGCCCAGAGCTGAAGGGCAGGAGGGGGCAGGGTTGTGACGCCGGTCCGACGGTCTGACCGCGGCGAGCTGCGATTTCCACCACACTGCAGGTTTCTGGCTCTCTCTGAAGCCTGCATGAAAATGGAAAAAAAAAATAAGTTAAAAATTCACACTCAAAATCAACAAAGGCCTCTCCCATAGGACAGCCGATCAGAGGGGCGGAGGGAGCAGAGGTTCTGGCCTTTTTCTGGCCTCACCCACGGGGGGCCTTCTGTTGGCAGCCCAAGGAACCCTGGAGCTGAGAGGAGAAGGTGCGGGGCTGTGGTCACAGCGGTGTGTCCTCGACCCTGGGCCCCATGACACGTATACCGAGGGGTGCCCACGCTTCTCACGCTTCCTGCCTGCACCGTGAACTGCCCACGCAGGGCCGTGTGTTTCCTCTGCACCCCGCAGTGTGTGCTTTGCACTCGGCAAAGGCTTCGTGTGCATTTCCCGGTCAGGCTCCGTGTGCAGCTCCGACCTCGTCGGGGGGAGGTCACCACCACCGTCTCAGGCTGCAGGTGACCCGCAGGAGTCATGAGTCCCCAGGAGGGCATGGGGAGGCCAAGGTGGCCCTGAACTCGGCCGGCCGCCCTTCTGCATTTTGGTGCCCGTTCGTATTCACGGGGGCGCACGCACACGCATGCACACACAGGCCATTTGGATGTCGTGCGACCCTCCATGCTTTCTGCTGTTTACAGTTCCTGTCAGTCGCCAGGGCTCTGACTTCTCTGTGAAAACCAGAAGCGCTGCATTCAGTCTATGGAGTCTGGTTTCTGTCCTCATTACTGACTTTGCACGTGGAAATAAATAAGTGCCATGACCAAACACAGCCCCTAAAATAGCAGGTCCTCAGTAAATGCTCGTTGGATTAAAGGGAAATACACGAGTCTGCTCTATTTACACAAAGAGAACGAATGGGGAGCTTGAAAAATAACCAAGGCGTAGGCTCGGGGGTGGGCGTCCTGGGGTCTGGTGTGGTTTTGCTGGGAGGAGCCACGACTGTTCTCCAGGGCAGAGACGGGTTGGGCTCAGCATCGGGCTCTCAGAGGCATTTTCTTGCACAAAAGGTACCCCTGCAGCTCCTTGGCAGGCCCTGCACTCTGTCTCCCTTTGCGTTCCTTCTCCTTCCCGAAGTGCGCGACATTTCTGGTGCCCAGCGAGGTCCCTTACTCACTGCGCCCCTAGGTGGGAGGAGTGGCCTGGGCGGTGGGTCCTCAAGATCCCAGCCAGGATTTTTGTCCTGAACGCATTGACGGGTGCTCTCCAAGATTTAATAATCATGAACTCCACCCAAACTGTGCTATAAAATGGCATTTTTAATATCGCAGACCTAGTGACATTTACACACCACTTGAACTTTACTTGGGTGGTTTATATATTGCCATCGCGAGCCTCTGAAAGTGTGGCTTCTAAGCAGTTTATTCTCCGCCTTGGAATTATTTCTGGACTTTGCTGCAGTCACATCACACCGGCCTCCGACAGTTTCCAGCTCCTCTTACAATTACCACGGAATGTTTTATTTCAGGCGATGCTGGGGCACGTGGTCCTTTGGAAGAAAACACAGCCAAAGACGACACTCCGGTACACCTGACAGAGGTGAAGAATCCAACTCCCGGCATGCAGGTGTCTACAGAGGTAGAGCCCGAGGGCTCCCAGCCACACAGTCTGCAGGGTTTCCTCCTGCCCTGCCCCAGACTCTGGCCAAGGAGGAGGTGGCATTGCCCATGTTGGCCCCGGGGTGGGGCTCACAGTCATCAGCCGTGTCCAGGGGCCTGGCTAGGATGCTGCCGACTGTGTGGCCTCCCGCACACGCTCAGTGGCAGGCCTGGCAGCCATATTCCCACCCTCAGTGCCCCTGCGTGTCGGAGAGGGGGTCCTGCCAGCTCCCACGCAGTCCGTAGACTGTGTCTGCCCTGCCTCTGCAGCAGGGCTCGGGATAAGGAAAGCCCGGTCCTCACCCGTCTGCTCCCCAGCTGCACTGGGCCCCATGAGGACAGGCCCAGGAAGGAGGTGCCTGGCACACGGCAGCGGCCCCCCGAGCATGCCGGCTACCTGCTGCCCTCACACTCACGCATCGCTCAGCCACACTTGTCGCTGCTGCTGTCCATGTGGGAGACCCATAGAAACAACCATGGGCGGCGCTAATTCTGCCTCTTCAACGCCGACCTGAAGTCGGTGGTCGGAAAGGAGAAAGAGGCCAGTGGGTCTTTCTCACTACGGCGGCCGCCCGCTCTGGACCTGCCGCCCGGGGACACTCCACGCCAGACCCCTCAGGCTCCTCCCCACAGTGAGTGTTGCCCACTTCAGAACAGTGCCTGAGCCCGGGAGCCTCAGGACTTCAGGAACCTTCCCTCCGAGAGGGTGCTCACCTGTGGCTGGTCAGGTGGCTGCTCCCAGCTGAGGCCACCGGCTCTGCCGTGACTCTGGGACTGTGACTCTGAGAATGCACACCCCACACACTTGGCTATGCTTGTGGGCCCGGGCTTATGGCCTCACCTGCTCTTTGGCCTGGAAGGCCTGGGAGTGCCAGGGTGCCATGGGAGGGGACAAGGAGCAAACTCTCCCTGAGCCTGGCCAGCAGCCGTGGAAGGCCCACCCACAGGGACTGTCCACCCACAGGGTTTGCCCTGAGGGCACTGGGCTCCTGTGTAGGCAGGTTTTCTGAGCTAGGGACACCCCAGACTGCCCAGCCCTCCCGGACACAGCCTATTGAAAACACTTAAACACAAACATGGGCCAGCAGGTAGTGTGGTGGCGGAGGTGCTAGACTCCCACATGGTCAACCTTGGTTCAAGTCCCAGACCTGATGGCTTGAAAATCAGCCAGGCATGTCTGTGTGCACGTCCAAAATCTGGAAAGGACAATAACGGTGAATGGATTTTGGTATTGCCAAGCCCCCGGGGGAAGATTTCTTACTTTCCTTCTCTCTGTCTCTCTCTGGTGAGCACACGTGCTATATGGCAATCGCCCCCACCAAAAAAAAAGAAAAAGAAAAAGAAAAAGAAAAAGAAAAAGAAAAAGAAAAAGAAAAAGAAAAAGAAAAGTATTCTGAACTCCAGTGGCCCCTGACAGCACCACCCTAAAGGGCTTAGGTTTGGGTCTGGGGCCCCTCTTTGAGGTGGGCATCTGGGCCGATCCTGGGAGCCCACTGGAAGTGCCTCAGGCGAGAGAAAGCCCGGCAGGAAAGCTCTCAGGGAGCGTCTCCCCGCTGCTGAGCGGGCAGTGGCATTGCAGACCAGGATTTGGATGCATGAATAGGCTGGTCAGTAAGATGGGCAGAGGCTGGGCAGCCAGGGTGCTCGGCTCAGCCTGCAGGGACAGTACCTTGTTACCTTAGAGGCCCGGGCATGGCCAGCGTCCTCGTGTCCTGTCCTGGGACTTCGAAGTTGTTAGGTGGCTCCTCCAGGACCAGAAACCCTCGTTGACTCCCCAGACACGCTGGTTCAAATGTAACACGGAAAAAGCATCTCCTTTGCTCACTAAAGGCTGTGTCTCAGGACCAAGTCATACGTGACCATGCATGTCATGTTGGGACGGTCAGAGCATCACCCGTTAAACCTGGTATGTTGCTGCTAGGGCTCAGAGGGGAAGTAGCAGGAGTTATGGAGAGAGGGTGACCCTGGGACATGGAACCCAGGCTCCAGGCCTGACTCAGATGCTTTCTGTGACCTGAGCTGATCATTTCACTCAGGGTTATCAATTCTGAGACAAGGAAGATGGTCTGCAAGTCTCAGGCTGTGACAGTGACCCTGAAAGTTGTAAAGCCCATCTGTGACTCAGGATAAAGAGCAATGGGCCAGGGGACCTATTACTCCATGGAACTCCATGGAGTCCCCAGTGTTCTGTAAAAGAACACCTTAGATTAGGGGAGGATGAGCTCATCAGTAAGTGATCTGGGGACTCCAGCTGGGTGTTCCTTCAGAAAATGTGAAGCTAGATTGCTTTCTTACTCTCTACACTAAAGTAAGTCTAAATACAAACAGATCATTAAAAAACTAAAAAAAAAAATGACATTTAATATTAGAGAGAAGGCCTTACTTAGCATAATATGGATGTTATTATGTTATTATGTTTCAAAGAGTATTTGTACTATATAAAGAGCTTCTATAAATCAATAAGAAAAATACAAAGAATTTTGGGACCAGCAGTTGGCATAATGGCCGTGTTGCTGGACTCCTATGTAGTCGACTGCGGTTTGAGTCCCGGACCTAATGGCTTAAACTCATGCCAGGCGTGTGTGCGTGCATGCCCAAGATCCCAAGAGGAGAATGGAGGAGAAGGGATTGCGGTGTGGCCATCCCCCTGGGGGGGTGATTTCTCGCTTTCTGTCTCTCTGTCTCTCTCTTTCTGGTTAGTGCACACGCCCTATAGCAAAAACCTCTCCCCACCCCTCCCAAAAAAAAGGAAGAAAAATATGAAGAATTTGAAAATGAATACAAGATTAAACTGCCCAACGAACATGTAAAAATATACAAAAGCTCGTTTAATGCCCTAAAAAGGTTTCCCCAAGTATTAATTTATCTATGCGTGTATGTATATATATGCATGTATAAAAATACATATATTTTTATATATATGTATATACATATATATTTATATAACTGCAAGAAGACAGAGATAAAAGGAATGTTATGTCCGTTGTTTGCAAGGTTAAGGAGTCTGCTTACACTGATGGGATGCTGATGGGATATTTTTGCAACCTGTTTTGGAAAGTAATTTAGCAGTATCTGCTCAAAAGGACGCATAGCCTCTCGTTCATATGTTAATGATGAAAGAAGTTTTATACATTCCTGATAAATGATACTTTCATCATTTTAAAAAGTAAAAGAAATATTTCAAGTTCACTGGACAAAAATATAAGATTTTTTGTTTTGGCTTCCGTAACTATTTAGATGGAACTAATTTTAAGAGACTCCGGTGTGTGAAAAGCCAGACTTTGAAGCTGCAATTAAATAGGATTAATAGGTCCTACCACCGTAGGACCAGTGGTAAAGCCCTGAGGACACCTGAGATTGTTGGTTTGGGGTCACCGACACCTGAAATATGAAATATGTGTTGAAATACGAAAAGTCACTGACCAGGAACAATCAATCAGACATGGAGATAAAACTTTGTTTAAGTCTTTGTGCAAGTCAATCAGAAAACCATTATTTTACCAAAGCTCAATTTGTACAAGATTACCAAAAGCCCATGGGTGTACATTTCTCATCCCTGTGGAGCACGCTGAACGCTCGCACTGGTTGTCCATCATCGACTGCTGTGTGAGGTAAGAAAACGTGCCTAGTTTGGGGTGGCTTTCCCAACACCTCTCTTCACAGCATGCCTTCCTGTGAGACACCCGCCCACCATCCAGGACTTACCGCTGCTCTGTGCTAGGTAAGGCTGGTATTTGCACTGTGGGAGAATGAGGAGGGGCGGAGCAGTTCTGGCCTAGAGGAGGTTGCCGTTCCCTGGGGACATGTTCCACTGTGACGCTGACACCATGATACATATTTTGGGCAGCATCAATGCTGTGGTGTTTTAGAATGGGGTTGACTTTTTCTATAAAGACCAGGGTGTAGGTATTTTAAGCTTTGCCAGCCAGATGGGCTCTGCCACAGCTACTCAAAGTTGTCATCAAACCATGAAAGTAGCCATAGAAGATGGATAAACAGGGCCAGCTCCCTTAACCTAGTGGTTAACCTAGTGGTTAAGGGAGCTGGATTCCATATGGCTGACCAGTTTGAATTCTGGTCCCAACAGATTGAAAAACATGCCAGATATATGTGTGTGTGCATGTGCCCGCCCCAGTATCTGACAGGATAGAGTAATAAAAGAGAAAGGATTGTAGTGTGACCCAGTCCCCCTTGGGGGTGTGCTTTTTTTCCTCCCTTTCTGTATTTCTCTGGTGAGCACATACACTCTCTAGCAATTAAAAAACAATAAGTAAATAAATAAATGCATAAACAGGTGAATGTGGTCATGTACTAATAAAACTTTATCTATAAAAACAGACAGTGGGCCAGATTGGCCCATGGGTTATAGCTGGCTTTGTTTTGGAAGTTCAGAGATAGGAACTAGGGGTGGGACAATATGGAAAGACTTCATGGAGAGTCCAGTACCTGTGCTGGGTCCTAAACGATGATTAGGTAAAGCCAGGATACGTAGACAATTCAATCTGAAGAGAGAAGACACAGAACACCAGTGAGCGACTAGGCCCTGCAGGAAACAGCCCTGTTGGAAACAGCCCTGGTGGAAGGAACAGACCCCAGAAAGGTGTGAGGACACCAGGCTGCGGAGGCTGGTTCTCCAGACTGACCAGTTTTTCTTTATACACCAAGGTAGTGGGCGTGGGGCATTGTCTCCTCCTTTCTTTTCTTTTTCATAATATGCATTGTTTATTGTGATTTCTGGTTTACAAACATGTGATGTGTATCTTTGTGGGGTACAGTAGGGATCTGCAAAGCATACATACAGTGTGCAATAATCAAATTAAGAGTACACACATATTCCTTCTATTCAACATTGAACATTACATTGTGTTGTAGTTCTACTGGATTTATTTTGGAGTATGAGTTGAATGTTCATATTTGTCCTGTCTTGTTGTGTCCTATCCTGAAAACTCTTCCCTTGTTTACATGTTCTCTTTTGTCTGTTGACTTTCTCCAAGTTCTCCCCACCCTTCAGGCCCTGAGAAGCTTCTAGAACCCACCATCACTTTCTCCAGTTCTATGCTTTCCAGCCTTTTGGTTTCTACCATACTTGGTACACGTTAAGGGGAAACAGAGTATTTGTCTTTTGTAGCCTGATTTATTTCACTTAATGTTACGATTCTCATTTTTGAGGCACCTTCACACTGTTTTCCACAGTGGACGTGCTAATTTACATTCCCATCAGCAATGCATAAGGTTTCCCTTTACAGCTTCACCAGCACTTGGTATTCTTTGTGTATTTTGGTTATAACAATTTTGGCTGGCTTAGGTAATGTCTTGTTATGGTTTTGATTTATAGTTCTCTTACAACATTGAAGAGATATTGGAAATTTTTTCATATGATTTTTAGCCATTTGTATGTCTTCCATTCGGACTTGTCTGTTCAGATCAATTGCCCACTTTTTTTTTTTTTTATTGGATCAAAGAACTGGATGGTGGCTCAGCAGTAAAACGCAATGCTTCATGAAGTTGGTTGTAGGGGAAGGTTCCAGGTTCTGTCTGGAGACCTTCCCGAGTATAGTGAGCATTCACAGGTCCATGATCTGGGGCTGATGGAAGCTGAGATGGATCACAGTCAAGACACTTTTGAGGATGCTGTCTGTATGTTTCTCTGTCACCCCACTTACAGAAAAAAAAATAATAAATTTTAGAACAAAAAAAAATGAAATTATCTTCAAATTAACTCTTACAATAAGACCTAGTGCAAAAAAAATGAAAACAAAACAAAACAAAACAAAACAGGAAAACAGAGCTGCTCCAAATACAATGTGCACTGGTGAAGAGAGAGTTCTAAGCTCTAATCCTTTGACCCACCTCCCCTGAAGCACTGCTGGGGCCCACCAAGGCCGAGGTCTGCAAGAAACAAATCCTCCCTTAGACACCGGTGTCCCTGCAGGTTATTGAGCAGAGGAAGGGGTAGGTTGAAGATGAATCTGAAGCAAGAAACGAGGTGACACCCCACTGAACCAAATCAGAAACGACTCCTGGAGGAAGTCCAAGCCATCTACAAAGGCCCGTTCTCAGGCCAAGAAGGGAGGAGCAGATTGTAAGGGGAGGAGAACTGGGCTGCTGACGGACATCTGCAGGAGCAGCGGCTGTTCCTGCTGGGGAGAAGGGCTCTTCCGGATAGAGAAAATGCCATCGCAATCTCTTATTCAAAGAGAATGATGTTCGTGACAAGAGGGGAAAGATAACCAGACACCAGAATCAAATGACTAGAGAACACGTGTAAAGTAGCAGGACCCAAAACAATGCCCCTGAGTATCATTTCCGAGTCTGTTGAGAAGGTATTTCATAGTCTTCAGTGACTGGTAACCAAGCACCAGGATTGTCCAGAATCCTGTCTCCACCTTTGGAATCCACGCGAACGTGGATGAGTGACAACCATTCTGTTTTTCTCCCTTTCTTTCTCCATCAGAATTTTTCTCCACGATTCCCAACACATTATAAGTGATCACAATATGGGAGTGAACATGAAGTTTATGTCCTGAACAAACTCATTTGTTCTCTTCTGTTAATTTAAAAATCAGATAAGTTTGGAAAGGAAAAAACAAACAAACAAACTTATATTGTTTCCCAGTTTCTTGTGGTCTTTTCTTATTCTCCTCAGTCCTTAATCAACCACAGCTAATAACAAGAAGTCTGTTGGCACCTGTGTTCAATGCAGGGCAGGGTCATGCTCAAAGCCGGGGTGCTGCTGTTGGGGATGCACTGGAATGAACAAATGGTGCTCTGATGAGGCAAGGCTGGGTCCGTACTCCAAGGGTGCTGCCAGCAGGAAGGGAGAGGGAGACAACCCTTCCTGTGCCCTGGACTCCTAGACTGGTAAGAGCTGGGGGGGTCACCGACTCTCGAAGGTGGAATTGACTGTGAGAAAAGTATGAACAGGATGAAGTTCCACAGGGACAAGTCAGGGTCAAAAAAAGATCAAATTTTGCAAATACTTACACAAACAAGCCTACGCTCTGTTGAGTACCAAGATTAGTGCTTTATAAACTGCATTTGCTCTTTTTTTCCCTTTATTTTTCACATGAGTGAGAGAGAAAGAACACCCCCAAGAGAGTCCTGACACTGTGACCCACTCTCAGCTTTAAGCAGCCCTGGATTATGGGCACGTGTGTACCCAGTGTATTGGGGAGGTCTCCGCATTTGAACCAGGAACCCTCCCAAGTGGGCTGCATCTTAGAGGGTTGCGTCTTACCTCTGCGCCATCTGGACCATACGGTTGTCCTTGAAGACCATGCTGTTGTCTTTGAAGACCATGCTCTGTGCTCAGTCACCGAGAGGTAGATATGTTAATAATAAGCGAGCATACTCTAGTCAGGGTCTATCCCATGACACAGACATGGGTCCCTCAAGGGCTGGCCTTGAAAAGTCAGTCGATCCCTCCCGGTAGTAATGAGAAGCCTGCCTACCACCTGGGGTCTGTTCTTGGTGCACAGGAGGCCCTTTGGCCTTCTCTTTTCAAGGCAGAGGTGAAGGCTGTGGAGAGAACGAAGTTTGAGGACATGCTGGAGGCCCTAGGTCCGGGAGGAGAGGTGGTGAAGGCCGTTGGAGAGGGCGAGGCAGCAGTCGCTGCTACGCACTTTCCAAGCCAAGATGTTCTTAGGCCTGGCGCCAACCACCCTGCCAGGTCTGCTTTCAGCCCTGTCTTAAAGCTGAGCAACCTGCCCAAGGTGGGGACTATGGCAGCCACACCGGGGGTGTCCAAGGTGCCCGCTCTGTGGAGAGGATGGGGAGACCCAGGCTGGGAGCACAGCCAGGCGAAGGCTCATGTCCCAGCAGGGGACGCGGCCTGTCCCAGGAGAGGCCCGAGCAGCCCTGCGCAGGCTGCAGTTCCCAAGGTGGCCCGTTTTTCTCTCACTTCCCCTTGGTCGGGGCTCCCAGCTGGGTTATGCCACGTGTAGTGAAGAAGAGACCATCAAGTGCCTGCCCTGGTTGGGCCGCTCTGAACTGGCCACGGGACAGGGCTCCTTGAGCTTGGCCAGGAGCTGGGGCTAGACCCAAATCACGGCACTGGCGCTTCGCAGCCAGGGTTGGGGCCATGTGGACTCCTGTCCCGACAGCCGCCTGGCCCCTATTTGATTGCCCACGTATCATGAGCTTGGTGAAATTGGCCCCTCCCAAGCACTGCCCTGGCCACCATCCTATCTGGAGGTGAGCTGGCATCTGGACACAAGCACCCCTGAGACAGGAGCCCCCGAGACAGGAGCTTCCCCAGGATAGGCTGCTGTGCATGGGGGTCCACACACAGAAGAGACCCCACCCCAGGTCCAGGCACTCTGTCCTCCGTGGTAGCCCACTGTGGTGGCTCCCTGATAGACCTACTGTCCCCATGGCAGGTGACAGGCTGTCCGTGACAGAAAGGCCTCTCTGCTGGCGCAAAGTTGTCATCTGTAAGGGAGAGGCCTGCCCTCACAGCGGGTCCCTCCAGGCTCTCGACGGCTCACTCCACACCTAGGGCAGCACCCACTTCCTGTGGGGCCACCAGCTCTTCAGTTGGTTAACATGACACCCTCCATGTCTAGGAGCTTCGGCCCCGCTAAGTGGGTAAGTCAAATCCTGGGGCTCTTCCTTGGGGTCACTGAACCTTCAGGGTCACCACACAATGCCATTGTCATGCTAATGAAGTCACAGAGTGTCTCTCAGGCATCCCTGAGGGCCCCTTCCTCCTCAGGGCCTGGAGGAGCAGCAGGTACTGAGAACAAGGGCCCCCTGCCTGCCCAGTCCCGCTCTGAGAGCTGGAGCCCACCGCTTCCTGGGAAAGTGAGCCTCCACCGGCGGGGGCCCCGGGTGGAACCGGAGCCATGCTTTGAGGGGCTGCTGGTGCACTAGCAACTCCTGTAGCCCAGTGGGGCCTGAAGGCACAAGGCCCCTGGCTCGCTGGCAGAAGATTCCTCGGTGAAGAAAGAGGGTAACTTGCCCCTCCGACAGGACCACGCGACTGTGCAAAAGCACAGCATTCTGGCCCCCTCGGGTGAGGAGCGGCAGCGAGAGCCGATCAGCTCAGATCCCTCAGTGGGACCTTCGCCTGCAGTCCACCTTCCACCTCTCCTGGTCCAGGCTGGCCCTGCTGCAAGTACATAACAAGCAGATACCGTTAAAGCCAGATGCAAGGGCGTTTCGAGAACCATGCGCTAGCCCACTCCCTGGTGGCCAAGGTCCGCTCCCTCCAGCAGGAATTTCTCCCCAGACCCTTTCTGTGCCTCGCCCCCAGGGCCCTGAGACATGGGGAGAAGGCGCTTTCTCTGGGGCGGCTCCACTCCAAGGTCCTGCCAGGGTGGTAGGGGGCACCAAGGGGGGGGAACCACGGGGCCTGGGTGCAAAGTGACCCTGGGACCCACTTGAGTCACCACTGCCTCAGTCCAGCCGAGCAGAGACGCTACTGCTGGGACAGAAATCCGCGCTGGGGGTCCAGCGTCTACCCGAGTGAACAGGAAGTGGGACAGGAGGAGGGGTCATGGCCCTGGGGCATGGTGCCCCTTTCTGACCACCTTTGGTCTTAGGTGAGGGGTCCTCGCTCACGTGCCGGGCAGTCATCTTCCCGGGGGGAAGGAAGGGCCTGGCTGACCAGGACTCAGGGCCCCTCCTGGCCTGGTCGCCTTGCCCACCTGCCCGATCAGCTCTGGTCTGGGCGAAGGGACACACTGGCAGCGGTGAGGACCCACATCCCGAGCTCCATCCCAGGGCTCAGGCAAGCCGTTCCGGGTGGGTGCTGGCCCTGTCTCCTGGCACAGTGAGGCCCAGTCCCCAGGATGGGCAGCGGCTGACTGTGAGGGAACCGCTGTGAAGAAGGCCGAGCACTCGCTCAGAGTCCTGCCCTGGGGCTGTGGGCTGAACGCAGGCCCAACTGGGTGCTCTGTGTGCGTGCAAGTACGCGTGTACACGTGTGTGTGTGTAGTGGTGTATGTGCATACAAGTGTACATGTGAATCTGTATGCACATGAGTGTTTGTGTGTCTGTATATGAGTGCACATATGCATGTATGTACTTTCTTTACATCTGTGTATATTTGCTTCTGTGTGTGCGTGTGTGTGTGTGAGCCCTCCTATTTTTCTAGAACAATCTCTAAGAATGTCTTTCTGGTTGGTGTGATGCGTGTGGCGGTGAGGAGCCCCGAGGCTCTGGGAGCACCAGCTCACTGCCGCCCTGGCCTGCCGTCGAGGCAGGGCTGGCTCATGGCTCAGAGCCGCCTCGCCAGGCCCCAGACCACTCAGCCTTGGGAAGGCCATGGCAGCTACCTGTGCAGACTCGAGGGCTCGCGCTTCCCTTTGCCGTCATCCACTGAGCAGAAACCCAGGGAGAACAAGAAAAACTGCTCGAACAGGAAGATGATGGATTTCCAATCATTATGTTTTTGTTGTATTTTTGAATGAGCATTAAAATTCATCTCTGGGAACCGTTGAGCAGCAAATGAACAAAACCCCGTAGCAGTCCTAATCCTTCTCCTTAATATGTGCACCAGAGGGTGCTGTGCTGTGGGTCTGACGGGAGTATTCACCATTCCAAAACACATTTAGGCTTCATTAAAAAAAAAAAAAAAGCAAAAATGCCTTACTGTAGATTTCTGCTTCCCTCTAGAAGAAAAAACATGATACTGTTTTAAGCCGTAGCAGTGGGGAAAAAAAAAAAAAAAAAAAAAAAAAAACATGTGAAAGATGTGATGTGGTGTTTTTACCAACTGTCTAAATAAAGGTTTAGTGAGTCACTATGGAAAACAGAAAATCTTTCTTTATTTTAAGAGCTGCAGTTTAAGAGTGTTTTTTTTTTCCCTTCTTCTTTTTTTTTTTAAATGCAAAAGCTTCCCTTAGGTTTGTAACTTAAACATTGCCCATCTGCTAGATCCTCCCTGGCCTGAATTTATTGCAAATCTGAGATTTCATTTTTCAAAAATTGCACTTTTGCAATGCGCCCGTTTGGTGACAGCATCTGTGTAGATGTGAGCTGGTGCCCTGTGTGGGCACGGGGCTTCCTTTGTCCTCATCCAGAGAAACCCGTTGGTCTCCAGTCTAAATGTTGAAGGAAAGACCCCAAATACCAAAGGGGCATGAGAGGAGGCTGCGTCCGGACTGAAACCCCCAGCCCTTTTCTTTTCTTTTTTTTTTTGGAGAGGTTTTTGCTATAGGGCGCGTGTGCTAGCCAGACAGACAGAAAGAGACAGAGAGACAGAAAGTGAGAAATCACTCCCCCAGGGGGGATGGCCACACCGCAATCCCTTCTCCTCCATTCTCCTCTCGGGATCTTGGGCACGCACGCACACGTGCCCAGCATGAGTTTAAGCCACCGGATCCGGGACTCAAACCGCGGTCGACAACGTGGGAGTCCAGCAACATAGCCATTACGCTAACAGCCCTTTTCTCAGGTCCATAGGAGGGCCTGGAGCCCTCACTGCTCCCAGGCATTCTCGTGACCTTGGTCTCTGGTGGGGTCTGCAGGAAGCTGGCAATCCCTGTGTCCCTGCGGTGTGAGCTGCTTCCTGGCCTCCAGGCACCCCTTGTTTTCTCGTTTATGGGCAGTGGAAACCTGGGCTGTCTTTTCTCACCCAGACTTTTGCTCCAAAGGCTATAGCCAAAATGTCACTGGCATATTATGCCGACTAATAGTACACTTTTTTTTTTTTTTTAATGAAGTAGAAACGATTGCCCCAACTTCAAAAATTACATTCAAGTATGAGCTTCAAAGGCTCAAGTCGTTTCCACAGCTCCCAACTTATCTTTCTGTCTCGGGGTCTCATTATTAATGAACTCATTCGCTTTCGTGAACACAACCGCACAAGTGTTTCCAACCACATCTATAAAACTATTTAATGCACTTTTCGAAACAAGGCATCTTACAGCCATAGTAATTGCAGTTTTACTAGACCTTTAAATGAGAAGCAGCCACTTATGAAGTTTTGATATGGTGAGCTGATTAGACAAGTTCAACATAAAGGCACGATTTATGGGGGCTGCGTGCCCACGCGTGCACCCGCGCTACCAGTGCAGTGCGGCGGTGGGGGTAGGAAAGCCTGCTGGCACACGGCTTCATGACACGTGCACGCTGGAAGCAGCAGAGGACAATGCTGCATTTTACGGGAAAATAATATTCATAAATCCCCACGGCAAGTTACCGTACAACTCAGCGCTGCCTGGCTGCCATGGGGAATACAATTCTGCTGCCACTGTGGGTAACACTAAACACAAAGCCGGACATGGAAACCACCCCCTTGGCATTTGGCAAGTGTGTACTGCCGATTTCCAGCCGGAACCCTGGGACGGCTTCTGGAATGATGCTGAGCACAGGCCCGCCCTGGCATTTTCACTTTATCTTCTTGGAAGTACAGCTGCTGAGGAGACCTTGGGCACCCACGCCCCAGTCCTGGGGCCCCAGTATCCTTGGTCCTGCTGAGAGAGCTAGTCCCCCAGGCTCCTGTGCCTGCTCCTGACATGCTGCGGGGAAGGTGCTGGTCACCCTTCCTTGCCCGGTAGTCACTGTGGGGTGTTTTCAAACAGAAAGGGGGCATGCCCGCGCCTTATGGAGCCCTCTTGCGATCCCTCTCTGATACGCAAACACTAGCGTTGCTGTGTCTGATTGCTCTAGGAGGGTTCATCTTCTCCAAAAGATTCCTGCTAGTCAGTGGTGGACTCCACCACCATCTGCCCCCAGAGGATCGGCATCCTCACCCATAAGGTGGGGCCAGCACTGCCCAGCCATGGGGGCTGCAGGAGCCTGACGGCCCCTCAATGTGGACATGCGGGTGCCGGCTCCTGGGGAAGGGCTCCCTGCGGATCTGTGGGTGCTCGCTTCCATGCAGCACGCCTTCTTCCCACCGTGATCCATGGCCCATTTCCTCCTGGACAGTTCCCTGATGAACTGGAGAGAGGGCACTGTCATTCCCAAATCCCTGACCCCGTGTCCGCATGTAGCTGGCCACTGGTGGCTAGAAAACCCTTCTCCGCACACGTAGCAGACCCGCCACCCCCTGCCGGGTTGAATTCTGATAATTTCCCACTGGTTCCCCCTCCTTGGAAGGCCCATGCAGGCCTGTGAGCCTGGGCGGAAAGGGGTGTAGTGAGACCGTGTGTGAAGGCGCCCTACGGCCCTCCGTGTGCAGCTCAGCTCCTGCACGTAAGTTTGCAGCCTGATTCTAGGAATACAATCATCTCTGTTTTCTCGTGTCGGGGCTTCAACCCTGCGGCTAACTACTGCCAAGAACTCTCCATGGGAGCCGCGCCAGCACATGAGACGGCTGTCCTGTCAGAACCTTCCCAGCACACTGCTACGGAAGGGCAGGTGTGGGGCTGCAGGGCCTCAGGGGGAGAGCTGGCTGTCTCCAGGGGCAGTGAGCGCAGGGCAGGGGGGTGAAGGCTGCATCCCCAAGGCCAGGGCTGGGGCCCTGCAGAGGGGCCAGCTATGCAGTGAAGGCCCCAGGGAACCACCCCCACTCCGAGGAGATGACGGGCCGCTCTCTGCTCTGCTCCAAAGCAAAGCTGCTGGGGGATCGGGGTGGACTGTCCTGTTCCACCCCAGGAGGGCCACTCGCCTGTTCTGGCCAAGGACAGTGCGAAGGGATCTCACCGCGCCTGACTCTGTACCTGCTTCTCAGCCCTCAGCCTGCTGCCGGCGAGAACCGGTCACATAACCGCCTGTGCTTCCGGGCAGGTCGGCCAGCTCTCGGGAAATCGCCCCTCCTCGTCCAGAAGGCCCAGCCTGGCGGAGCATGAGGGCTGCACGATGCCCTCAGGGGCTGCACCTCCACCCGAGGGGCTGCTTGTCGAGATTGTTGAAGGAGGGGACATTGTGCACCAAACACACTATGTGTGTGCGTGTGTTTGCATATTGCACGTGGGTGAGTTACTGTGTGTGTGAGTGTGTGTGTGAGTATGTAGGTGTGCATGTATGGAGGGGTGTAAATGTGTATGAGCGAGTTTGTGTGTATAAGTGTGTGTGTCTGCACATGTCTCTGGTGTGTATATACTGTGTGTATCATATGAGTGCGTGAGTGTAAAGTGTATAGGTGTGTACTATCTGTGAATGAGTATGGGTGTGTCTGTGTGAGTCTTATGAGTGTCCGTGAGCGTAGGAATGGGAGTGCCTGTCTCTATGCATCTGTGCATGTCACTAGGTGAGAGTATGTCTGTGCATCCCTATGTACATGTATGCACGCACGTGTGTGCTGCATGCCACGCATTGTATCCTAGCGAGGAACACCTGCCAAGCAGGGCTGCCGTGTGGTAGGCTCCTCCCTGTTCATTCCGAGGTCAGGCACCAGGCTACCACTTGCATACAAACTCAGGGGCCCTGCCCTAGCCGGGAGGACCAGAGCCCCGCCCGAGCAGGGACTTCGCAGGCCGCAGCCCACCCAGCAGCGTCTTTTCCTCCTCTCCTGTGTCTGGAATTCGCGAGCTGCAGCTCTGCTCCACCAGCAAAGGCTCCTGTGTGCCGCCCAGGGAGCACTATCAGAATCTGGTGCGCTCATGGCCAGTCTCCCACAGATGAGCAGATGCGCTCTGGCTCCCGGGCCGTGCCTGCGCCTTCTAGCGACCAGCCTCACAGAGCCACACGCCCTCCTCTCAGCCTAGCCCGAGACCAGCTCGGAGAGCCTGGCCCGCCTGTGGCTCGTACAGTGGGGTCAAGGTGCCAGGGTGCCAGGGGTGTGCTGGGTGCCGAGACGCTTGGGAAAGGGAGGTGGGGAACAGAGCAGCAGGAGCCCATGAAAAGACAGAAGGCGGGGGAAGGGTGCAAAGGGGAACTGGGGCTGACGAGGACACCGGCTGCTCAGGGACTTGGGATTGTACCTGACACCTCGGCCACCCCGTGTCAGTGGCTGATCAGACGCCAGTATAGACGCTGCTGTGAGGACATGCTTTAAACATGATTGACGGTGGGCCTGAGTTCAGGGTGACTCTCCACGACTTGGTGGCCTCACCGGCAGGTTCAGGAGTCAGAGAGAAGTCTCTGGAGAAGGAATTGCTAGGTCTCAGACTCTGACGGTGCCATCAGCTCCTCCTTGGTTTTCAGCTGCCCCTCGCCTGTAGATGGCAGACGTCCAGCCGCATCACCACATGCGTGGCCCTTTAACGCCCCCTTGTATGTATGCCGTGTTTCTCTGGAGGACCTCAAACAAGCAGTATCCAAACCTGGAGAACATCTTGGTATGCAATTGTGTAATTCGAAGAGACCCCAGAGACTTGCCAGCTTCTGGGGAGTGAGGGGTTGGGGTGGGCAGGAGAAACTTGCTTGTCACTGCCAGAAGGCACATTCACTGACCAGAGAGAACGCACCCCCAGTGGGAGCGGCCATGCCATAACCCCTTCTCATTGCTCTGTCCTGCTGGGACTGGGGCCATGTGGGATCTGACGCCCTTAACCATACGCTAGGGGGCTGGCAGAGGGGGGAGACTTCCTCAAAGGCGAAGCTTTGAGTTTTACCTGACCTTCCAAGCTGCCCCTGGCTTGGACTTCATGGATAGCTTCCTAAACCTTCTAAAGCTAGTGACCACCCTGGAAATGATGCTTGAGCCGTCACGGAAAGATGGGGATGAAACCAAGTTAAAAGGCTAACTTGCACACACACTCTCGTGTGCATGTGGGTGGTACATGCAGCTGAATTTCCATTGAAGAAATATTTTCTGATAGAAGTCAAGCTTGATAAAAGGAATGCATGCTGCCACTGTGGAAGTGCGGTATTAATAATTAAGCCATGCGATCATTACCTCAGGATATTATTTCTTAAATATCTCTTGCAAAGGCAATATGATTACATATGAATGATATCAATTTTCTACCAACAAAAAAATCTGCAGAAATAGGAATTGAATTACACTGTCCAATTTGCTGTAAAGTTCACTGTATGTGAAGAAATTAATCAAAGCTACCACCACCCATTTTTATGGGAACATAAAATGATGTGAACTTCCATTTTTAATAAAGATGCATAGCACTTTTATGAAGACTGACTAATAACACTATAATGAACTGAAAAGCTACTGATATATTAAGAATGAAAATTTGGGGGAGTGTATTTACTGAGACTTTTTCACATAAGACAGTATTTCTATGAAGTCTCTATTTGAACCATCATAAAACAGAGGCAAAATTTCAGAAGAGGGAGAACACAGTCTGAGTGCCACAAAAGTCCCTCGACGTGAAAATGATCCCAGAACACGTGTGTTTGGAGAAGGTGCTGGTGCTCTGGCGACACCTGACTCTAGGTGTCTAGACAAGGTGGGGGAGACTGGCTGATGGTGAGTGTAGCCCTTTCTCTCTACCTTTCTCCTTCCCCTCTTCACTGGAGGCTGGGAAGTCCATGATCAAGGTGCGAGTGGATTTCATGTCTGATGAGGACTGCTCTCTGCTTCCAAGTTGGCACCTGGAATGTTGCATCCTTACGTGGTAAAAGGTGGAAGAGCACAAAGGACCATGCTTGCCCTCTCAAGTCCTTTCATGATGACATTAATCATAATTTATGATGATTCTGCCATCCTGACTTAAACACCTCCCAAAATGCTCTACCTCCCAACAGCTAGGATGAAGTTCCCAACACATAACTTTGAGGACATGTTCAGATCACAGCAGATTGCCTTTTAAACATGTATTTCTTTGCTGTGGCTCGTACATACCATACCGTGTACCAATTTGGGGCAGGTGGGAGCAACCTGCATTAGTGCCCTGTTAATTCAGAGGTGTGTGCTGGGAGGGGATACCCAGAAAGCCAACAACTCAGCATGTCTGCAGTCAGCCTACCTGCAAAAGGCTCTGCTGCACTGAGCAGACTCAAGTCATGGTCTCACAGTCCCGGCCACAGCAGACGTTATGTTTAATTGATATATATATGTTTATATATATATATATATATATATATATATATATATATATATATGTGTGTGTGTGTGTGTGTGTGTGTATGTGTGTGTATGTGTATGTATATATATGTATACCATTATATAAATGTGTGTGTATATATATATATATATATATACACACACATATATATAATTATTTTTTAGAATAAATCACGCATACTATAAGAATGTGGAGATATAAAAAATATGAAGAAAATAGCAGCAATGGTCCAAATTTTCCCTCCCAGATATGATATCTACTGACATTTTAGTATATTTTCTTTTTTGCTATAGGGCTCTTGCACTCGCCAGAGAGACAGAGAGAAGAAAATCAGGAAGTGAGAAATCACATCCCCAGACGGGATGGATATGCTGCAATCCCTTCTCCTCCATTCTCCTCTTGGGATTTTGGGCATGCACTCACACACGCCTGGCGTGTTTTAAGCTGCTGGGTCTGGGACTCGAACTGCTGTTGACTACATGGGAGTCCAGTGACATAAGCATTATGTCATTTGCTGGTCCTGGTCTATTTTCTTTTATTCACACACATATATACACACATACATACACACACATATATAGTATACGGACACATATATACAACTGTTATCAAACAATCTCACTTTCTTATTTTGTACTTTTCTAAAAAGAGATTTTTGTTATAAAGCACTTGTGCTCACCCGAGAGACAGAAAGAGACAGAGACAGAAAGGGAGAAATAATCACCCAAGGGGGATGGCCACAATCCCTTCTCTTCCATTCTCCTCTTGGAATTTTGGGCACACACAGACAAGTGCCCAGCTTGAGTTTTAATCTGCTGGCTCTGGGACTTAAACTGTCGTCAGCTACATGGGAGTCCAATGACATAACCATTACATCATCAGGTGGTTCCTCTTAATTACTTTTAAATTTAATGTTCAGTGATTAGCTTGCCTCTATGTTCTGAACATCAGAAAGTGGAACTGGATTTTGCCTTCACATTTTGTCATGAGCCTCTTTCCGGGTCATTCAGTTTCATACACGTGTTCTAACAGTCCCAAAACGCAGCACCTGTCAGTGTGCATCATTACACAGCCTTCCTCTGTGGGCAGGTGTTCAGGCTGTGTCCAGTTTCTCGTGTTTGTGAAAACTTGGGCATGGACGTCTCTCCCTGAGGTGCATTATGGGATAGTTTTCAGGGACAAGATGGGGGGATGAGGAGCGGGCCCTGGGCCTGTCCACGTCACCAGCTCCTGCCATAGCTGCCTGCCCTGAGGTGCAGTGGAGCAGGGTCTCCGATCGCTGCCCCAGGAACCTGCAGCTCCAGCGTCTAGTCTTCACATGGGCACAGCCTGGTGGGTAAGGGGTGGGAGGGCGATGGCCTCGGCGTGGGGCAGGTACTCGCCCAGTTGCATCCATATACCCACACTCTGGGAAGCTTTGGGGCAGTGAAGACCAGACCGCCTGGAATCTGGGAGGACCCAGAGATGATCTGATCTAACGTTACTAGGTGAGGAAAGTGAGCCGCAGAGCAACTCCAGGCCCTGCCCCGTTTGGAGCCGGCCTGCAGGAGACACCTGGGCTCCAAGGGCCGCCCTCGGGCCCATGCACTCCCACACCCATGCCTTCTTGTTGTCCGTGCCCTCGGCCCCCCACCGCACTCCCCCAACTGCCTAGAAGCCGCCTCCCGCCCTCCCTCTCCACAACTCCATTCTTCCTCCCGCACTTTCTTGACCCTCTCTGCGCCCCTTGCTCCCTACCACTCTGGGCACCGGGCCTCCCTCCGTCTTTGCCCCAGCACCCTCCCCCATTTCTGTGTGTCTGTCATTGCCCTCTCTTGGCCTCTCATTCCTCTCTTCCTTTTCTACGTCTGTTTCTCTTTCTGTCTCTGTGTCTCCTGGACTCTGTGTCTCTCTGTCTCTGTGTCTCTGTGGTTCCCTGTCTCTGTCTCTTTCTGTCTCTGTGTCTCTGTCTCTGTGTCTCTCTGTCTCTGTGGTTCCCTGTCTCTATGTCTCTTTCTGTCTCTGTGTCTCTGTCTCTGTGTCTCTGTGGTTCCCTGTCTCTGTGTCTCTTCCTGTCTCTGTGTCTCTTTCTGTCTCTGTGTCTCCCGGACTCTGTGTCTCTCTGTCTCTGTGTCTCTGTGGTTCCCTGTCTCTGTGTCTCTTTCTGTCTCTGTGTCTCTCTGTCTCTGTGTCTCTGTGGTTCCCTGTCTCTGTGTCTCTTCCTGTCTCTGTGTCTCTTTCTCTTCTTGCACTGGTAATTTGCTCTGCTGGTTTGTCCTCCCCGCCCAGCCCCAAGCCTCCTGCACATGATAAAATCCTCATTCTTCACCTTTAAGTCTGCGTTCAAATGCCTTCCCCTCTGGGAAATCTTCCCTAACCTTTCCAGACAGAGGGAAAAGCTGTCTCCTTTGGGCCCAGGGGTGCCTGGTTCGAAGTCTCTTATGGCCCACACGGGAGGCTCAGGGCTCCTCTGAGTCCTGCACTGGGCTGTGGGCCCCCCGGGACCAGCACCTAGCCAGGGTCTGGCACACAGCAGGTGCAGGGCACCAGCTGGGCAGTGCCATGCTGGGGTGAGGATTCTCGCCAGGCCACCTGGGTCACAGACAGACACAAACGCTGAGGCCCCCGCGAGCATGAACAACCACACCTACGTTCTTCAGCGCGCTCGGGTAGAGAACTGTGGTCTGGGGTCAGCCGTGCGGGCTCCAGGGCAGGCCTTCCCTGGCTAGCAGGCCCCTCTGAGTCTGTTTGCCTTTCTGAAGGATGGGAGTAACTCCTGCCACACGGCATGGTTAGGCAAAGTGCCTCGCCTCGCGGGTACCTGCACGAATCGCGGCCGGACACTGCGCAGCTGCTGGTGCTGCTGTCACCACTCCTCACTCACCTTCCCTGAGGGCTGAGAAGGGAGAGGAGAAGCCAGTCCACAGCGGAGGGGCAGCCCAGCGAGTGCCCTCTGACCCCTGCACGCGGGCTCTGCCGTCCCAGGTCCTAGAAGACTGGAACTTTCCACGAGCACATCTTAGTTCTGCAATCCTGCGCGCTTCAGAGCATCCTGACGTGACAGTGACAGGTAGAGCAGGCTTGGATGGCCACCCGCGCCCGAGCTCCCTGACACAGCGATGACTCTGAGGGCGCCCGCGGTCGCTCACTTTCTTCCCGAACGAGAGAAAACGGGTTAAAAGCTACCAGCGCCGCGATGAATGGTTTCAATTAATGATTGATTCCTTTAAGGACGGCGCGGGATCTATCACGGCTGTGATAAGCGGCGCGCGGCCCCTATCTGCATATAGCCGTGTAGTGCCGCCGTATCTGGCAGTGCATAGGCAAAAAGCCCATTTTTCCCACTCTCAAGCCTATCTCCTGAGTCTCAGATACGTCTGGCCTGTTTTTCAAATATTGCTGCGAGGGATTCGACTCCGTTCTGGGGAGGGCGTGGACGGTGACCTGTCAGAGCTGGGTGTCTCCGGACACTGCAGCCTCTCGGAGGTGAAAGGCCTTGGTGAGCGGTGGGAGTCCTGATTCCACCACGATGATCACGCGATCACGTGTTCAGTAGGAAGCCTCCTCCCCGTCGGCTGCGCTGTGCCAGCGGGCTCCTCCCCGGCAGGACGTGCCCCTGGGTGCAGGGGCCTGCAGGTGGAGGGCCGGTGCTTCCCTTAATCATTGACTGAATCGGAAGCCCAGCTTTAAAAATGTTTTCTCTTTATTTCCTTTTTAAAACAACATTTTGCCTGGGGCCAGCAGGTGGCTTAGTCGTTAAGGCACTGGACTCCTACATGGTGAACTACAGTTGAGTCCCACACCCGGCAGGTTGAAAATCATGCCAGGCGCATGTGTGCGTGCCCAGAATCCCAGGAGGAGAATGGAGGAGAAGGGATTGCAATGTGGCCATAGCTTCGGGAGATTTCTCGCTTTCCCTCTCAAATTCATCAGAGAGACAGAGATGGAAAGTGAGAAATCACCCCCCATAGGGGATGACCACACCACACTCTCTTCTCCTCCATTCTCCTCTCAGGACACTGGACACGCATGCACATGCCTGGTGTGAATTTCAAGCTGCCAGGTCCAGGGCTTGAATCACAGTCAGAGATTTGGGAGTCCAGTTCCTTAACCACTACGCCACCTGCTGGCCCCCAGACAAAACTTTTTGCCAAGACTTGTTTTTAGGGGAAATGAGCAAATTTTGTGCGTGGTTTAAGAAACGGTCGTGGGGCCCCAGCGGTGGTGACAGCGGGTACTCAGTGTGCCTGGCCCGGGTGTGAGGGTTCTGGCTCCCTCTGGAGAGACCCTGCGTGCCCTGGGCACACACAGGCCCATGCCCCGGCAGCTGAGCCTGGGTGGACGGAGACATCGAGACCTTCTTGGGGTGCTGTCTCTTTGTCTCTGTTCCTCTCTTTCTCTGTCTCTCTCATTCATGGAGAAGAATGAATACATAGATTTAGAGAGAGAGAGTCCAGTGGAGGCCGAGTTGTCCAAAGCCCTGTCTCTTTCTCGTCTCCTTTCCAGAACGCCGACGTCAGGGGAGGGTGCTCAGGCCTTGAAGGCGGAAGCCTCCCAGGAGACACAGGAAGGACCCAGGATGTAGGTTGGCTCAGTTCCTCTCCTTCTCCTATGAAGTGAGCTCTACCTTTTTAGAATGTGAAGGGTTTACTCTCCAGGCCTAGCAGTGGCCTAGACCGGGCTCCAGCTCGCCTCTGCAGGAGGCTGTTCCCTGGGCAGGGGCTGAGCTGCAGGGAGGCACTGGGGGACCACGGAAGCTCTGTGGGGTTCAGCACTGGGAGGGAGGACAGTGCGGTGGGAGCCTGGAGAGGAGCCGTGGTTGGCTGGGCCGCTGTCGGAGAGCTGACCCCGGCCTCAGCATCCTGGCATGTAGGCAGGGCCCACAGCCAATCGCATGGCTGGATTCCTGCAAGCCTCCTTTCCAGGGTGTTCTCAGTGTCTGAATTCCATCCTTGGAGATTAAGCCGTCAATCCTCTGGAAGCCAAGTGGTCTGGGCACAGTTGCCTCACTCCCGGCTGAAGGGGGAGTCTCTCCCTACCTCGCTCAGCCCCCAGCCTCTGACCGGCACAGCACCAGCTACTCTGACTCACTCGTCTGCCACAGTGCAGCTGCCCACCGACTGGAAGCTGCTCGGAGTCCGCTCCTGGGCCTCACGCCCTCACACCGCTTTGTTCATTCACTCAGACATCCTCATCTGTCTTGTTTACCAAACCAGCACAGTAGGGGGTGAACTCAGCTAGTCTTGGCAGCATTAATGAGTGAGAGGGAAAGAAATGTAGAAGTCAGAATTGCCAGAGACCTCACAAAGGATCTAACGCAAATGTAACCCAACATGGGCAATGCGAAGAGGAGCAGGTAGTGACGGAGAAGTCAAGTGACTGAATCATGTAACATAAAGCCTCTACGTTGACGCGTGTCCATGTGCACCAGCCGTGTGTGCTTTTGCTACCATGTGGGCATTTGGTGTTTTAGTGAATGTAGTATTTAAAACTTAACATTTTTAAAGCTTGGTGTTGCTTGTATATAAAAACTGAATTGATTTTTATTGGGTTGTCAGAAAAGTCAGGATGTATTTTTCCTATGTTTTTCTATGCAAAAATGTGTCATGACTTTTCTGACAACCCAATTTATATTTATCTTGTATCTAGTGACCTTGCTACATTCTCTTTATAGTCTAAGAATTTATCTATAGCTCTTTCCAGATTTCCTATATATACAATCAAGTTGCCTGTTAGTAGTGACAGTGTTGTCTTTATTCACAATTCTTACACTTTGTAGTTTCTCTTATTGCCTTTCCTAGGACTGCCAATGAAATGCTGAGTAGAAACGGTGGTTTGAAGCAATATTGTCCCCTTTCTGATCTTTGACCATGAAGCATGATTATTTTTGATAAAATGTTTACAGATACTCTTTTTTAGATTAAGGATATTATAGGGCCAGCTTGGGGTTTAGTGGTTAAGGCAGCTGGGTCCCACATGGCCAACTGCTTTAAGACCTGACTTTGTTCACTTGAGAAACATGCTGGGCGTACACGCCCCAAATCCTAAACGGAGGAGGAATAGAGAAGGGATGGTGTGCCCTCCCATTTCCCATGGGACGTGCTTTCTGTCTACCTCCAGTGAGCACACACATGCCCTGGCAAAATTAAAAAGAAAAAGACTATTAAATGCCAGGGCCAAGTGGTGGCATAGCAGTAATGCAGCTGGACCTGCATGCGAAAGGCCCTGGGTTTGATCCCAGGACACCTCTGAGACAGCAGGCATGTGTGCAGGAGTGAGCCAGGCCTGCTCAGGCTGGGGGTGGGGAGAGGTGGGGGTCATAATTCAAAAATCCTGTTTTGGAGCTCTCTCTCCCTCTGTCTTTGTCTCTTAGAGATATTTTTTTAAAAAAGAAATTTAAAGTATCCCTTGTTTTCTAAGATTTTTTTTCATGATTGGATATAGAATCTTACTGAACACCTTTTAGTTTCAGTTTTAGTAAAATGATTATTTTTTTTCTCCTTTATTAGTATGGCAAACAACATGGGTTAATTTTTCTTTTTTTTTGGAGAGGTTTTTGCTATAGGGTGTATGCACTTGCCAGAAAGACAGAGAGAGAGAGGGAGAGAGAGAGAGAGAGAGAGAGAGAGAGAGAGAGAGAGAGAGAGAGAGAGAGAGAAAGTGAGAAATCATCCCCCAGGGGGGATGGCCACGCCACAATCCCTTCTCCTCCATTCTCCTCTTGAGATCTTGGGCACACGCACACGCCTGGCGTGAGTTTTAAGCCACCAGGTCCGGGATGTGAACCTCAGTCGACTACATGGGAGTACAGTGACATAACCATTACTCCATCTGCTGGTCCCTGAATAATATCTTTTTGTCTTATTTTCTACATGTTTGTACAGTTCTTTTAAACAGTGATGTATTCTGGAGATTTTTTTATGGGAACATGTTGAATTTTTTAAAATTCTGTTTTAAAAACCAATATAAGACTTTTAAAATGTGTATTTCTTCTTATATATGTTTGAATAGAAACTTATCCATTTCATCTAAGCTACCAAATTATTTGACATAACTATAGAATATTTTCTTTTATATCTTCATATCTGTGGAATCAAAATCTGTAGTAATATCTTCCTTTTCATTACTGATCCTGTAAATTTGTGTCTTCTTTATTTCAAAATCAGTTTTGCCACAGATTTATCAATTTTACTAATTTTTAAAAATAACTAACATTTGATTTTGTGAATTCTCTCCAAATGGGTTTATTTTGTAGTCCACTGATTGTGTTACCCCTACTATTTCTTTCCCTCTGTTTTAGTTGGGTTTAGTTCGCTGCTTTTTTCCTAACTTCTTGAGATGGACATTTGCATCATGAACATTTTAGCTTTTTTCTTTTTAAATATATGTACTTGAAGCTATACATTTCCCTCTTAGCACAGCTTTAGCTGCCCAGAAACCCACATGTTTTGATCTGATCTGTCACATTTTTAATTAGAATTAATTTCCAAATATTTTTGTTATTTTATATTTCTCCTTCTTTTTCTTCTCTTTCCCTCCTCCTCCTTTTTCTTTCTTTTTTTTTTTTTTTTTTTTTTGAGAGTTTTTTTGCTATAGGGCAGAAAGTGTGCACTTGTTAGAAAAACAGAGAGAGACAGAGAGATAGAAAGTGAGAAATTACCCCCAGGGGGGATGGCCACGCCGCAATCCCTTCTCCTACATTCTTCTCTCAGGATCTTGGGTATGCACGCACACGCGCCCGGCATGAGTTTAAGCCACCAGGCCCGGGACTTGAACTGCGGTCGGCTACATGGGAGTTCAGCAACATAGCCATTACGCTAACTGCTGGTCCCACCTCCTTATTTTTTTTCTGCCATAGTAAGTGTGTATGTACAGGGAAGAGAGAGAAAGAGAGCGAGGAGAGCAAGAGAAAAACTTCTAAGGGGCAACACGGCAACCCCTTTCTCCTTAATTTATCCACCCCTTCAGGATCCTGGACATGTGTGCACATACCCAGTGTGCTTTTTTATAGCAACTGGGGCTAGGATTTGGACTGTGGTGCCATGTAGGATCCAGTTCCCTCTGTACAGGGTTTGACCACTGCACCCTTGGGCTAGCCCTCATCTTTCTTTTTTATAGCTTGTTCATTATACTTTTTTTTTTAATTGCCAGAGGGTAAAGTGTGAGGCCTGGCACTCGATATTTAATAAGTAATCAATGAATGCTAAATATCATTTTAGGTTCTAAATAATTCTGTCTTCCTCTTTCATAAAAATCACTTTTTTCTTCTATAGTCTCCACTGGCCAGGGTGATAACCTTGATGACAGTGTCACATCAGATACCTTTCCCTAGCCCATCCCTAAGTTAAAATGAGTGTTTTGCAGAGTCCATGTCAACATGCTTCCCTGAGGATTTCTGGGATAAATCCCTTTCCTTTTGGTCTTCACGAGTCATATATTATTATTACTGCGAAGTATGTGGGCTGAAGAATTACTATTAAATCAGGAAAAAGTAATTGATTAGCCTTCCTGCAAAACACATGAACCTGTTTCATTCATCAATCCCTGGCAAACCTAAAGTGGGCACCCAGGAAACAACAGCACAGTACCTGGGAGGAAATGAACTTGGCCCTGAGCACTGATGTTAACGAGGCCTTGGAGAAGAGCAGCAGGGGTTTGCAGTAGGAGCTGGCTGATGGTCAGCGGCACTGACCCCTCATAGGTCAGATTCTAAATGAGCAGAGGAGAACGCGCTGCCCATCCGTGGGAGCACAGCCACGCACCCACCCCTCAGTTAGTCCTCAGCATGGGTGGGTTGCCCCTGCCACGCAGAATGCTCAGGCACTGGGTGCTGGCCAGCAGGAGCACCACCCGCAGGTGTCCGTGGCTCAGAAACTGGATACTGGCCAGCAGGAGCACCACCTGCAGGTGTCCGTGGCTCAGAAACCGGGTACTGGCCAGCAGCAGCACCACCCGCAGGCACCGGGTACTGGCCAGCAGGGAGCACCCCTGCAGGTGTCTGCGGTTAACTCTGTGGCGATGAGGTAAACGAGTTTGGTGCACACTTTCAGGTAGACAAGGTTTAGCTGGTGATTGAGTGTGAAGAGTGCAAACAAGGAAGGGGAGGGGAGTGTGGGCAGGAGGGGCGGACTTAGCAGGGAGGGCAGCAGAGGTCTATGCAGACCTGGGGGGCCTGGGTGAGTGCCGGCACATGCCCCTCCTCCCTGCACATGTTCAGCAATGCCACATCTAAAGCTTCATATTGGCATGGGGGCATGCTCCCATCAGGAAGCTCAGAGAACACCGCACGCCAGGGCCCCCTCTTCTCTCCTGCCCTGAGTCCCGCCCACCCGGACCTGTGTGACCAGAGGCTTGTACACACGAGGAGAGAGCAGCAGGTGAGCTGAGAGAGGCACAGTGGGCTGGGGCCCGAAGGCCCTGGTGCTGGGCAGAATCACAGCACCCCATGTCTGCGTCCCAGTCCCTGGGACCAGCGAGTATGCCACTTCACGTGCAGCAGGGACTTGGCAGGTGTCCTGGGGAGGCAGGAGAGACAGAGACATGCCAGGGAAGCCAGGTCAGTCCCAGTAAGCTGGGGCAGCTGGGAAGACTCCCCTGGAGCCTCCACGGAACACACCATCACGCCCACCATCATGCTACGCGGGAGGTTCGCCCGTGAGACCACGTGGGGCTTCTACCTCCAACTGTCAATGATTAAGTTCGCATTTGGGGCTTCGAGTCGATGGTCATTTGTTACAGCAGCGGTGAGAGCCTGATACGTCACTGTAAGAACCACCTGGGCCTTTCTGTCCAGATAGGTGGGAATGTGTCCCGGGGGTTGAGAGGAGGGGCGGTCATAGTCCGACTCACAGTCCAACAGTCCGGCTCCACCGCAGGGAGGAGAGCAGAAGGCCGTGAGGGAGTGGGAGCAAGAGCGCACGGCACCCTCGGGCAGGCCCGCTGCACTTGGGAGGCAGAGCTCCCGGCACTGCCACGGGATTGCCCGCGCGCTGTACGGGGAGTACAAGGCCAGCACAAGGCCTGGACTCCCGCCTGAGCCAGAGCGGAGCTCAGGGGACAGGGACAGGGCCAGGGTCACACCCCAAAGTTGGAAGAAAGCTGGGCCCGAGGGGCAGGCGAGAGCACCTCCCAGTGCCCTTGTTGGACCTGGAGGCCCAGGGGGGGCTCAGGCTGGGCGCTGGCCCTTGGCAGCCCCTCCGACCCCTGGTTGGCTAGGAGTGGCAGGCTGTCAACAAAAGAAGTGACAAGTGACTGTAGCCCATGGCGGGGCTGGCAGTGGGGCTCACACAGTGCCTGGGTTGGTGCGGAGGCTGGCTTTATTTAACATCTCCGTTAATTATCTGGAGGAGAAGATAAAGGCTTGCTAATTAAATTCGCAGATTGTACAAAATTGAGAGGTGTTGAGAAGCCCAGTGAGGACAGAGAAATCATTCTGAGAGCCAGGAATACGGACGAGAACGAAAGCGGGGCGCGGTGTGCCAACTGCAGGAGGATTTGACGAGAGGACATTCATCCAGGACATCGGAACTCAGTGGCAGAAACAGCCAGGCTGGGAGAGATGCTCAGCAGGCCTGTGGGTGATGCTGGGCCCCAAATTAGTGACCATTCTGCAGCAAAACGCCCGTGTGCGTGTGCCCGCACTTACAGGCGGCGTTAGCCTGAGATGGGGACGGAGCATCTCACGCCTTGACTCTGCACACGCACACACGCGTGCACACGCCCCTCCATCCTACCACATCTGCAGTGTTTTGTTCTGGGGTGGCAGAGAGTGACAGTGCGTCAGGGCCCCTCGATCTCCCTCTGAACTCCTCTCCTCACGGAGGAAGTGCCTGCCCGCGTGGGGCCCACGGGAATTCCCTGAGCTCACGGTGCTCAGGCGGGCCGGGCCGGGCTGAGCCCCACCCGCGGGGCACCCGCCTTCCTGGGCCCACTCGGCATCTCCACGAGGAAGGACACAGCCACAGTGAGGGTTCGGGAGGCAGAGAGCGAACTGAACCCCCACGGAGGGTAGTCTGTGGTCGATGATGACCTGTGTGGGGGTTCCGGGTTCACGGCCCGAGACCTCCTGAGGACAGCAGGCATGCCCGTGCCCATTTTCAGGGACTGGCAACAGCTTGAGTGGACTGCTGTGTCAAGGCCTGCCCGGGGTGCTGCCTCTCTGTGTCTCTCTTTCTCTGTCTCTCTCACTCATGGAGTAAGTAAATAAATAAACTTAAAAATATCTATGTTACTGGGTCATCAGGGAAGTCATGATATATTTTTGCATAGAAAAACAAAAATACGTCATGAGTTTCCCAGCGACCTAATATTTAGTCTAGTTTTGGCAGCAGGCTGAGGTGACAATTAGCTCAGGCTCCTTTGTGGGTCTCACAGAGGTCCACGCCAGAGTTATAATGTGTCCTGGGTCACAGTGTGAGAGCCGTGGAGCCGTGGGCAGAACTCTGGGATCAGCCCGTCACCACGGCCCAGCACGGCAGGCCAGGGGGTGACAGGATGGGACGGGTTTCTTTCCAGCCCCGCCACCTAATTAGCGCACCAAAGGCAACTGCCCTGTCCGTGTAGGAGGACCAGTGACTCCCCAGTGAGAGGCCGCTCAGGAGCACGGGGCTCTGCAGCCACCCCAGCACGACACTGCTTCTGGGTGACTGCCCACGCTCGGCGGCTCTGGCGCCTTCCAGGTGCCGTTTGGCCGGCCTGGAGCACGAGTGGCCAACCCACAGAGAGGAAGGGCTTTCCCCCTGCCCACCGCGGTGACGGAAGGAACTCCCACACCAGCCAGCACGCGCGGGAGTCCTGGGCTGAATGACGTCCCGCCCAGTTCCTGGCCCAACCCCGCAAGGTGACCTGGGTGGGAAACAGTCTTTGTATATGTGTCAAGTCAGGACGCGCTCACCCTGGAGGAGGGGGCCCTGGCTGCAACGGCTGGTGTCCCTTTAAGAGAAGACGCAGGGACACACGTGGAGGCGGCGGTACGAGAGGAGGGAGGCAGAGACTGGCTGATGGGGCCACCAAGGAGGCACGACGGGGATTGCCCTGGTCGGTGAAGCTGGAAGAGGCATGAAAGCACCCCGCCCTCACCCCCACAGCCCCGGGGCACCGCGGCCCTCTGACACCTCGATCTGGCCTCCAGAGCACCCAGAGGCTACTTCTTGGTTGCTTTAAGCCACCAGAGGCCCCTGAGCCCAGAGCCTTGTACTGGGCACCTGTGTTTGTCCCGTGGGTACCCACGTGTAGGTGACAGGGTCCGGCCTACTGGGCAGACAGGACACTGAAGCCTGCCTTCAGTGTGACCACAAACCCTGCCTTCCGGTGCCAGCATCCCACCCGATTGGCCTCGGAAGCCTGTCTTCCAGCCCCTTCAGACGAGTGACCAGCCCTCGCCGGCCCCTTACTCCTGGGGCCACTGCCCTAGGTGCCATCCCTACCTCCCACTGGACCGCTCAGGCCTGCTGGTGCCCTCACCGCTCACTGCGTGTCATGAGCTGAACAAATCTTCACGAGTGCAGAGCTGCTCAGTCCCCGCTCAGATTCCTCCATAGCCTTGGCGCTCATCCTGGAGGAGGGGCCCAAGGGGGCTCAGCTTCCTCTGGGCTCGCTCCCGGCTCTGATGGTGGGATGCTCACACAGGCTCTGCCCCAATCTGGACTTGCAGGCCACAGGTCGGGGGCGGCAGGCCCGGCAGACTGTGCAACTGCATGGGGGCGAGGAGGGCACGCTGGCACCAGCCCCTGACAGCCACCAGGTCTCCTCTTCCAGAGAGGGCCGGGCTGACTTAGAGGGGAACTGGAGGTGGTCAACCCTGCCGGGCCGGAGGACCGCGCTGGCAGGGTGTTGTAGAACCAGGACCGCCCAGTGCCCGGGTGAAGAGCGAGTGTGGCCGCCCCCACTCCCACTCCGTGCCCAAAGAGAAGAGGACGTGGGACACCCAGGAGTGAAGGTGCCTGGGCCGAGGGCTGGGCCAAGCCAAGGGGCTGGACCTTCCTTAGCAGAACTGCTGGCCTCAGGAAAGGACATGGCAGGACTCGCCGGTGACCTGCCTCCGTGCGAGAGAGGACAGGCTGCCAGGGCAGGGCGCCCATCTCGCTGGTCCTCATGCCCGGCCCGGCTGCTCAGGAGCAGGGGGGCATTCTAGCGGCCCTGCCAGGAGCCGGAAAGCTCCGGAGAGACGGCTTCAGCAATTGTGGGTGACACTCCCCGAGGCTATTGGGTGCTCACTTCATTGGCAAATTCTCACCTTTTTTTTATTGTTTGCCTTTACTCTGTGGATGTGTCTAAATTCGAGCCACCCAGCAGTGGGGGAATGCGGAGGCCTCCTCGCTCCTTGAAACGATTTCTCACAAAGCTCAGGAAGCCTGCTGCAGGGGCTGCGGCTTCTCGGAAGAGGCGAGAATCCATGGCATTGAGGAATACCGGCATTAGAGGCAGAACAAAAGAATGAAAGCCACGAACAGATGGGTGGGTGTTCAGCGAGGCTCGCGATCGCGTGAACGGAGCAGGCTGCGCCCTCCCCTCTTTTTGTTTTTGATGCATCAGGGTATGATATGATATGATATGACAGAACATGTCAAAAATTTAGGGGAAAATAAAACCCTGGTTTTTTTGAAACATCAAACTATTGCTATCAATAGGAACAGCAACTGTTCAAAAATTTGTTTCAGAACTGCCAAGAAGTGAACGTTCGTGGAAAAAAAAAAGTATTTTTCCCTGCTGTTTGCGAGGTGGACACAAATGCAAACGGTAGGAGGTTGACAACTTGACACATGTCTAATAAATCTAAGGCATAAAAAGTCAACAATTCACTGCTCAAGAACGCATTACCGGAATGAAAAGTGCTACGCAAAGAAAGAATCACCATTAAAAAATAGATTTTCGGAATTCAGTAAGTAATTTAGCCCTTGGAGCGCCAGTCTTCAAAACAAGGAAGCTTTTTCTTTCTCTCTGTAAGAGAGAGCGAGGGAGAGGGGGGCGATGTCTCACTCGGAGTGGAGGGGCCTGCTGCATTCGGAATGAACCAGGTGAGGGGACGGCCCCAGCCAGCAGATGTGAGCGGCTCGGAGCGGTGACAGGGGTCAGAGTGCGCAGCCTCCCATCCGGGCGGCTCTGAAGCTGGCGCGGCAGTGGCTTGAGTTTGACAAGGGCCACTTAGGGAAGTCGCAGACCACAGTCAATGCCACGCGGGCTTGGCCATCAGCAGCACGTCTGCTCTGGCCAAGAGGACGGCCACTGGGAGCTGCGTCTGGGCTCTCAGCACTCGGACAGGATGGGGCGGCAGAGGGACCCAGGCGGGGCTGCCAGCGCCTGCCGAGTGGCTCAGGAGCGAAGAGAAACAATGGATCACATTCTTAATATCGAAATAATTAAGGGTTTTGCTTTAGCCATCCTTTCCACAGCCCCGAACGATCGTGTCCCCACCATGATGAGTATGGTGTGGAAGACGACCGTAAATGAATGTGAAAACGAACGGCGCTCCTCATACATGACTCGTATAAGCAAAAATATCAGCATTAAAGTTATTAATCCTAATTTGTGCCACGGAACAAAATCTGAATCTTTCTGAATTAGAGGAATATAGACGTACAGCTCTGGGTAGCATCCCCGTGCAGTCCAGAAAACTGACATAGTCTCTCCAATTTATGGGGAAATTGACATAATTTTGCAAAAATGCAAAACCATTTGTGAACTGGGTTTTGCATAATGGGATTAATTTGGTTGACTGTCATATCCACTGTGCTGCAAAGTGCAAGTTAATCACAACATCAGGCTGAGACTTTTTAGGGAAGAAAGAGAAAGGGAGAAAGAAAGGAAAGGTGTTTTTTCTTCTCTCTCTTTCCATTAAGAGGAAACTCCCAGTTTTCTAGATTTCAAGCACCTTCGGCAGCTCGAGGAAGCAACGCCAGACGGATTCTGCCTCGGACGCTGTCGTGAACCACGCGGGACTGGCCATTCTCCAGTGAGCGAAATCAACAGCTTTCATAGGAGCATGAAAAATTGCTTCCAAGGAAGGTCCGTACTTCGCGCTCTCACGACGTTGCTGAGGCTGTATTGCATAAGTCTCGCCGCTGCACTCAGTTACTTAACCTGAGCGTGATGAGCCCTCTTTCTACCAATAAACAGGAGCCTGAGCGTCCCGAGAAGGCCCAGTATGTGACCATGCTAGTCAAAAATGCTGCTTGTGCATGGTAACACAGAGCCCGCGTCTCGGCTTTACACGCAGCGTTTCTCTCTCGCTATGGGGTCAGTCCGAGGACTACTGCTCGTGGTCACTAGAGCCCAGTGGACAGACTCCAGCAGACATGGACCTGGGTCTGGGCAGGAGGCACAGTGAGCACCCAGCTGGAGGCTCCCCCTGCAGAAGACACTTCCCTTGTCACCACGCGTCCTTGCCCCTTGCTGTTGGGGACAACCAGGTGTGTGAGCTGACCTCATGACTGCCAGTCACCCTGCAGGAACGTCTCTGCCCTCCTCCACCACTCCAAGGACTGACAGAAAGAGCATTCTCATTTCGCCTTCCCCAGACAGTGCGACAGGTGCAATGGGGGTGAGCTTCCCCAGCAATGAGGACCTCAAGACGGGGCAGTGTTTGGCCTTGGACCCACTCAAGCCAACAGTGATGGCGCTGGCAGTCCTGGTGGCCCGGGGCAAGGCATTTATACTTGGGTCAGCAGCTCCAGCCCAGCATGGTTCCAAGGGCCCCCTTAGCATGCCCTGCATTTCCAAGGTCACACGCAGGTCATCTATGCCAGTGTGCATTGTTTTAAAACATTAATTATTTGTTTTTATTTATTATTTGTTTAATTTTATTTATTTATTTTTTCACTTGACCATAGGGAGAGAGAAAGTGAGAGAGCAAGCCACCAGGTCCAGGACTCGAACTGTGGTCGGGCATATGAGAGTCCAGCACCTCAATCGCTGCAACATCTGCTGGCCCTGCCAGCATGAATTTTAAATACAACAATGCATTCTAGAGTCAGGGAGACGTGGGCTGGGTCTCAGTCTGAAATGCGTAGCAGTGTCGCCTTGACATGTCACATGACCTCTGCCAGCCTGCCTTGGCGTCTGTGAGTTATTAGAGGGTTGGGGAGGGAGTGTCTGAAAAGTACCCAGTAGGTGAAGCCTGCTCAGTGAAAGGCTCCTCCTGCCACTAGCACAGTCACACCCAGCTCTGCTGGGAGGGCAGGACGTGCTACTCCATCACCTGGACACCTGGAAGCCACTCGGCAGATCACCATTCACTTAGTGGCCTTTTCAGTCCCCTGCCCTGCCACAGCTGGCTTATCCAGGAGGATTGGTCAGGACGCTCGTTCTCCTAAGGGTGTAAACTCAGGCCAGGCCCTGCAGGAGTCACATCGCTTTAGTGGCATGCCCTCGGGAGGTGGTGAGCAGTTCTGCAGGGGTGCCTAGGAGGGGCCGCGCTGGCTCCCAAGGCCGTGCCAGCTGTGGGTGGCCAGTGCGCCTCAGGGATCCTCCCCCAGGGACAGGGCGAGCTCTAGCCGTCCGGGACAGGCGAAGAGGCAACACTGATGGGGTAATGGTGAGAAGCCGCCTCTCCCTTACCATGCCCTGCCTGCCTCTTTTCCTGGGAGTGGGAGCAGGGGGAGGGAGGAGGAGCCCCTCCCTGGTATTTCCGCCTGCCCCATGCCACCTGCACAGCTTGGGCGGCCACGGTCAGCTGCAGGATGGGGGTCTTCGTGGCACACGTGCCTTCTGGAGGTCAGCAGCTCAGGAGTGACCAGACTGGACCCAAGGCCTTCAGACTCCAATAGCCTCAGTGAGCGTCAGGGAAACTGTCCAGGACGAAGCAGGACACGGCCGTGAAGAGGAGACAGGCGAGAGGGAGGTGCCCCTGCCCACACCCACCACGCCAGGCAGGAATCCGTGCCCGAGCGCCTGGCCTCCACCCCAGTCTTGGTGGAGCCCTGGGCTGTTTCCAGGCACGGAGGACCACCGTGCTCAGCTGCCCCCGCAGGAAAAGCAACTCGAGCAAAGAAGGACGTCACTGAGCAGACACACCGTTTACGGACAAAGCTCCACGTCTGGCTTCCGAGTAGCAAGACTGAAGGCCCCTCTCCTGGAGGTACTGAAGGTGAGATGGAATGTGGAGCGAGTGGTCTGACCTGAGCACGGCCTCTGCTGTGGCAAGGACATGGGTGTGACTGGAGTGGGTGGCCCACCCACAACCACACCAGGCACAGTGGCAGGTGGGTTCTCTGGATAGGGACTGAGCTGACGGAACCCCAGGAAGTCTGAGTGCTCAGAGTGCTCACAGGGGCCCCTGGTGGATGGACATTCACTCAGGGTGGACTTCAAGATGGAAAGGCCTGGCAGTTACTTGGGAACCTGTGGTGAGCTGAAGCCACTCAAGTGGCCCTCTTGGAAAGGGTGCCTTGCTTTCCTGACTGCACAGAAGCCTGGTGGAGGGCTCCAGCCTCCATCCCACCGAAGGCTTCCTGTCAAGTCATCCTTACAGGAGAGACGCACTTAGCATCCCTCTAGGGGGCACCCTGTCGAGGGTTCAGACCAGCGCCCTCTGCTCAAGTGCACTTCACTTGAGCCACAGACCCTACATGGGCTCCCGAAAGGTGTATGATCAATGGAGCTTCGCAGGAGCTGGGGTGCCCTGCAGGAGCTGGGGTAGTCTGTAGAAGCTGGGGTGGCCTGCAGGAGCTGGGGTGCCCTGCAGGAGCTGGGGTAGTCTGTAGAAGCTGGGGTGGTCTGCAGGAGCTGGGGTGCCCTGCAGGAGCTGGGGTGCCCTGTAGGAGCTGGGGTGGTCTGCAGGAGCTGGGGTGGTCTGCAGGAGCTGGGGTGGTCTGCAGGAGCTGGGGTGGTCTGCAGGAGCTGGGGTGCCCTGCAGGAGCTGGGGTGCCCTGTAGGAGCTGGGGTGGTCTGCAGGAGCTGGGGTGGTCTGCAGGAGCTGGGGTGGTCTGCAGGAGCTGGGGTGGTCTGCAGGAGCTGGGGTGCCCTGCAGGAGCTGGGGTGCCCTGTAGAAGCTGGGGTGGCCTGCAGGAGCTGGGGTGCCCTGTAGGAGCTGGGGTGGTCTGCAGGAGCTGGGGTGGTCTGCAGGAACCAGGGTCACAAATGAAGCCACTGACTGCTGTGAGAACATGGAGGTTTAGCCCCTTAGGGAGTTTCCCAACACCATTCCAGCCTCAGAAATGGCTTTTCTCCAACAAAATCTCAGGGTCCAGATTTTTTTAGAGTTTTTTTTCCCTAGGTCATGTGCATTCTAGAGAGAGGGAGAGAGAGAGAAAGAGAAAGATGGAGAGAATGTGAGAATTCACCCCCCGGAGGGTGGCCACGCCTCAATCCCTTCTCTTCCATTCTCCTCCCAGGATCTTGGGGCCAGCAGAGGGTGTAGCAGTTAGGTCGCTGGACTTCCACACAGGCCACAGTGGTTTGAGTACCAAATCCAGTGGGTTGAAACTCATGTCGAATGTTTGAAATCAGGAGAGGAGACAGGCCCAAGCAGGGGTTAGGCCCTAGCTCTGCTGCTCCTGTTAGATGCACCTGCTGCTCCCGCCCGGATAGTGGGCGTTGTCTGGGTTTGTGATCAGGAAGAAGTGGGGGCAGATTTTGATAGATCTCTAGCAGTTTCCATCCCAGAACCCATCTCTCTTGGTACCTAAAAAATGGAGAGGGAAGACATGTGTGGGACACAGAAATGGTTCATCACTTGTTGTTGATAACATGTATAGTATTCTCAGCTGGAGCGGTATGAGAAGTATTTCACGGTGGCTAAATTCTCTCTACAAACTAATTGATGTATATGTGATTGAATGCATAAAGTAATAGTAATAATAATCACTAAAAAATGGTACCAATTGAACTTACTTCTAACTTTATTTTTATTTATTTATTTTTTAGGTTTTTGCCCTAGGGCACTTGAGCTCACTGGAGAGAGACAGAGAGAGGGAGAGTGAGAAATCACCCCAGGGGGATGGCCATGCTATAATGTCTTCTCCTCCATTCTCCTCTCGGGATTTTGTACCTGATGTGATTCTCAAGCAACCAGGTCTGGGACTCAAACCACTGTCAACCATGTGCAGGGTGCCTTAAGCACCATGCCACCTGCTGGCTTCTCCTACCTTTATTTTAAATTCAGATTGTGTTAAGTATCGTCATCTATTTTACACTGGAACAAATGCTCCCCGACGCCACCTCAGGAAGGTCCTGACACGTAGACTAAGCTTTAAGAAGTGCTGGTGTCTGGGTTTTGCCCCAGAGACCCTGTGACTGGTCAGCTGTAACTAAACACGCAGCCCTGCCAAGCCCCAGCCCAGTAGCAGAGAGCACCCTTAGTGCCAGGTCCTGGTGCTAATCCCTCCTTTCGGTGAAGGGAGCCAATTCCGTGCAGTGCTTGACTCTGGGCTGAGAGCAGCCCAGAGCGGCCTGCGGTACCAGAGGGAAAGAGCACGTTAGCACAGACACGGAATGGCACTGTGCCACGTACTGGGCGCGTCAGGGACACGGGGCCAGGGACTGAGCTCCTGGCTAAGGGAGACAGCCCAAAGGTAAGGTAAGCCCACCCAGTTATAAGTAAGAGGCAGTAAGTGAAGGAATGGAGGCGCAGAGACAAACCCTTGCTCAGGGTTCGAAATAACGTGTGCATTACCTGCCTTGGGGTGCGCCCAATGCCCATCCTTCAGTGTGGGCTCCTTGGAGCGACTCCTTCCAGCAAGTTCAGTGAAAGTGGGGGAAAGGGCAGCTTCACGGGGGAGAGGCCAACAGACACCACTCAGCCAGGCGATCGAGTTTAACGTTGGCCACCTGCCGTGTGGGCTGCGTGCCCCGTGGCATGGTGTGGTGTGAGTGGCCCCTGGCTGTGTGGTCTTCCTCCCCCAAGGGCAGCCATGCAGTTAACCCTGAGAAAATGACCAGGCAAACCCCTGGAGAGATGGTCAGCAAAACTGCTCTGACCTCAAAACTGTCACGGTCATGGGACCAGCAGTTAGCGTAATGGCTATGTTGCTGGACTTCCACGTAGTCGACCACGGTTCGCGTCCCAGACCCGGTGGCTTAAAACTCATGCTGGGCGCGTGTGCGGGTGTGCCCAAGATCCCGAGAGGAGAACGGAGGAGAAGGGATTGCGGCATGGCCATCCCCCCTGGGGGGTGATTTCTCACTTTCTGTCTCTCTGTCTCTCTCTGTCTGTCTGGTGAGTGCACGTGCCCTATAGCAAAAACCTCTCAAAAAAAAAAAAAAAAAAAAAAAAACTGTCACGGTCGTGAACACAGGGAGTCTGGAGAGACAGTCACAGCCTAGAGGGGCCTCAGGAGACACGCGTGCTGTGACATGGATCCGGAGACAGGAAGTGGACTTTAGGTAAGAGTGAAGGAAGGCTGACTTAACGGCTTCAGGTCATAACTGCAAACCGGTATCATTTCGTTCATGGTGACGAGAGGGGAACGGTGTGGGCGGGGACCTCCGCACTTGTTTTTAAGCTAAAGGTTAGGAGGAATGGCTTGGGTGGGGCTGGAGGCAGAGAATACCGTACCGGAGACTGGCGGTGGTCCCACCGTGTGAAAGCACGTGGGCCATCACTAGGCCCTTTGCTGGAACCATCTGAATCAGAGTAGAAAGTGCTCGCTCGGGGGCCAGAGGGCTGTGCGGGGGACCCGATGCTGGGGACCAGTGGCCTCTCAGGCCCAGCAGCTCCCACTGGTCATGACGGGACCTGCAGGAAGGCTTCCTTTGTGCAGGGCTTCCCTGCAGGTGAGGGCGGAGGCCCGGTTTCTCTGCACTTCCGTCCTAACCCAGGAGACCATACAGAATGATGCTGTCCTGAGGCCTCGCCCTGCTGGGGCACAGATGAACTCAGCTCTGTCTCCGGCTCCTGTCCCAGAGCACTGGCCCCAGAAGCCAGCTGAAGCTGGAATCGGCTGCCCACAGCCAGGCATAGGCCACCAGACGAGGCACGTGGTGGCCAAGCCCAGTGCTGCCCGAGCCTGGGGTGGGGCACTGGGGTTCCTGGGGAGGCCGCCCTGCCCTTCCAGTCCGCCTCCACCTCCCAGTCGTAGCAGCCTGGCCAGGTGGAGAGTGTTTGGTGCCACTGTCCCGCGTACCAAGAAGGGCCCTTGGGAGGGAGGTCCTCACTGAACTTGAACCAGCCCCTCCAGTCTCCTCTAGAAGGTCTTTGCAAATGATAGGCTGGGCAGATAATGGGCTGTCATCGAGGGGCCAGATGGACACTCGGTCTGGGCAGGCCATCCTACTGGGTCCTCCTAGGACAGGACAGAAGCCAGGAACGCCAGCCTGCACTCACCTCCGACAGCCCATGCTGGCGGAGCGGGGACGTGTTGCTAGGAGACCACAGGGAGAGGTTCACGAGCTCGCATAGCGCAACGTAACAATAAATAATGGTTAACATGATAATAAATAAACAAATAACAATAATTATAACGTGCCCCAAGTCTGCTGTTTCTCCAAAATTAATTTATGATGAATTACGACTCAAATTCCTTGGAACATGATGGTGGGAAGAGGAGAGGGGGCTCTTAGATCCCCCATGAGGCCCAGAGTGGGGTTAAAGATGGTCTCCCCAGCAGACCTCAGCTGGCCTTGGCGAGCCCAGACCGGTGCCCCGAGAGGCTTCTCCTGCCTCTCCAGCCCTCACCTCTTCTCCCCTGCCTGGTGCAGTTAAGTTTTTCAGATACTTCACTTGCATTTCTAATTCAGTTATTCTTCTGAAATTTATTCAAAGGATTTATGCTTATGAAATTATAATATAATGCCGCCTATATGCCAATGAGCTGGAGGCAAAGAAAATAATTTTCTTCAATTTACAGTTATGAGGCTGGAGGAAAATGATGCCTTCTTATCACCTCTTTCTCTTTGTGTGTCTCGGTATTTTTTAAGTCTTCAGAGGCAGGGGCTGCTGATGAATCCTTAAGCAGATCACACTGATAATTGTATTTCAGACCTGTCAGCTCCGCGAAGACTGTCCACCGCCAGTCTCCACTCACTGGAGCTCTTCGTGTCACCCCGTCTTTCCCAGGAACTCAGCCCTCAAGAAAGCCAGCTCGCCAGGGCTACTATGAAATCGCCCTAGAGGATGATTAGATGGAAGGGAAATTTATGGGCGACACTTCGTAACAATTAATCAGGAACTGTTGATGAAGTTTAGTTGGTTCTTTTATTTCTGGGCCAAAATGTATGTCCATATACATGTATGTGTATGTATATATAATCATAATCATATTCAGCCCTTGTTCCAATTGTCAGAGGGCTCATTTTGTCACTCTGTTTGATTAATGAACCGTTTGGAGTCCCCAAAAAGTCCTAGTAATACAAATAAAAAGAATCATAAATATTGAATGAGCTCATGGCACAGTTAACCTTGACTACATTTTGGGACATTCTTAGAGAAACTTCGCTCTACAGAAAATAAATTGCTGCAAGGATTAAAAAAATATGCGCACTCATACCCAACTGGAGAGTTTGGAGAATGTCCCCTCTCTCACCTTGTCACTCTTACTAATCTGTCATGATTAATTAATTTAGGTAGCTTTACAATCGGGTCAGCACAGAGCCTGGTGTGGCCTGTTGCACTGCTGGGCCTGGGCCTGGTGCGGGAAGGGGATGTGGCAGCGGAGGAGGGCCCAGAGCTGATGGGGATGTGTTCTGACCCCCTTGGCACTACCCTAGGGTGGTGTGTCAGGAGCTGCTCAGACGATCCCTTGGGGCGAGAGCCTGGGGGCAGCGGGGAGCCGAAAGGTGCTTGTCCAGGGCCTGGGGGGGGGGGGTGTTCTCAGGTTGAACACACTGGGCTTCTTCAGGCTAAGACTCTGCCTTGCCACTCAGGAGCCTTCCTGACACCCCTTCGCATTTCTTCCTTTTTTATTTGCTGGAGCGTATGTGCACTTGCCAGAGAGACAGAGAGAGAAGAGAGAGATAGCACCCCCAGTGGGGCGTGGTCACACTGCAATCCCTTCTCCATTTCTCCATCCTTTGGAGATTTAGAGCATGCGCCAACATGGCCCTGGCATGTTTTTCAAACTGCTGGGGCCTGGACTTGAACCATGCAGTCATCAGAATGCATCGTGCTCCCATAACCACAAGCCCATGAGGCTGGGCCCCCGCAAATTTCTGATTCCAGATTTGATAGTCATTTGCAACAACAAAAAATGGACTCTAACTAGGCTGTAATGATTTGCAATTTTTTTTTTAGAGTTTTTTGCTATAGAGCATGTGCGCTCGCCAGAAAGACAGAGAGAGACAGAGAGACGGAAGGCGAGAAATCACCCCCCCAGGGGGGATGGCCACACTGCAATCCCTTCTCCTTCATTCTCCTCTTGGGATCTTGGGCACGCACGCACACGCGCCCAGCCTGAGTTTAAGCCACCGGGTCCAGGATTCGAACTGTGGTCGACTACATGGGAGTCCAGTGACGTAGCCATTACGCCAACTGCTGGTCCCATTTTGGAATTTTTAAGTTGAACATCCTGCCTGATGGTTAAGAGAGAGATTTGAGGGTAAGGCAGACTGGGAGTTGGGGTCTCCTTCTGCAGTATGAGAACTTGGCCACTCACTGATTTTCCCAGTCAGTTTTCTTATCTGTAAAATGGGTGTTCCTCACAGGACTGCTATAGGGATGATGCAAAATGATTAGAAGAAAAGGCTTGCAGAGTCCGCATATGGAGAAAAGCTCTGTAGTGGGTGGAGCTGCACCCTCAGTACGTGTGGAGTCTCACCCGTGGCACTGGTGACCGTGAGCTGCTGGGCTTTGCAGATGTGCTCGATCTAAATGAAGTCACAGCAAATGAGTCCGACCTAATCCAGTCACTGGTGTCCTTACAGGAAGAGACAAAGCTAGACAGGGGCCCACAGGAGAGGGCCGCGTGAAGACAGAGGCACTGGAGTGAGGCAGCTACGCTCCGGGAAAAGCCAAGGGTTTCTGGAATCCGTCAGGAGCTGCGAGAAGCAAGGCAGGATTCTTCTCTGGGGCCCATGCTGGGAGTGTGGGTGCCCTACACCCCGATTTGGGACTTCCAGCCTCCAGAACCACGAGAAAACATGTTTCCATGGTCTTAAGTCAGCCAGTGAGAGGGACTTGGCTCTGGTGGCCCCAGGAAGCTGCATGCTGTGTTCACTGCCACTTAACGGTGAGGGCTGAGGAGCACGGTGGGCCGGGCCCTGGGTCTGATGCGTGACACTCCTTCCCCTGCTCAGCTGCCCTGCCCTTGGGCTCACTCTAGGGCCAGCCACTTCCCGCTGCTGGTGCCAGGACACTGCCGCTGCCTCCCGGGGAGCCCCCGTGGCTCAGTCGTTCAGCAGGACACGGCGACCACTCCTGAAGTCGCTCCGACGTTGGTCTCACAGCCAAGACTGGGCAGAGGCAAAGCTGCCCGTGACTCGGGCAACAGTGAGCCATTCCATCTTACTGGTATATGCTGCCTTCTCTAAAGTTACACTGCTATTTCTACATAAAAGCAAAATTCTGAAGTTAAGAACTAAACACAAAGACATTACAAGAAAGTTACTAATTCCAAAATAAGGAACCTCACATCATACACAGATATGTCGGGGGTTGCAGGTGGACACATGTCTGTCATACACATCTTACGTTCCTGCTGACTTTAACGGGACATTCGAGAACCTACTTCCTCCCAGAGAAAACTGCTGGCCCTATCACACTAAGAATCCTCTCAGTCCTGCCATCTACTTTGTCATTGTAGAGCCACATGTTCTAGCCCTATCTCTGCTCCAGGGCCTTCTAGGAGGCCGTCACAGGTTACCACCTTCTGCCAAAGGCTTCCCCAGGCCTGCTGGGTGTGGGAAGAACACCGCCCAGACTCTGACTCAGGACTCTCCCAGTGGCTGAGACAGCGGATGGAGGGGCTGGCTCTGTTGGAATCCCCTCGGTGGAGAAAGCCCAGGACCTTCTGCTTGGGCCACTGAAGTTCTATCTTGACTCTGGTCTCCCTGGTAGAGCAATTCCAGGTAGGAGGCTGCGGAGGAGTGGGCAGGCTGGAAGGAGACCCGGGTGGTGGCATCACCAAACGTGATATCTAGAAGAGGGGCCTGGGGTCAGGTAATGGTGCTGCTGGGCCACGTGGGAAGGTCGCTAGGCTCGCGACCTGGGGCCTCATGGGGTAGGCCAGGTTCGTGTGCATGCTGCAGGTCACAGGATGGCACTTTGTACGAGGTTAGGGCCTTAGACACAGAGGGAGGGGGACAGGGACTTCCAGATTCACCCCCAAATAAGGTTCTAAGCTCCTGCTGATGCTCTCACACAAAGTGGAGACGGCCTCTTCATTGCATCCAGTCCAGGCTAAAGCAGGGCCTGCCATGGAACTGCAGCTCCCCAAAGAGAGGGTGCTGGGGAGACCCCCAGCCCACTCCCCACTCCTGAGAGCACATGAGCCCACGCCGACTCGAGGCGCTGCCGACGGCAGCGCAGATGGCTAAATGCCCACCCTTGCAAACACACTCATGATTATGGATTACTTGGAGGTCGCAGAAAACCATGTGGAGACGAGGAGCAGCTACCAAGTGGTCACAGGCTTCCGCGCTGCTCTTGAGAGAGAAACACTGTGAGCGACTTAGCCCACTTCCTTCCAGGTTCTTTTTCAATGCACATGTGGTTTACAAAAATCAGTGTCATGCTGAACACACTGTGTTGTAACCAGAGCTTCATCATCGACAGTGCATGGGGAAGAGTTTTAAGCAACTTTTAATGAATACTTATATACTCTTAGACAGAGATACACTGTAACTTCTCTGCTGTGAGTTACACCGGGAAAGCTTCGGACACAGATACGGTGTCCTCGCTGATAGGTTGCCTTTGGATTTCTAGAAATGGCTTTCATGTGTTAAAAGCCATATGTGTTCCAAAGGTGCATGTTCCCTGCTGTCAGCTGCTCTGCGGAAGGTTTGTATCGCCCTCTTCCTGCCCAGCCAGAGACCCAGCCTCAGTGAGAGCTACGACTCCAGCCCACCGGCCAGCTCTGGGGCTGGATGTGCAGAGACAAGTGGTGTGTGATGAGAGCGCTAAGGTGTGGGGAGGCTCTTGCACGTCTCCATAAATCAAAGCATGGAAGCTCACGATGTGCAGGCAGAATACTTGAAGAGCAATCTACTCTTTAGATAATTCAGAATTCCATGACAGACCCTGAAAATATGATTGAGGAGAACATTCTTCTAGGTCGATAAGACAAAGGCAATGTATTATTTTTTCCGTATTGTCTGTGTGTGTGGGGGGGGGGGAGGGCAGGGCATGGGCGATGGATGCAGGTTGGGAAAGAAAGTGGCGGACAGAGAAACAGACAGCTCGGAAACTGTCTCCACCAGGTAGCAGCGTGGACAGCCTCAGTGCCTGCTTGACACAGAAGGCGGACCTGGAAGGGGAGCTGGCGTCAACTCTCAGATAAAGACAGGGGAGTCATGAAAGTGGATAGCTCACCCACTGTCCCGTCTGGTAACACAGTCCCCACTAGGAGTCACTTCTCCTTTCTTGCCCTGCAATCATTGTCTCCCCGCGTGCACCCCCAGACGAACAACTGCTAGAATATGAAATTGACGAGGTCCACACATTCTTTTTACAGAGATGTAATTACTTTTATTGAGTTGAATAATTTTTAAAAGAATTTACCTGATCGTGTGGCATGATAGAGATCTAATCCAGGCATTGTCAATGACTTTGCCCCAATCTTTGGTGGAAGCACAGGTGGCATGAACGCCGGGTCCTGCTGTGGAGGGTGCTGTGTGTTACGAGCACAGAACCAGGCAGCCACTTCTGGGCGGTGTCACCTTGGGCTAGTCCCCCTTGCTGGGCCCGTCTCCCCCTCTGTAACTGAGGCATGACAACCAGGCAGCCACTTCTGGGCGGTGTCACCTTGGGCTAGTCCCCCTTGCTGGGCCCGTCTCCCCCTCTGTAACTGAGGCATGACTGTCCGTTTTCTGTGTCTCCTTGACTGGCCACGGGATGTCCAGCTAGCTGGCCCAGCATTATTTCTGGTGTGGCTGGGAGGCTGCTCCTGGGTGAAGCAAGCGTTTGAATCTGAATCAGTAGACTGAGTAGGCAGATGGCCTGCTGGTGGGCGTGGGCGTCACCCCACTCCTCGAAGACCTGAGCAGGACAGAGAAAGCAGAGGAAGTTGCATTTTCCCTCTCTGCCCGGCTGCCTTGAGCTCCTCCTGCCCTCAGACTGAGATGTACGCTGTGACTCTCCTGGGACTCAGGCCTTCAATCTAAAGCCCAAACTGGCCACCGGCTCTCCTGGGTCTCCAGACTATAGATAGCAACTGAGACCATGTGACCGTGTGAGCCAATTCCTCGTTCTCTCTGTGCACACAGTATCGGAGCACCTCCACGAAGCTGGGAGGGAATAGTAGGCTCTCCAGTGTCAAGTACTTAAAACACTGCCTGGTGGGGCCAGCAGGTGGCATGGTGGTTCAGGTGCTGGACTCCCACATGGCCAACTGCAGTTTGAGACCTGGTGACTTGCTTTCTCATTTTCTCTCTCTCTCTCTTCTCTCTCTGGTGAATGCATGTGTCCTGTAGCAAATTAAAAAATAATATTAATAAATAATATTACATGAATAATTCTTAAAAACAATGTCTAGTGCATATTAAGTGCTATTAGAGATATTTGCTATAGGGTGCATGTGCTTGACAGAGAGAGAGAGTGAGAAATCACCCCCCAGGGTGGATGGCCATGCTGCAATCCCTTCTTCTCCATTGTCCTCTTGGGATTTTGGGCATGCATGCACACACCAGATGTGTTTTTCATGCCACCAAGTCTGGGATTTGAACTGTTGTTGGCCACGTGGAATCTGGGTTCCCTTAACCACCAGCTGCGGGGCTGACCCGAGCATCTGCCACCGTCAGCATTTGTAATAGTCATGCGACTTCAGAACCAGCCCATGCAGTAGACTTATTTACACCCCCTACATTTTTAAGTTGAAGCCCTCACCCCAGTGTATTTGAGATAGGGCCTGGGAGGAGGTGACAAAAGTTAAACAAGGTCATCGGGGTGGGACCCTGATAGGATAGGGCTGGCGACTTTGTAGGGAGAGAGCTCTCTTTCCCCCATGTGTGGACAGAGTCAGAAGGCATCGTCTGTGAGTCAGGAAGAGGGCCCTCACCAGAACGCAGCCCGCTGCCACCCTGACTTCCGACTTCTAGCCTCCAGAAGTATGAGAGAATAAATTTCTGTTGTTTAAGCCACGCAGTCTGATGTTTTGTGATAGCAGCCCAAGTTGACCAATTCGGTCCACTTACGAGATAGACTGCTCTTTAAACTCCCAGCCAGAGACACACCATGCTCACTGCTCTCCATGTACGCACAGAACGGACAGGCAACAAACTGTGGGACAGAGGGATGGATCGGGGACAGTAGGCAAGCCACGCCATTGCCCCATTAGCCCTCCTTTGGGCTTTGCCTGTGGTAGGTTTTCAGAGGGCCATGATGGTGTCCCGCAGTAACTGTGGCTCGCCATCCGGCGCACACATCTGAGCACCAGGTGTCTGCCTGTGAACGGCTGACCTCACTATTGGAAGACTCTGTCTGAGAATTTGCACACTTGCCAAAATGTATTTGAAACCCTCAGGTCAGCACTCGGCACTCTCATGGTCACTGGCAGATATGCGCAAGACAGCGGAACACCAGGTTGCCTGGTGCTCACGCTCCCGGCTGCAGCCACGCAGTGACACCCTGCCTTCTTGTTCCAGCTCTTACTGCAAACACGCGGCCTTTGTGTGTTCTTCCATCAGCATGTCACTGGCGTCTGTGAGCGACTGGTGTGTTGTCTAGTGTCCTAAGCACACGGAGACTGTGGCAGCATCATAGAGAAATCTGTGCATTGGGCCAGCTCCGTTCAGGCCAGAGCAATGGTGCTGATGGTGAGCGCCATATCGAACCAGCCATGTATCCTTAAGAAGGTGTCTTAGAGAAGAAGGCTGACTTCTCCATGGGAGCTGAGAACCAGTGCCTTGAAGGACTAAGAGTAATGAAGATTTTCTGCTGCAATGCCATCCTCCAGACCCCATTCTCAAGTGGAGAGGCAAAGTGCAGGCCTTCAGAAGAAGACCGACTCCTCCATTAGAGCTGAGAACTTGTGCTTTCCATGCCACGTGGTTTATAATTTTTGCTTTTTTAAAAAAATACTAATTTTTTCCTTTTTTCTCTCACTCTCTCTCTTTCTCTGTTTCCTTATCCTTTTTCTTTTACCTTCATCACTTTGCTGCTCAGCCTCCATGCACTGAGTGTCTAGACAGGTCTAAGTGAACCGTAGCCAAGCATCTGGATACTATTAGTGTCAACATAGTCCTCAATTCCTACTGAATCTGCCACATGAAGGGAGAAAAATGGAACAACAAATAGATGGCAGATCACCTCCTCCTGCATGCCTCTGAATGCTCAGATTGAACTTCTAGAAATGAAGAGGAAATGTATAAGCCATCAGATGACCAGAAATCACCACAGAGGCACAAGAAATATGAGAAACCAAGAAAATACCTCTCCCCCAAGGGAAAAGAATAACTCCTCTTCATCCACAGACAGTTCAATGAAACTCATGGAGATGTCTGATAAAGAAGTTAGAATATTCACAGTGACAAAGCTAGCAGAGATGCAAGAGAAGAGAGACAATGAACTCCAGAAGAGGAAGGAGAAAAGAGACAATGAATTCCAGGAGGTGAGAAAGTTCTTGCCTGATCTGAAAGAGGAAATACCATAAAAAAGAATCAAATGGAACTCACAGAGTTGAAGACTGGAATACAGGAAATCAGAATCTCTCTTGAAAGTATTAAAAACAGGCTAGATCATACAGAAGATAAAATCTTAGATGTAGAAGACAGAATCGCTAGCTTAGAAAAAAAAAAAACATGAACACTGAGAAAACTGCCAAAAAAGATGAGAACAATATACAAGAAATACTAGATACCATCAAACATCCAAACATCTGTATAATTGATATCCCAGAAGGTGAAGAGACTAATAGGGGCATTGATAATCTATTCCATGAAATCTTGCAAGAAAACTTTCCAAACCTAGAGAGGCATTCAAAGATCCAGACCCAAGAAATACAAAGGACCACAAATAGAATCAACTCAGCATCTTCTCCAAGACACATCATAGCCAGATTGACCAAAACCACAGACAAAGGCAAGATACTAAGACTGGCAAGAGAGAAATATCAAGTTATCTACAAAGGATATCCCATCAGGCTAACAGCAACTCTCTCATTAGAAAGAATGCGAGCAAGGAAAGAATAGGAAAATATATTCAAAGTGTTAAGTGAAACACAATTTCAACCAAGAATACTATACCCAGAAAGATTATCCTTCATATGGGAAGAGAAGACAAGAACTTTCTAAGATAAAAAAAACCTGAAAGAATTATCGACACCAGACCAGCTCTCCAAGAAGCTCTGAAGGGAGTGCTATGTTAGGAAAACTAAAGTCAGACACACAGAAATAAGAGTTCAAAAACAACTAAGAAAATAACCAGCAAATGGTAGGGGCAAGTTGAATGTTATCTTCCAGAATTTAAACAGAAAGATCAAACCATAGCAGAAGACAGATTAACTACATGAGCCTGAACTGGTGACTTTTGACTAAAACATTACTGATCTTCTATGCTTTGTTTTCCAGAGTTAAGGAACTTTGTCTCCTCTTGATTTCTGGATAGGTCCATGTACCTATTTGAACAGAATCCTAACCTGTTCCTGGCTTTAAGTTTTATGCAAAGTTATCTTAACATTTTTAAATTTTGATTTATTAAAACTGAAACTGCTTTGGGGACCAGTGGGTGGCAATATGCTTAAGGTGCTGAACACTCCCATATGACTTACAGCGGTTCAAGTCCCAGACCTGGCAGCTTGCTTTCTCACCACTCTCTCTCTGTCTCTCTCTGGTCAAATTAAAATAAATGAATGAATAAATTTTAAAAAAAACTGAAACTGCTTTTCTTGAAACTAAAAAATATATTAAAAACACTTGTTAATGACCACAGTAAGCTATATAGCCTCAGCTAGGTTCTACTTTGTAGTATATTCATTCTACTCACAGAGTTTCATGCCTAAAGTCAAACATGTGTTCACAGATATGTATATATTGGCTGAACTTGCTATTGAGAGTAGTTAATTATGATAGTTTGTGAATCAATAAAATGTGGGGGGAAAAAGGAATGGAAAGCAACTGCATATACCAGAGACAGTGTGGGAGGAGGGTAGGAAATGGCAGAGGGTGAGAAATAGGGGAGAAAAAATACATACATATGAAACAAGAAATGGAAAATTACTTGATGATAACACATGATTAAGACACTATATGGTATATTCTGGATGGGAAATTGCATATTGTATGCTGTGATGTTCAATGAATGAATGTAAAATAAATAAAAATTAAAAACAAACAAACAAAAAGGTGTCTTTAAAGAGAAGCGCACTTGAAATGAGGTCATGCATCAAGTGGTTGATGACATCGTTGGGGTGGAGGTTAGTAGGAACCCTACCTGCATTTCCCAGTGAGCAATGGGTCTGTGCTCACTAACTCAGTGCTCCTGGAGCTCTCTGGAACAGGACTACCATAGGTATCAAGACTCGACCTCACTTCTCATCCTGAGCAACACTGCGGGTACTTCTTCCTCCCCATGTCGTTTTCTTTTCTTCTTCATCTTCTGTCCTTCCTTTATCATTCAACTTACTTGTTCATTGCGACCGTCCAGTGGGTAGTGCCTGTTCTCTGCAGGCAGGCTCTGAGTCCTCTGTGCAATGCGAGAGCCTATGTGTTTTCCAGGGGCTCTATGCCACCAGCCCCAGCCCTAACCATGGTGCTCCCAGCCACCTCTCGCCATGCTCTGCCCCTCCTTTCTTTCTGTGTACCTGCTGTACTTGTAGACGTGCACCACGAAGCAGGTGTAAACCCTGAACAGCCAGTTTGGGAATCATGATAAGGTCTCTGGTGTGGCTCTGGGTGCTCAGAGCACACCTTGCGTGGAGAGGGAAGGGCTTCTTGAGGGGGGAGCACCCTGTTCTTCTGGAGTCTAGATTTGGAGAACCTCAGCCTTTTACCCAATTTTACACCTGCAATCAGGATGCAGAAATTACAATGTTGCAGGTCACTGGGCTTCGGCACAGTTACTTCTTGGTAGTGTGACCAGACCTTGGCCAAGCTCTCAATCAAGAAATACTGAGGGAACATCTTAGGAAGTAATGTAAGCCTTAGCTGTACGAAAATCATTCCTGGGCCTGTCTGATAAGATCAAGTAAGCTTGGAAAATGGGTGTCGGTTGGAAGAAACTTCTGGAGTCCACAGTGGCTGGAATATCAATGCCCGTTACCCAGAGGGCAGAGCATGAGCCATGAATGTCAGTGGTAGAGCTGAGAGGAGGTTTAAGGTGTTGCCCTCCAACATGAAGATGTTTTAGGAATATCTGAACCTATTTCCATGTCTATGTGTTTCAAAATAGATATATGATAAAATGTGTCTAAATAAATCTGTTAATCAGAAAAGTCTTCCAATAAGCATAAAATAAAACTTCAAATTGGGGTTGGCATAATAGCTATGTCGCTGGACTCCCATGTAGTTGAACACGGTTTGAATCCTGGACCTGGTGGCTTAAACTCATGCCAGGCACGTGTGCACGCGTGCCCAAGATCCCAAGAGGAGAATGGAGGAGAAGGGATTGCGGTGTGGCCATCCCCCCTGGGGGGTGATTTCTCGCTTTCTGTCTCTCTGTCTCTCTCTGTCTTTCTGGCAAGCACATGCTCCCTATAGCAAAAATCTCTCCAAAAAAAAAAAAAAATTCAGACTGGTATAAAATGATGAGAGCAATTAGTCTCATTAGTCTGTGTTTCTGAAACACTTGTTATTTGTGGAAATTCCAATTGGGAAAAAAAGAAGGAGGAGAGAAGGGGGAAAAGAAAGAAAAAAAAAAGAAGGGAAGAAAAAAAAGAAAGAAAAGAAAAAAAACGAAAAAAAATCCACTTAATGAGAAAGCATTGTGGTATAGTTTAGTTGGTGGTCATCATTCTTTCTAAGAGCTACAAAGGCAAAGAGCGTGTCTTAGAATGGTTAAAATTCAGATTAGATGAATTATACTATGTTGCTGGAATCAGGAAAGTAGACTCCTCCAGAGCAGGACCCGGACAAGGCCATTTCTGAATAACCCTGGCACATGCGGAGTGGCACAGACAGCGGGAACCTCATGCCTGTGTCCTCTGGGCACACAAGGGCATAGATACTGCTGAACATTCCCAGCCACTCTGCACACATGGCATGGGTTATCTCATTCCATTCTTTTAGTATTTCTGGACACTAATTTTTAGGTGTATCTTTTTTAAACAGCCTACAAATTAGTGTCTAGAAATACTACATCTCTCAGATTCTCTTTCACCTCTCCTTAGGAAACTTTGACTAAAGCTACGTTAGACCTTCTCACTTTATCCTTGTTGTCTTTTGACTTTTATTCATATTTTCTTTCCTATATCTTCGCTATGCATTTTTGGATAATTTTCTTTGATCTGTATTCCAGTTTATAAATTCTCTCTTCAGCCATATTAAGTCAGCAGTTAATACCACTAATTGAATTGTTCATTTTATTGTATTTTTGTTCTTCCTGAAATTATATTAAATTCTTTTTCAAATATTCAAGGTTATTTAAAATTTTTTGAATTTTTATTTCTTTACATTCAGTAATTGTTATTTTATTATGGTCTTTACTTGTTAATTCCTAAAGTTTTTGCATGTCTGTCACTGTGTTCTTTTGCCTTTGCTGGTTCTGGCTCATGTCACATTGTTTCTTTTTATGATTAAGTATTTCTAAATGTTATCTGCCAATTTTCTCTATAGGAATTGTTGTAGGTTTAAGACAAGTTGCATTCTCCCAGAGAAAAATTTATAATGGCTTCTGCTGGGTACTTTGGAAGGACTAGCAGTTGGTTCCACTTTATACCTAATTAATGAGTTTGAAGTTTTTGTTGTTTCTGGTTAGAAACCAAGTCCTGGTATTTTGAACTACAAGTCCAGACAAGGTTGGCTGTGGTTACAATTACCAGGGACTTCTTTTATTCTGCCTTCTATGCTCAGTACCAAGCTGCTCACCTCAGGCAGTTCTGGACTTTGTCCCCTGCTCCATAAACCTTGCAGAGCTGTGGACACTGAGTCCCTGGCACCTGAGTCTTGGCCAGTCCTTCCTAGGAGGGGAGGACTTTGTGCTCTGCCCCAGCCCCTGTGCTTCCACCTCCTCTTGGATTTGAGTCTAGTTTTATTTGTGTGTTTCTACTATTTTGTCAGTTCTTGATGATTTTTAAGAAAGGTGTGTACCTAAGTGAAAAGTTGGATCAGATGGAGAAGATGGCAGTACCAGCGCCTACACTGTCAGGAGTGAAAGCCCCAGGTGCTTGATTTCCTGGGCTTCTTACTGGCTGCACCAGCAGGGCCTTGGCCACACACCATGCTTAGGAAACGTCAGTGCCTTATTTCCCACAGATTCACACCCTCACTGGCTCTTAGTCGGACAGAACCTTACAGGTCATCTGGACCAAAGTTCGCAAACACGAACTCCCACCAGAACCACAGATGAAGGTCAGGTTGGGCAGGGGTGAGGGCGCTGGGGTTGACTGCCTGGCCCAGACTTGGCTTCACCACTTACTAACCGTGACTTCGGTCACGTTACGCAGCCTTGCTGTGCCTGCCTACTTCTTGCTGTGAAATGGGACGAGTTTCAGCAACCACCTAAAAGGCCTGAGAGTGAGATAAGAAACGAACACAGCACGTGACACGGTGCCTCGCCCCAGTGTGAAGGGAGCTGTCGTCATCACTGCCATCGGGATTCCACGGCCTTCATAACTACGCACGCAGGTGGTCAGGCCTCCCCCAGATCCTTCAGGTCGACAGCATTAGAACGCCCTGAGGGGGACCTCTTGCAACTCAGGAGGAAAGCCCTAGGAGTGGGTCAAAGTCTGGACTGGTACCAGGACCCCCAATTCAACCTGGGTTCAGGGAATTCCTCTGGCCCCTCACGTGGTCATACCGTCTCTGCCTACAGTCTCGTATTTTGGAAGCTCCCTCTTTACAAGGTGACGATCAGTGTTAACAAGACAAGCAGTTGGTGCCTCAGCGTCATGGAGAGAAGCCATGATCTCAGGAGATAAACTAATGCCTCTTCTTCAGCAAAGACCACACCACAGGTGGGCATGTTTATGCTGTGACATGCTGGCCAGGACGAGACTTCCATGGCCTCTGTGCCTGCCCGAGCACGCCCCATGCTGGACACCAGGAAGGCTGTCTTGTCCACCCACCCATTCCGTGGTGAAGTCTTTCATTCACTCAACAGTGTGGGCCACTGTTGGGCCCAGGCCTATACTGGCGAGACAGGTGGCTCTCAGCTAGGTCAGTGCTTGCCCCTGGGGGGTGCCGTCGGTGGGACAGGGACCATGGGTCACAGCCACTGCATCTCACTTAGAGCAGTGAATTGATAAGGTGGGTGCCCAAGGACAGAGAGCGCAGCGGTGCAGGAGTGGACAGTCAGTCAGGCGACGTCGGGAGCGCGTCCTTGGTGGGGCGCCCGGCTCTGTGGTACGGCAGGTCCACGGTCCCCAGCCATCGGCCTCTCTGGGCACTGCTCTCTCTCCACTTTCTCTGGAGGGCTGAGAACTCTGGTGGACAGCCAGGGAGGCTGAAGACATGCTTGCACTTCGCCCCGTAACCGCCCTTGTTTACCGGGGGGTGGGGGCCGGTTCCTCCAGGACCGGGGAGAAGCGCGGGGCTCCTCCAGCTGCTCTGCTGTGGAATGCGAGAGGAAGGACGCGTCCCTGCTCATCGCCGTTTATGTGTTGGTTATCATTAACAGCCATTCTAATTCCTTCCCAGTGGCAATTACACTGATATTACTATATCTAAATCAAAGAGGACATTACAGCAATTACTGTCATAAGTTGATTGGGAGCCACCTAATTTTTAAGTGACACTATTTTCTTATCAGCACGATAATTTTCCTTAGCAATAAATAATGCACCAGGAGAGTTGTGCGACCAGGAAGTGTGTACAGGCCTGTCTATGGAGAGGCTCGGACGTGCTATCTTACAAGTGATTTTTTCAATAAACTGAAAGTATGCTTACAGTGTCTCCTTCATGAAAGAATAAAAGGAAGATCTGAAATCTTAGGGCTGGGAAATACCTGAGCAGATTTTGGAACCCAGTCACTGAAGCACGTGGGAGTGGGATTCCTAGGCCTCGTGCCTGTTTCTAAAGCAGACGGAAAGAGGGAGGGATGGAGGAAGGACGGAAGCAGGAAGACAGAGGCCTGCCTGTCCCGCGTCTCCCACACCCTGGGCCTCCAGCTGGCTCTGTCCAGGAGGGCACACTTGGGGTTGCCAGCCCAAGTGGCAGGAAGCTGCCATAGCTCTCAGGCCCTGGCCAGGTGCTGGGATACCACGTGGGTAGCCTAGGGCGCCCCTGGGGTTCTGCCTGGCCTTCTCTCACCTGTGGGGGCCCAAGATGCCTCTTGGCTGGGACAGACTTCCTTTTCCTAGGGGTGCTCTGACTCCTGGGAGCTAATTAATCCAGGGAGCAGGTGGTGCACCCTGACCTTTCCCTGGGCTGCTGTCTGATGGCCAGCTTCTCTGTCTCTGAGGGCGGGCTGCAAGGCAGGGCAGGCCTGGGGTTGGGGACTTCCCCAAAGGGCAGGGGGTCACTGCCTCCATCTTCTCTGCCCCCTCACCCCTTGCATCTAGTGGAACAGACCTAGCCCCCCTTCCCTGGGACCTTGATTACTGACTCTTCTACTGAGAAACCTCCCCGGTCTCCTTACGTGTGCATTTCAGCTCAAATGCGCCCCGCTGCATAAAGGGAGCAGAAATAACCCACCCTCCCTCTAGAACATCCTCTGGAATTCTCCCCAGCTTAGAAGTTAGAGGACCCTGATAGAAAGACTTGATTATTTTCCAGCTGTGTGACCTTAGGGATTGTACTCAACTGCTCTGGGCCTTAATTTCATTAGAAGTAGAGATTATCTCCTTTAGTCATTTATCCTGTGAATATCTGCTGAGCACCTGGTGTGTGTAGGGTCTCCAACACTGTGGGACCCTCTGGTGCCAGCCACCTGGTCCCTGTCCATCTGTCCTATTCATCAGTCCTATGGCCTCGGGCATGTTTCTTCAGCACACTGTGCCTCAGTTTCCCTGTATGCAAAATAGGGGTAAAGATAATATAGATCCTATTTCATAGGATTGTTATGTGGATCAGAGAAGTTGCTAAGTAAGGCAGGTGGATCAGTGCCTGGCAGTGTCAGGTATGTCATATTGTTGAAGAAAAACTGTTACCTTTGCAGTTTTTCTATCTCCACTTTTACAAATGGAAATGATAATATTTTGGATCTACTGGACTAAATAAAATATATTATGAAAATGGATTTCACCCTTTTCAATGCAGCTAGAAAATTTACACATTGGGCCAGTAGGTGGCGTAGTGGTTAAGATATTGGACTCCCACATGGTCAACCACGGTTTGAGACCTGGACCTGGCAGCTTGAAAATCACATTAAGCATGTGTGCATATGTGTCCAAAATCCTAAGAGAATGGAGAAGGGATTGTGGCATGGCCACCCCCCCTGGGTGGGTGATTTCTCATTTTCCCTGCCTGTTTCTCTCCAGCAAGCACACACACCCTATGGCCAAAACCTTAAAAAAAGAAAGAAAGGAAGAAAGGAAGAAAGGAAGAAAGGAAGAAAGGAAGAAAGGAAGAAAGGAAGAAAGAAAGAAAGAAAGAAAGAAAGAAGAAAGAAAGAGAAAAGGAAAGAAAAAGAGAAAATGTGCATGTGTGCCACATTGTCACATTGGTATTTCTAGTGGACAGTGCTGGTCTAGAACACCCTGCCTGAGGGTTTGGTGGACCGAAATATATTGAGTGCTTAGCAGAAGCCTGGCGTAGCAGGTACTTGCTAAAGCTGAGTCTCTCCCCTTCCCAGCCTCGCCCTCTCTGAGCATCCCATTATCTGTGACGTGTGCCACCCTCCCATTGCAGGCAGCATGTGTGGGGTCATTCTTGTCACTCTATAGACTCAGACAGACCCAGACGACAGGCTGGCAACTCTGGTGCCTGCAATGGCAATGCAGCTACTACCCTCCGAGAGTGTCCCCTCCCAGCTCCCTTCTTCATGTGACAGGAGTCCCACTACTGCCCCAGCGCTGTGCAGAGGGGACTCGGGACTGAGGGCTGCAGCCCAGCCAGGCGCCCCATAATGCACTGGGCTGCAGCCCATCTCGGTGCCAACTCCTGCTCCCAGGCGTCCCCACAAGCCCACTGGGGCACATTCCACCTTGGGGCTCCTGCTACCAGGCCTCTGTGAGGCTGGGGACGTGGTGGCGGGAGGGGGAGAACAAACGATGTTGCTGTTAGCAGCACATTCTCTCCCTCATTGCGTCTGAGTCTGCGTGAAGGGCCGGGACGTGGGATAAACATGTGTGTGTGATAATGAGGCTGTTGGTGGGGAGTCAGTGTGCCAGGACGAGGCACAATTAAGCTCGCCGAGTTACACACCTGAGAGTGACAAGATGCCAGAGCCGGCCCCTCATCCATGTAATAGGGCCCTGTCCCTGCTCCACGCTCTGGGGGAGAGAGGCTGTCAGCCCAGAGCCAGCCAGGGATGCAGGGAGGGAGCCGCCTGCCTCTCCCTCCTCCTCTCCCCGCCTCCCACCATGCTAGGAACACCTGCGTCCAGGGCTGCACTCTGGACCAAGTGCTCCCATCCGGTGCCAGTGCGTGCTGGAGAGGCCGGTGGGCGAGTGGGCTGCCCAGAGTGCGCACGGCCACGCTGCTGTCCTGGCAGACCCCAAGGGCTAGATGGTCATCCCAGACTCCACCCAGCAGAGCCAGTGCTGGGCACAGGTGACCCGTCCATGACATGACCTTACCATGCTTGGACAGGATGAGTAGACGGTATTCCTGGGTCTGGTCACCCTGAAGTCACACACGGAGATCCAGGCAGCTTCTCGGGACCTGCCTCAGATTGCAGAATGCACTGACCCTCTTCTGCTCTGAGCTCTGGAGAAAACAGGGATTCTAGGTACTCTGTGAGGCTGCTTCTGCTCGGGGCCCTCTCGGGGGCTTCCTGGCTTTGTGCGCTGTCTGTCATGCCGAGAGGCCCCCGTGCAGCTATGCCCAGGGCTGGGAGCTGCGCTGGGTCCCCTCTGGGGTCTCAGGTGAGCAGGGCTGGGAATGAAGCCAAGGGAGAGGTTGTGCTTGCACCTAGGTGTCAGCTTGGGGCGCCTGGACCCCGGCATTATTCGCTGGCTTTTTTGTGCCGGCCTTCCTGGTGAGCAGGAAGAGGATCAGAACGAGGCCTGAGGCGTCATCATCCTAGCGCTTTGGCCCAGGTCAGGCCGGTGACCTTTCACCTCTGTCTATAGCCAAGGAGACGCCTGGCTCCCGATGGCATCTTGGGTTGAGTGAGTTGGCGCCAGGCTGCGGCTCGTCACTTGTGCCCTCTGCATGTCCCCCATGGCAGGAAGGGAGAGGCATTTTGACGGAACCCAACCCGCTTGCTTTAGGTGGTGGCAGGGGGCCCTCCAGGTTCCTTTTCTAGTCACGTGCTTTTGAGTAGAGGCCTTTGCACCAGACATCACGGATCCGCCGTCGGCAGAACGGGCTGATTGTCCCGGAGTAAAAAGCACTAGACGGGACCAGCAGAAGGCACAATGGCTATGTGGCTGGGCTCCCATGTAGGTGACCACGTTTTGAGTTCTGGACCTGGCGGCTTAAAATTCAAGCTAGGTGCGCTTGCTTGTGTGCCCAAAATACTGAGAGAATGCAGGAGAAGAGACTGCAGCGCGGCCATCCCCCAGGAGGTGATTTCTCACTTTCTGCCTGTCTGTCTCTCCAGCAAGTGCTCGTACACTATAGCAAAAATCTCTCTCTGAAAATAAATAAATAAATAATAAATAAATAGCAAGCACTAGACAGAATGGTTCAGGTTATCACGAAAACAAAAACCAAAAACCATTTGGACAAGCTTTGCTGTGTTGCAAGGGTGTAGCGGGGAGGGGGTCCATCTAGGGCTTGTTGCTGGTGCAGGGCTGTGTTCCTGCGGCAAGCCGCCGTGCTTCTCTGGGCCTTCGTTTCTCCCCTACGAAGCGAGCGAGGTGGACTACACGGTCTGTGCAGTCCCTCCAAGACCTAAAAATTTGTGATTTATTGTCACAAGTATGCACAGGATCCTCTCACTCCACGGGGGGAACATTCAAACACAGGTGCTGGGGGGAAATGATGGCGATAAATGAAGATGTGAAGATCCCTTAGAATGGAAAACGTGAAGTAGCAGCAGCAGCCGTGTCCTTTCAGCTCCCAAATGATTCAAACTCCGTTCAGGAGAGGGCTTGATCCTGAGTCCTTCGGGCGGTCTTTAATTTGGGAGACTGGTTAACTACAAATCCACCTGTAGGCTGTAACCGGACCTCTGCATGGGTGCTCTGGGAGTTAAGATGATGACTGTAACCTGGTCTGTGAGGCCTTCTTACCGTCAGCGTAGGGACACTTACCTGGAGTCACTTGGCGGTTTTAGGCAGGGTGGGGACTCCTCGCCGGGGCAGCCGAGAGGGCCCTTTTGCACTGGCAGGTTTGCCGCTGGGGTTCATGGTGAGGAGTTGAAGGTGGGCACCTCACTTTGCTCTGCACAGAGCTCTTCTCACACACCCCCGTGCCCCTGCCACCACCACTTCACCCACATGTGATCTTGCAGGACGTGGCTCAGACCAGGACCGAGGCGGCAAAAGCCTTGCCCTTCTGTCACCCGGCTGGCATTGTGGGGCCCCCTGGCACCCGGGTACTTATTCCACGAGTGGTAGAAAGGGAGACTGAAGGAACAGGGAGCCAGAGGGCACACCGACACCTCTGCAGCCGCGGTTCCTTGCTCCACGGGTGAGTAGGGCTGAGAGCACGTGTGCTGAGCGGGAGGCGAGGTCTGAGCCTGCACTGGCCGGTGCCGTGAGGGTGCCCACCAGACCTCCATCTGCTTCTCCATGCCTGCCTGTCCTGAAGGGCCCTCCACCCTGACGCTTGCGCAGCAGGAACAGGTGAGCAGGGAGGAAAGGGCCCAGCCCTGACATGCAGCTGTTCAAGCCAGCCTGAGAAAAGCCAAAGCGGGGTGTGCCAGCTGCTGTCCTTGGTGCTGGAGGCCCAGTACGGACAGCCCGGTCCCTGCCCGCCAGGACCTCTGGGATCCCATCACAAATGAGTGCATGAGCATAGGCTCTGCCTGAGGGCTGGGCCTTACCCAGAAGGGCTCGCTGCTCCGAGGTGGGTCGGCCGGTTACAGCTGTCCTGGAGCACTGAGTCACAGCCGCCTTTCCATATCCGTCCTGCCTCCTCCTTTCCTCATGTCAGACTCAGAGAGCAGACAAAGGCAAAGCAGTAGCAACGATGAAATCACTCAGGCAAGTGAGGACAATCACCCAGACACACAACACTCAAACTGCCCGGAGTGACATGAGCAAGGCAAACGGCCACAGGTTGGGGGGCAGCGGGGCTTACTCCAGTTGGATGCTTCTCCGGGGATCTCGCCCGCAGTGACCAGCCACATCTGTGACCGGGCAGCAGGAGCTCACGGCCAGCACGGGGCCTGCTCCGGAGCTCACGGGAAGTGGTTTAAAGGGACAAACCATGGGCTCACGCTCAGACAGTGGTGAGAAAGCGATCTCTCTGGCAGCAGGATGGGCCTGCAAGACACACAGTAGTTCGTGGTACGCTTCTCCCAGGAGTGCTGGCCTCTCTCCAGCTAGCCTCAGAGAGGGCTGACGATGCTTGTTCTCTTTCCTGGCAGGTTCGGTCCAGTGCCGACAAGGGAGTATTGGAGCCGGGCTCCTCAGGTGTCGGAGGGTGGAAGAACTCAAGGGTGGGTGCACGTTCTAAGATGGGTCACTGTCAGCATGTCTGGGCTGGTCTCCTAGCGACCTCTAGGCCCCATTTTGGAAGAAACAGGATCCTTTGAGTTTTGTATCTCACATGGAACAGCACCGGGGCACCTGCGGTCAGGTGGGACTGGCACTCCCCAGGAGAAATGTGCTCCTCTTGGAGCAGTTCGAGGTTTGCTTGCTCCGACCGAACCCTAGCAATCTTCTGAGCAGGATCAGCAGGGAGAGTTTGGGTGCAGTGGAGGCAGAGCTGTCCCCACAGGTAGCTGTCTGATGAAGCAGCCAAATGACCCAGAGGAAGGCAGGGCTGAGGGAGTCTCAGAGGACTGGAGCTGGGGTCCTGATCAGCCTGTGCCTGAAGCCTACCCTACCTCCGAACTTTCTGGTTACATGACCCTCTTAGTGGTTAAGCCAATTTTAGTTCAATTTTCTGATTCTTGTGCCCTCAAGCACCCTCGCTGCTGGGCAATCCACCGTGGAAATGTCATAAGTTGAGTTTATTCTACTTAAACAGATATTTAGCCTCTTTCACCTTTGGGTGAGAAAGATCTTAGGAATCATGGATTTCCAGAACTTGCTCTTCACTTAGTGGTATTTCCTCTCATTCTTCCTCAAGACCATAGAGCTGTACCCAGTGTCCTGGTGCCATGACCCAGGGAGCAAGGTCATGCTCACAGACACCTCCTGGGTGTCTGAGAGTCCTCCGTGCCCCTCCCAGTCCAAAGGGCAAGCAGAGGAAGGGGGCTGGGCAGCACAACAGGCACTTCCCATGCTGTGTCTGATGGCACCCGTGGGTCAGCACTGTGATTGTCCCCCATAGATGACAAATGAGAAAGGAAGAAGCTGAGGCTTGTGTAAGTTAGGAATCTTGCCCAAAGTTGTGGTGCCAATCAATGAAGAGATGGAATTTGAATTCCGGTACATCTGGCTTCCAAATGCATGGCCCAGTGATATGTCCCCAGGCAGTATCCTTGCCCAGTTGGAACAGGGTCCTCTCACATGGGAGCAAAGCATGACGATCAGAATCATAAAGAAGCTCTAGTGGAAGAATAACAATCTTTCGAGTTTATCCTTTGTGAAATAAAAATGAAAAGAGCCAATTTCGTTCAAAATGAAGCCTGGAGGTAGCTAGGAGGCTAGGCTGGGGCGTGCCGATGGTGGCCAGTCTTAGGATGTGCACCCGCCCTCGAGTCCCTTCACTCTCCGACACACAGGAACAGCTGGCTCCAACATTCCTCGTTGGCACTAGACTGAATCTGCCAGAGAAGAGAACAAGTGTCTTCAATCCCTCCCTGAGGTTTAGACGGAGAGATGTCAGCACACCTGGATGAGGCTTATCACAAACTACTGTGTGTCTCCCAAGTCCATCCGGCTCCCGGACAATAATTTACTCACTACCATTTAAGAACTAACCCATTTCTCCTCTATGCCATTATACATTAACTCCCACGCTGGCCCCGTGCTGACCATGAGATCCTGCTCACCCTCCAACATAGACGTAGCTAGTCACTGCTGGACGGGACTCTGGCGGAGCTTTGGACCTATGTAAGTCTTCTGCTTACTCCCCCTTCCCACCCATGACTTTTGCCTTTACAACTACTCTGTGTTTTTCAGGACCTCAGCTCATGTCATTCTGGGCAAAATGGATGCTCTGTGGTTGGGTGATCATCCTCATTGTGGCCTGAGTAGATTTACCCTTTCTTATTTCACTTTACTTCTGCCTCATTTTCTTAGGTTGACACCTTCAACGACAGCCTTTCTTATTTTTCCAAGGGTTTAATATCCATCTATTCACTCACTCACTGAGATAGTGTATTGAGTGTGCCTGTTATGTGCTGGTTATTTCTTGAGACTGTCTCCATGTATGACTGTCTCTGAGATGTGGGGTAAGGATTGTCTATAGTCTCTAAATCTCAACAGCCAAGTATTAGGATCTTTGAGACTTTTGAAGAAGTCCATCATTTGGGGGTTTATTTGAAGCAGTGCTAAATCAGCACATGGGATTGATGCCAAGAGAGCATTAAAAATGCTATTAAGAATAAAATATTTATTTCTTGCTCCAACAGGTGGACACCTAGATCTGTAACATCCATCTTCTTCAGAGTTCTCTGGTGCTCAGATTGGATCGCCTTATTTTCCAGATGAGCTGGCTCAGGCAGGAAGAGGTTACATGGTTTGCCTGAGGCTGTGGTGTGGAATTAAAGAGAAGCACAGTACATGCCTAATTGCACCTCTCTGAGGTCTCATTTGCAATTGAAAAGCAGGACTTCAGAGAGCTGGCATGTACACCATGGCCCCATGCCTACCCTGGGACCTTTAACCGAACACATCTTTGGGGCAGGGGTGGGACTTGTTGGTCCCCACTTTAAAGTCAAAGTGAAAGGTACCCAGTGACTTGCTACTTACTGGCAGGTACTATGCTCTAGCCCAGCAGCGAGAGTGAGAACAGTTCTACCTTCCAGCAACCCATGGTCTCCAAGGGGATGAAATGTAAACAGGTAGATTATAGGGAACCATGGAAGGTGCTATGAGTGAGCCCTGAGAGTGCTCATGGAGCCCAGCGGTGAGAGTCACTACCTTGACTACACAGCACTGGGAAAGTTGGGAAAATAAACACACGCTGAAGGCAGGCAATCCACAAAGCTGCCTCTTCTATCACCCACCAGTCCCTTTATTAAATGATAGTCACAGCTTTTAAAGTCTTATGATCAAAGCAGTGGTCCTATTTTGCAGCTAGAGAGATCAGAATTTTTCACATCCCACGTGGAGGTCTATAGTGGCCCTAAAAAATTGGAACTCACGAAAGGTACAGTAGACCTAGCCTCTGTGGTGCGGTTGGTAACATACTAAAGTGCAGTGCTGGAAGCCACGTGGCTGACCACACATTGGTTCCCCAGCCCTGTGATTCTGAAATGCACTGCACATGCCCGTGAGCTTGAGAGCTGGAGAGGTGATCATGGCAAGATCCTGTCACAGTGTTGCTCTTTCTGTGTGTGTGCATGAGTGTGCTCATATACGTGCATCTGTTTTCATGAAAAAAATAAGTAAACTTTAAAAAAAGAAAAGAGGGCCTACAGTAGTTCCCCTCACCCATGTTTCATGTTCTGCTGTCTCAGTTACCCACAGTCAACCATGGTTTGCAAACAGATGAGTCCAGTACAAGAGTGAGGAGGCAGAGAGACCACGCACACATAACGCTTACTGCAGTGTATTACGTCCAATAGTTTAAAGATCGTAATCACTTTATTTGTGATTCTAGACTCCAGCAACACTTCATTCCAGGAAGCAGAACAAGTGTCTCAGTGAGCTGAGCCCCAGAGCTTGGCTTTACAGACAAAGAAGGGCCCAGGAAAGCAGAAAGCGAGACTTGACATGGTGGAGTCATAGACAACGACAGGGAAGTAACCGGTCAGTTAACATCGAGTTACTTCTGGCCACTGCGGTGTAAGAATTAAAGCAGAGGGAACTGAATTAGCATGCCAATTAAAACCAGCTTGGTTTGGAGAACTTGCCTGTTACCTTTCTCCCGGTTTCTCAGAATGTCAGGTAAAAAGTTGCTTTCAGCTTGGTGATGTGGAACTTTAGCATGAACGACTCCGTTTTGACTTTTAGTCTGGTCTGTTGGGGTCTGGCGCATTTAGTTCAGAACAATGGCCTCCTGTGATTCTTATATAACCAGCTGTTGTAACTGTTTCATTCTCTTGTGACTGTTGATCTGTTATATTTAATTTAGAAATTAAACTTTATCAATGGTATGTACGCAGAGGCTGAAACAGTATTGTTCATCTAAAAAGGTTGACACATAAGAAGTCAGGAACTAAAAGTGGCTTAGTTAAGCCAGAGCTTACGGCGAACTGGCTTCCCACACAGGTGCTGGTAGACACAGCCATCAAGCAAGCTGGTTTATACAACAGAGAGATGGGCCAGAAGAGGAGCCTTCACGTTTCTTATGAGCTAACACTGGTCCATTTGAGGAAGTTCAGGGCACTGATTGGCTATACCTCATTATTTCCATCGTGAACTCGAGAACACTGGACTGAAGGAAGGATGCGTGTCACCTGAAAAAGCTACCCTCCTTTGTAGCACCACAGTTTATTTGCTGTAAGCTAACATATGCCTTTCGGGCTATAACCCTGACGAGCGTGCATAGCCAAATCTCAGGCTCACATGTTCTTTGACCTTGAAAAAATAAACAGACCTGGATTGCACAGACTGCCCCAGGCTGCCTCTACAGGGCTTGATGGGTCTGCAGTTTCAGACACCCGCTGGGGTTCCTGGAACGTGTCCCCCAAAGATGGGGCAGCGGCTACAGCACCTTCCCAGGCCGCCCACCTCGGCTCCGTGGCCTGATCTCTGGGTGGCAGCACGGGCAGGAAAGGAACGTCCAGCTGGGCTATGGTTCCCAGGAGACCACGTGCTATGGTAACAACAAGGTCCCCTCGTGGAGGCTGCGGCCAGGGCCCAGGACGCTGGCTGGCCGGCCCAGGCCTGTGCGGTAAGGCACGAGCCCAACTAGAGAACGCTGCTTCCATGGCCTCCCCGCCCAGGGCTGTCTGAAATCTCCACAAATTAGATTCTATCTACAACTCAGTCAGCTTTCTTTTTTCAAGATATTTTCTTATATTTGTCCTAGACAGAAAGCGTACTCTGCTAACTAGGGTAGTTTGTTAAGAAATACTTGTATAGGGCCAGCAGGTAATGTGGTGGTTAAGGTGTTGAACTCCCACATGGCTGACAGCAGTTCGAGTCCCAGACTGGTGTCTTGAAAAGCATTTAGGGAATGTGTGTGTGCATGCCCAAAACCCAGAGAGGAGAGGGGGCTGTGATGTGGCTATTCCTCTTCGGGGAGTGATTTCTCACTTTCCCTGTCTCTGTCCCTCTCTGGCAAGTACACATGACCTTTGGCAAAAAACAAAAAAACAGAAACAAAAACAAAACAAAAACCCCCATACATGTAGATTATAACTTTTCCCGGATGAAGGCTGCAGCCTCTTAAATTACTCTGATATCTAGGGGCTGATCTTGGAATAAAGTTACACGTGCTGCCACATGGCTTGGTCTAAGTGCCCCGATTCCAAGGTGACATCGCCGAGATGCTCTCTCCCGTCAGGACCACTGTAGAATGCCGCACTGAGGTCACGCCGTGCTGACCGATGGGCACTGCCACGGAGACCTGCTGCTGCTTTGACTTCACGCTCCTGTACAAGGAGTGGGGTTTAACTGGTGACCCCTGGGAGGGCCGGAGGGGGTGGCGAACGGTAGCTTGACAAAGAACTTGACTCTAAAAGCAGAAGGAAAACACTGGTCACTCTAGGTCCTCTTCAGCGCGGCAGCCCTCATGTGAAAAGGTGTGACCGGAGAGGGAGAGGCCTGCTGGCCACCTTTGCCGGGCAGAACCAGCCCACTGCTCTGGCCTTTCCGGACTTCCCTCCTGCCCCGTGTAGAGCTGTAGGGACATGGAGCCACTAGAGAACTCCAGCGGGGGTGCACTGGCTCTCCCAGCCAGGCTTGGAAGGGATGACATTTACAGAGGTTGAAAACACAATTGTAAGACACGGACGTTTTTAAAGAATTATTTACTTCATTTTATTTGCTATTATTACTGTTAAGGCACATATGCTCAGGAGAGAGTGAGAGAGAAGGAAAGTGGGAAAGCAAGCCACCAGGTCGGGGACTAGAACTGTAGTTGGCCATGTGGAAGCCCAGTGCCTTAACTACCACGCCACCTGCTGGCCCCCATAATCATTTTCATAGTTACATCAAGCTCTTGCTTTTGTAATTCATATCAAGGTAGCCTTTGGGCTGCTCTGAAATGCCTAATAAAGCAGCATTTTGCAAGCTGGAGTCTCTCCAGAGGCAGAGTGATTTGGTTCCTTGCTCCTCAGCGTGGCCCTTGGACCACAGCCCAGGCATCACTTGGGAAATGCAGACCCCAGCCCACCCTGCATCGACTCAGTCAGGATTCACATTCAGTAGGAGACTGGTGTGCACAGCACCCTCTCCAATGAAAGACGACTTGTGGATGGTAGGTGGCATGGTGGTTAAGGGTGCTGGACTCCCACATGGCCAACCATGGCTCGAGTCCTGGACCTGACAGCTTCCTTTCTCACTTTCTCTCTCTCTCTCTCTCTGTCCTTGTATGGTCAAATTTAAATAAATAAGTAAACTTAAATTTTAAAAAATTCTTTAAAAAAGAAAAAAAAAGAAGAAAGACGACTTTGGTCTGAGACTGACCCATAGACCTGTCTCTGCTCAACCAGTGATTAAGAGAGCTCGGGCGGGTCCTTTTTCTGTTTTAATTATATCTACATACATAAAATTGCCAATAGTTCCGAGAGGTTCTAAAAAGCACCGCAGAGCTGAGGTAGTAAAGGCAAGGGTCCTGGCGGCACTTTGCCCTTCACTGCCGTAGGGTGTGCCCCTCAGGTGCGGTGGTCCCGGGGCCCTGCAGCTCACCCTCCTTCCACACACCCCGTTGGGCCTGGATGTGAGCAACTCTCCCCAAGTTACTTTGAGCAAAACCCTTCAAGGAGACGGTTCAATTTCCAGATGTAAATTCCAACATGTAGAGGGAACGCGAATGCAACCAGTTCCCTGATAAGAAATGAGATTTTCGACCAAATGTGATTGGCTTTGACGTTGCCAGTCCTAGGAAGTGGTTTTTCAACGTGAAGGAGGCTGTTTGTGTTGGGAAGGGATGTGATGTAAAGTCGAAAGCTTACACTCATTATGTAGGCGTTCAAGGGCGGGCAGAAAGACGGACAAAATCTTGGATGTTCGACGTCATGTGGCTTTGAAGGGCTGGTTTCCCGAGCCCTAACTGTGATCTGCCATTTGTCCCAGCCAGGGGTTCTTGCTGCATGTGAACGAACCAGGGACCCCCACCAGGGTACACACTGGGACCCACTAGTGTCCACCCCACACAACTCCCTTCACCTTCAATTCCTCCCACTATGGTGTATGGATCCATCTCTTGAGAACCTGAATCTGTTAAGATTCAGAATTTGAATTTAGGAGTAACAGCAAATTCAGATTCTAGATATTTTGCTACAAAGGCAGAGATTATGATGGCCAAACATTGTCAGCTTTCCCAGGCAAAAGAAAGTGGGTGAAAGCACTCTGAGAAATGTACACTATACACACAATTTTCTGTATTTGATTTTATACACAAGGATATGCTGATAGGAGGTAAGCCCTTTCTTGTAGCATTAAAACTAAACTGTGGGGACCAGCAGATGGAGTAACGGTTAGGTTGCTGGATTCCCATGTAGTCAACCTTGGTTCGAGCCCCAGACCTGGCACCCTAAAACTCATGCAGGGTGCATGTGCGTGTGAGCCCAAAATCCTGGGGGAGAACGGAGAAGGGATTATGGCATAGCCTCCTCCCAGGGGCTTGATTTCTTGCTTTTTATCTCTCTGCCTCTCGGGTACGCACACTCACCCTATAGTAAAAATCTCTCAAACAAAACTAAGTTGTGCATACTTAATCCTTAATTACAGTGAGTTTTTTTTTTTTTTTTTTTTTTTTTCTCCTTCCAAAGACTGGGATTATTTAGGTGACAAATAACCAGATGACTTGTGCCAGACTGAAGGGTTGAACACCCCCACGTGGTCAGAACCAGGGCACTTGGCTGGGCTGGTCATCCGCACTGAGACCGTAAGAGACGCTGGCTGTTACTCTGCAGCTCACCGGAGGCGCCCCACACCTTGTCCAGGGACAAAGGGCCCATGGGCGTGGCCTGATGCACTGAGGGAACCTGCCCGGGCCTGACTTGAGGTCTGAGTGGCCTCTGTGACCTTGAGCGAGGTCTTTCTGGGTTTCTTCACGGGGAAAACGGTCATCCCTGAAACCCCAGGTTTTTCTGTGAAGGGCACAGCCGGCTCTCCTCACGTCCGAGGGCCGCAGAGGGGCAACTCCACTTCCAGTTCTGTTTCTCTGGCAACAGCTGCCACACGGGTGGGCAGGCCTGGCCCTCCAGGGTGTCCATTCAAGGGTAAAGGCGAAGCACATTTTAAGTGGATCCCCTTTACTCCTCTCCACACCTTGCACTGAACCAAGAAACTGCTCATTTGACTCTTCCCCAACTGTTCCACACAGTGTTGGCCTGGAACAAGGCCCCAAGGCAGCTGACAGTCTTTTATTTATTTATTTTTTTAGAGAGAGAGTTTTGCTATGGGGCATAAGCACTTGCCAGAAAGACAGCGAGAGATAGAAAGAAAGCGAGAAATCACCCCCCGGGGGGATGGCCAAGCTGCAATCCCTTCTCCATTTTCCTCTCAGAATTTTGGGCATGCACGCACACACGCCTGGTGTGAGTTTAAGCTGCTGGGTCCAGGACTTGGACCGAGGTTGACTACGTGGGAGTCCAGGAACATAACCATTGCACCATCTGCTGGTCCCGCAGCTGACAGTCTTAGAGAACATTTTTCTGAGTGGTAAGCCTGATCTGTTCTTCATATTAGATGCTACACCTCTCAACAGGCTGTGTTTCCACGATTTAACTTTGGGTTGGCAGAAAGAGGCCATCAGAAAGTGCCCTTTAAGGGAAACTTACTTGGGAAGATGGTCATTCAAATCTCCGTGCCTTGGGCTCAGGGCTTCTCAGCACTTGCTAGCTCCCCGCAAACTGTACTCCAGGAAGTACTTACCCAGTTGTTGAGGGGTAGGGGGAGATCCCTGACACAGTTCCTGAACATATCTGCCATCCTGGGACTCGGTGAGCCACCACTGAACGGGAGGTCTGCAATGGGCAAAGCCCGTCAAGTGTAGGTACTGGGTTGGGGCCAGCATTGGGCGTGGTGTGGTGGTTAAGGTGCTGGACTCCCATGTGGCAAACTGCAATTCGAATCCTGGACCCGGTGACTGAAACATCACAGTGGTCACTGTGCATGCATGCCCCAAATCCTGACAGGAGGGTGGAAGAGATGGGATAGTGGTGCGGCCATTTCCCCAGCAGGGGCTGGCTTCTCACTTTCCCTCTACCTCTCTCTCTCCAGCAAGCACACATACCCTATGGAAGAAAACAAACACAACATAAAGCAGTAAACGCCAGGTAGTATTTACGACGGCCCTTTGGTCAGGCTCCCAAGTCCTCTAGCTGTGCAGATCTAGCGAAAGAACTGGGAGATTCATGCATACAGCACAGAAATTTGCACCAAATTCTTTGGAAACCAATTCTCTACGATGAGGAATTATTTGAATTAATACATATTGATAAAATATTTATGTTTTTGTATAACTTTTTGGCCAACCTTCCATAGTTTACTCATGGGTAATACCATGAGGTTCTCAGACCAAACAGTTCACCTTACTTATTTCTGGTGTTGAAGAACCCTGATGCTAAAAATTCTAGCAAAACCAGGACTGAGAGTTTAAAATGACCACACTAACAATTTTCATAATCCAGTTTTGGATTTTGACATCTGAAATATGCAATTCTGGACCATAACTGGAAAATTAGTTACAGAAAAATCTAACTTAGGGCAAAAAATACCCCTCAAGTCCCCAGATTAACTAGACAGTTGGCATAAAGTTTTTTTCTCACTAAATAAGTACTACAAATAACATGTATTTATTTATTTTTAAAGAATTATTGGGAACCAGCAGTTAGCGTAATGCCTATGTCGCTGGACTCCCACGTCGTTGACCGCGGTTCGCGTCCCGGACCCGGTAGCTTAGAACTCACGCCGGGCGCATGTGCGTGTGTGCCCAAGATCTCGAGAGGAGAATGGAGGAGAAGGGATTGCGGCGTGACCATCCCCCCTGGGGGGTGATTTCTCGCTTTCTATCTCTATGTCTTTCTCTATCTGTCTGGTGAGTGCATGTGCCCTATAGCAAAAACCTCTCAAAAAAAAAAATTATTTATTTTATTTCTTCTTCTTTTAATTTGACCAGAGCGAGAGACATAGAGAGGGAAAGTAAGAAAGCAAGTCACTAGGTCTGGGACTCAAATCGCAGTTGACCACATGGAAGTCCAGGGCCTTAACCACCATGCCACCTGTCAGCCCCAATAACATATTTAATAAAAGAAGAGAGTGGAAAGGATAGAGAAGAATAATGATAAATTCCTGAAGTCAGGCCATTCCGCATCTGGCTCGCATTCCTAAAACTTGCATTGGGTCCCTGAAGAAATTCTCATATAAAGTTGATGGTGCTGTTCTTTCATTATTATTATTTTAATTATATTCTGAAACTGCACATTGCTCATCTGTTTTTATATAAATCTTAAATGTGGCATTTATCCCACATGTGCATGTAAAGGGATCAGGAAAACCATTTTCAGTACTTAGCACCCCCGCCCCATTTTGAAGGAGACTCTGACTGTAGTAAATTTTTGCTAATTGAGAACCCTACCAAGGGGTTAAAACATTACCCAGGTACAAGTCTGTCCCTTGTAAATGTTACCCAAATAAAAGCCAGAAACAGGAAGCCAAAAAACAGGTCCCTGAGGCAGGCATGTGTCTTAAATGATATCATTTGTCAAGTCTCCAGCATCTTGTGGTGGCGAACACAGAAAAAAGGTCTGTGTTGAGCAGGGGACATTATCCTCATCAGCTGGACTGCTCCTCAAGTGCACAATGCGGGGTTTTCATTGTAATAAGCAGCAGCTCCTTGTCACGGCACTTCCATGAGATAAACACCGAACGTAATACTAATGACCATTCATGGAGGTTCTCTTCTCTGCCCGAGAAACTTCATTCACACAAAACCACGTAATCATTTAGAGAACACAGCATGCAAAGCTGTGTCATTTCTTTGCAAACAATTCCCTGATTTTATTTTTGCATGTTGAAATCAGTCAGTAGCAGCAGTCTTCGTCAAAGGGACCTGAAATCAGTATTGGCATTTTTTGCATACAGGCCCTGTGGGAAGGAATAGCATTTGGGTTTTTAAAAAGCCTTGACCAGAGGCTGAAGGATGGTCAAGACTCGTTTCTGGAGAGGCAAGCCCCTGCCACCATGCCCAGCCGGTGACCTGAAGCCCCGCGTGCAGTGCAGGCCACACGGAGAGCTGAGAGACCATTCATCCACTGAGCGTTCTGCCCTTGCCCCTTCTCTAAAACAAAGACTGACAATTGCCCTGAATTATGGATGGACTTTTCATGATATGTACCGTGGTTCGGAAGGAAGGCGTGAGACCATCGCTCTGTCTCTCCTCCCATTGGAGGCTGGGCTCGAACTGTAATCCCCAAAGATGAAACTCACGCTGAACTATGACCCTCAATTTACAAATCATTTTTCAAGAGAACAGAAAAAAAGTTTAAACATATTTTTGGTGTTATCTGAATGGGCAGAATCTTTCATGCTTGTTTTCTAAGAATAAATGAAAACAGCATGCTTCGTATTTTCTGGATTTGGGGAAGAAAAACACATGAGGTTTTCAGATTATATTTTACTTTAAGCCTGGGTGTTTGGATTTCATTTTTACATAGAAGAATTTAGTATATTCCCTCAAAACATAATAAATTTCTATTCTGTCGCTTAAAGGATCCATCAGTTGAAATGTTGGTCTTTCATTTTTATTACCCTCCCATTAAAATGAAAGAAACCGGGACTCAGCTGAAGAAGCAGTTTAGTTGGGATAATATCCTCGGAGTCTTTACAAAGGGAGAGGTGCATTCTTGCTTGCATTTCACACATCTCTGTGCCTAAGGAGCAACGGAACCTTTCAGACATAGGCTGGGTCACGTTTAATCATGTTGTTTGATTAGATTATTCCATCAGGACAGTCTCCCACTGCCAGTCATTTCCCGTGTGCGGTTACATTCATAAAACCTGCCCCCCAACCCCGCTTTGTTTGTTTGTGTATCTGAAAGTGAGGCAAAGTCTCTCCGTTTTGCTACAGCTGTTCGGGCTGAAAGGGACAGATTAATAACTGCGCACCGCGGTGGAGGAGCCTTCTCGTCCCCTGCACCAGTAACCCTTTGCTATAATGAGGACACAAAGAGCCGCACATCAGGCGGCTACACTTCCTCATAACTCAGAAGCGTCACGGTGGCAGTAGCCTCCAGTGCTATTTGTCTTTAGTGCGGTTGTGACACTTCGGCATGATCCATAATTTGGCAGCTATTTACCGTGACATTTCCCTTCAGTGCAGCCATAACGTTCAGTGAAGCCATTATTTGGTTCCATTTACCATATAAATTGTATTGTTGTGCATGCATGCTAGCAGCTACATTAGGTACCTGGAAATGAGTAAATCTTGTAAAACAGATACGCACAGCTATTCAGCAGCAGGATTTCCTTGCTCCTCAGACAGAAGGAAAGAAAAATTAAATATGGTCCCCAACTTTCCTGGAGCATCCTTAATTGTGTCCCTGTTTATTGAGCATGTCAGACACGCTGAAACCCAAGACTGTGAAAACAATCCGGTGCACTTCACCTTTGACGAGAAAGCCACAGCACGTGGGGCCCTACGGGTTAAGAGGTAAGTGAGCAGCTATAGCCAGGTGCAGGGGACAAGGCAGCAAGTGTGTTGCTACTTTTCACATGTGGTGTGTAGACGTGTGTGATAAGAAGTGATAAGCAGCTTCTCATTCCACCAGGACATTTGGCGAAGGCAAACGGAACAGGGTCGGGGGCTGCTATTTGGTGTTTCTACCATTGGAGACAACACATACCTGCCATGTCCAAAAGGCAGTGACAGGCAGACATATTACTGCTTTAGGTCACACAGGTCCCGCCTGTGTGTGGTGCAGGTCAAGCCGGCTGTTCTCAGGCCCTTGCAGAGTGTCTGGAAATGCCTTTCCTCTGATGGCCTGTGCTTGGGATTGGGAACCCTTACAGTGAGATTCACCCCGTACTTTTCCCTTGCCTGGGCTAGTATTAACCTTTTAAAGTCTTCCAATCTTTTTTTTTTTTTTTTTTTTTTTTTTTTTTGTACTATAGGGCGCGTTTAGAGACAGAAAGCGAGAAATCACCCCCCAGGGGGGATGGTCACGCCGCAATCCCTTCTCCTCCATTCTCCTCTCGGGAAACTACCACCGGGTTCGACTACGTGTCCAGCGACATAGCCATTACGCTAACTGTGGTTCCCTAGTCTTCCAATCTTTGTAGTTTCCTAAAACTACTTTCTGTCACTAGCACTAATTTGCTTTTGAAGAGAAGAGAGAAATTTTCCATTTGACAAATGTCTCATCAGGATAATTGTGGATAAAAGCCATTAAATGATAGATTATTTCTTTAAAATATACCTGTGTTCACTGAATCATTTTTCTAGTAAGTTAATGAAATGAAACCTGTAGGAGAATTCTTCCAAATTTCTATTTAGATTGTCAGTTATTGATCCATAGGAAGAAAAAAAAAAAAAAAGGCCATTTCATGAGTGTAGGACTCTGCAAATACATGGCTAACCTCGGCTACACCTCTCACTATGACTCCAGGACCAAACTGTCCCAAAGCAGAGAGTTTGTGAACGAGTTTCAATACTGATATTTGAAATTCTCAACAAGCTGAAGACATACTGATTTGATCAGATCTTGCATCAGGAATTAATTTAGTGCTCAGGAACAATAAAACCTGGAATGAGACCCTCCATGGGTAACGAATCGAACGTAAACGTTTTACCTCTTAGCCATCAAGGGAAATTTTATTAGCACATTTTTTTTTCCAAGGGAGAAGCACAGAGAGAAAAAGAAACTTATCATTAACACCTTACTTTTGTTTTAAGAAATATTATATCCATTACCAACTAAAAATAAATGGATTTGAGTAATTCTGAGGCATAAAGTGCCCATTTTCTTTCTTCTTTGATTTATGTGATTGTTCTGTTTTTACAGCTTACTGTTGACAGAGTGAGGTAATTCAACTACAATTTTTCCTGTGTTTTTCCCCATGTACATGTAATCGACTGCACGGAATACAGACTCCAGGTCAGTGAACCTGCCCTCTGAAGACAGGTCTCCAAGATTCACCCCACAAATCAGGTCTCCGCTGTCATACATCTTGAGTAGGTGGTCCATGGCTGCTCGATACTCAGACAGGTAATGGTTCAGGAAGAAACCCTGGACACTGGCAGATTTCCTCAGCAGTTTGGCTGGCAATGTTCCTGCCTTCACAGGTGAAAGGCCGCTGGGAGTTTGGTAGCCAGAGATAAACCCAATTACTATCAAGCGCCCTTTGGTAGCCATGGCGTCTACAGCCAAGTCAAACATGGCGCCCCCGACAGACTCGTAGACCACATCGACACCCTGCGGGTACTCCCGCTTCAGGACGGCTTCGACGGGCTCCGCTTTGTAGTTGATAGGGCGGTCACAGCCCAGAGATTTCAGAAAAGCTGATTTTTCATCAGAAGAGCAGGTTCCAATGACATGGCACTTGGCCTTCTTCGAGAGCTGCACGGCAAACTGGCCTGTCCCTCCAGCTGCCGCTGTCACCAACACTGTTTTCCCTTCCGACAGTCCTCCCAGTTCTTTCAGGCTGATGTATGCGGTGGTGCCACTTACCAGGAGGGTGAGGTACTCGGGTTTCACTGTGGGCACCTGCACTGCCACATGGGCAGGCACCACTGTGTACTCAGCAAAGGAGCCAGGCGCCAGGTAGGCCACAGCTTGGCCCACTGTGAACCTGGCACTTGCCGAGAGGCCCAGGGCTACCACCTCGCCAATACCTTCGAAACCTGCATCAAAGGGGGTCTTAACCGAAGGGTCATAGCGGCCGGCTGAGTAGTTGATGTCAGATGTGTTGACACCAACAAATCTAGAAGAAGAAAGACAAACGGATCAAGATGCCTTCTTTGTGAAGGCCTTTATCCTGCATAGAAAAGTTCCTCTAGCCGTGGCAACTGTGGAGGGGTTTCTGTGTGCTAGGATCTGATAGAATTCAGATAATTCGTCCTGCTGTCCAGGTAACAAAAAGAAACCAAACAAGTATTAGTTCAACAGGGATCTGCACCCAGTGTTTGGGCATACCCCATTCTTACATCAGTTTAGGGATGACTGCACATCGATTTAAACAGAACGTTAGTTTCACTTGCCATTTATTTCAAGTCTCTTTCTTTCAAAAGGAGAAATAATAATAATAATAATAATAATCATAAAAGTCTGGAAACCCTCATTATATACAAACTTCACTGGAGCTATGAGTTGGAAATTAATTGGCCTCTTAACAAAGATGTTAAAAACAACACTAGGCTAAAATATATTCAAAGTAGTAGACTTGTATTGATTCTGGCCACAATGTAACACTTCAGATAATAATAGTAACGACAATGATATTATTAGATTGCTGCAACTGCAAGGCCATCGCTTGGGCTTGGTATATGTTACCGCAGGGCCGTGGGAGGCATTGTCGAGTGGGGCAGCACCTTTTCTTCTGACGTAACAGTGTCCGATGTGAAACTATGCATTTTGATTAATTGAACAAATATCGGGTGAAGCAATTTTTATGGAACAGTCAACATCCTACAGTCTTTTCAGATGAAATGGAAAGCAAATCGTCACTGTATTTTTCCTCAACAAGAAGCAGAGACTGGACTTGATTAATACCAGATTTTTATTTTCACTTTGGTATCCAGAGTCAACTTAATTGCGAGGCCAGTGTTTTTTATCAGTTGTTTTTAATTTTTTATTTCTTTCTATTTCTGTATACCTCATAAGAAAAATATCCTGATACAAAGAGGGGGGAAGCCCATCTGCTACGGATGTCAGGGGGTGGCTGAGACACATAATGGAGGACCCTAAAAATGTCATTTCCACCTGTAATGAAATGAAAAGATGGTAGTTATCTGGTGGCAGGAGGAAAGCTGTTAAGTAGGTCTTTTAAAATAATTCACTTAATTCAACTGTCCCGGGTGGGGGTCAGGCTCTCTGTGAAGCGGGGACTGCTCACATGCTGCCTTCCTGGGTTCTGAAACACAGAAGGACTCTCTGTGCTCAGACACGTGCTGTGGAAGGCAGGCAGTGGCCACCGCTCCTCTGCCTTCTGTTGGTCGTTCGGAACGCCCATAACAGCTGCAAAATGCCATACCTAGAAACGTGCACAGTAACCAGGGGGGAAAGCCACTATTCCTGGTTTCCTGTTTGGCCTTTAATACCAAGAGGCCTACATTCTATTTTTGCAGGAGGGGTATTTGCCTTCTTTCCTTTCAATCTACTTAATGCTCAGGCCGGGTCTTTTTAAAGGGGCCAGCGTCCCAGAGCCGCCTCTGGACTCACAGGAGCAGGCCTGCCTACAGCCCCACGGGAGCCCTGGGTGCACCCCCCCCCCCCCCCCCCGCCCCCGCCCCTGACTGCGCCACAAGCTCCAGGAAAACGCCCTTGGGGATGGAAGAGAAGGCAGGGCTTGCTCCGGGGGTGCCAGACAGGGGCTTCATCACTAGTCCTGTTTTCCCAGCTCCTTCGCTCAAGATCAGCCCTTCCTTCCCAAGGGCAGTAGCCACTCTCCTGTGTGGAGGCCCAGCCTGGATGCCAGGGCGCACAGAGGGCAGTAGGGTCCTCGGCCTCTGAGCCAGCATGCCCTGCAGCAGGGATACTGGGCAGGGATGGGGCTCTGCCGGAGGAACAGGGGCTCCCCCACTCTGTGACCCCGCGGTGGTTTGCCACTTCCCAGGAAGGGGTGGAGTGACCCAGAGGCGGAGGGCAGAGTGTGCTGGCTGAACTGGGGGGCTGAGGCCAAGGTGGGGGCAAGGGCAGGAGGATTTGCTGGGAGCAGCAGCTACAATTAGCCACCTGGGCTTTCCTGAAAACCGCACCAAATAAAGCCTTGGTTATCAGCCTGGCAAGCCAGGACTGGGGGCAGCCGACCCGCAGGGGGTGCGTCTGTGTGGCCACGCTTCGTCCCAGCCCGGGGCAGCCCGAGACATCGGAGCAGGCTCGTCAGGGACTGTCTCCCCTCGGAATTGCCCGGTCACTGCCGCCGCCGCCCATCCCTGTGGTCCCGGCCTCTTCATGGCCACAAAGAGAGGGGCGATCAGTGACTGCAGCCCTCCGACCCTGCACCAGGCAGGCCTGTGACCGTGACCTCCGCCTGGACTGGCCCTGAGCCCCGGCAGGCCGAGCAGCTCCCGCCCAGGTGGGCAAGTCCTCCCGGCAGAGCCAACCTGGCTCTGACACCCCCTTTCTTCACCGCGCCAGCCCTTCTGCCTTCTAGATCTGCGCGGGAGGCCAGGGCTGCTGACAGCCTGCGCTGCTCCAGACTCCGCGCCCTCGCCCAGTCTCCGTGTCCCCAAACCAATCGCCTGCTCTCACAGAGCACGGCCACCAGCCGCTGGCCAGGACGCCCACTGCCCAGGCGACGCCTCCGTCCTTACCCCTTACCTGCGTGGGAAGAAGTTGCGCGAGGGTCAGGGCTGCGCCTCCCTGCTCCGGAGACAAGTTAGGGCGCAGCCAGAGACGCAGGCCAGGGGGCACGGGGCAGGGGACAGAGACTGCGACTCGAGAATGCTCTGGGAGCCTCGTCCTGAGGCCCGTCTTATTCCCCCTTTTCCTGAAAATGCGTGCCTGTAATGAGTGCAGGATTCCAGGAATCTGCGGGGAACTCCTGAAAACACTAAAATGCGGCACCCTAAGAAAAAGAACAGGACGGCGCAGGCGGTCCCCAAACACAGGGCTTCCTAGAGTCTCCTGGTCTATTTATACGGACTTTACTGTGGAACAGGGCGATCTCGCACAGGGGAGGGAAACGCGCTCCTCTGACCAAAAAGCAAATGCCAAGACTCAAGTCCACAGTGCAAAACGGCTTCGGTCTTAGGACGCCTAACTAAACTACCCGGACCCGACCTTTAGACACAGAGAGAGAAAAGAAAGAAAAAGAAAGGACGGAAGAAAGGAAAAACTCGGCCCGGAGAGTAGGGAAAACAGTTACCCTCCCGGAGCAACAGACCATTCATCAAAAACGCCGCCCCCTCCCCCACCTTCCTTGGCCATCCCTACAAACTCCGGGCTCCATTATCTTCTACTTGAGCAGAAAGTCGCTGGAAATGTTTGGGAACGAAATCATCTGCCACCCTCTTACGAAATACGGGCAAAATAGTACACACACCGACTTAGCCGGTCCTTCACCCGCTCTTGTTCTTTTTTAGGCTCGGTCCTGGGGGGATGTGCAAACGGGAAGGTGAGACCTGGAGAAAGGACCATCCATTATCCATTCTACAGTGATCGGAGACTTTGACACCCTCCCTCACACCTTGCCTAGCCCTTACACTCCATTATCCTACACTGAGGTCTAGCTCAGGAGCACTTCGCTTCAAGTGAAAGGAGTGTTTGTGTTTTCCACTCAGCAGGAGTGAGAGGGGTCCTGGTTCACTGGAAAGACGGTCGGGTGGGGCACAGCTAAAACCACCAAACACCTTCTCAAACGCGTGAATTTGGGTTTAATCCATCCAAGAGCAGATTTTATTATGATAAAAAGAAGAAGGGTTGCATAAAATTTTAATGCAATTAACACTGCTTAGGGGAGATTTGGTCTAGGATTAAAATGAACTAACCCGCAGTGAGTTATTAAACCTCCATTCTTACAAAACCGGTGAAATGCCGTCTCCACTGAAACTGCTTGCAAGAATAAAAGGTCTTCCTAAAAGTTGGTGGTGGGGCAAATTTTCCAACATCGTAGGGAAAAGGGGAGACAAGGATTCCCCCACCTCCCAACTCTCAAAAACCGGCCCCATCTTTCTGTTTCGGATTCAGGGTAGACGTTAGGGACAAGTTCTTCAGATGAATATACTGTTCATATGAAAGGAATTCTTAGCATGTGTGGGGGGAGGCACTGACTTTGAAGCAAACTAATCTGCTGTGCTCCAAAGTGGGAGCCAGCACTCTGACCACTGAATTCAGGGATCGACGTTGGTCCCGCTTCTAGACAACCCTGGAGACCAGCACCGCTACTATCGCCTCCGTGGGGGGTATCGGACTTTTCCTCGGAGGAAGGAGAAAGGGAGGGCACCGTAAGAGCCATAGCAAGCCAGGAGTCCGAGGAGGGGAAAGTGCCGGAGGAGCTGATTAACACCAGATAGTGAGGCCCTGGAGACCGCCAGCCAGGCCAGCTGGTGAAGCCTCCGGGGAGGCTGGTGGCCCTAGTTCCTAACTTCACGCTCTCCTCCTCCGGCAGGTTCCCTCTCTGTTGCCCCCTCTCCATTTCACACCCTGCTCCTAAAAGGGCTTTTATTCCCGAGGTTGTGTGTGTGTGTGTGTGGGGGGGGCATTCACAGTCAATAGTGCTGAACTTTTTGTCCGATAGATAGATTGTTTGCAAAGCTTTGCATTCTGATTTCATTTGGACTTCTAGCAAGTACTCCCAGTGCCCTGTTCTCCTGAACACACACTCAGGGGTTCCTTTCACCCTGGCAGGGAAGGCAGTGCTCTACTCTCTAAAGTCTTGGCATTTCATCACCTCTTGAAGCAATCCTCCTGGTTTCCAGGGCGGTGCAAAGACGCGACCTCCCCCCTTTAAGGCACTCCCTACCTGGCCACCCCTGGGCCCTGCAGTCCCCACTCAATCCCACCCCTGGCTCACTCCATCACAAGGTCTGTAACAGGTTTCCCAAAGTTTATTACATGATCGGCACTCTTCATTCCTCTGGTCTTGTTTGGAAGGCTGATAGGAATCTCTAAAATGGACTGATTTAACTTTGCATCAGTCTACTTAGGCAGGGTGCATTTTGTCCTTCAGTCCTTGTAGGAGACGGCTAATACTTTCTAGCATACGATTAACAAAGTAGTTACAGTCAGAACGCAGTCCTCCCTATAACATTACTCAACCTGAAACAACGCTATAACCATTCTGATGGGACTTAGCAGGCCAAAGGGCACAGAGGAGGGACCAGCCTGCATAGGCGGGCTGCTGGCGGGGCGCGAGCAGAGACCAAGCAGCCAGGATCCCACAGGCAGAGCAAGGTCTTCCTTCCCGTGGCTTCCCCAGTTACTAAAGATCAGTGAAGTAGGAACACGTTACAGCGGGAGCAGGGGAGGAAAAGATGGCCAGGTCAGGCTTTGACCTGTCACCAAAAGTCTGCAAAACAGTGCAGGCAAGTGCGGCTATGCCCCCACCCCGGCCACGCGCCTGTCTTTACACTCAAGGGACGCGACACTCACACAGCACTGACAACAGGCGGACGACCCCGGTGAGGTGCACACCAACACACCCAACCACAGCCTCCGCCATTGCGAGGCGGCTGCCAACCGGGAGGAGCCAGGAAAAGCCAGCCAGGTCCCCGGCCTCCTTCCTCCAAAGCGCGTTTACCTAAACGTCGCAGTGCGTGTCCAGGCTGTTCCTGCTCCACCCTAAAGACTGTGTCAACGCAGGAACCGTGGGCGCGCGCGGGTGGGCCAGGAGGGGAGCCTCCCCTTCTGGGTCCCGTCGGTTTTATTTCGGGAGCGGGAGGGGGAGGAGGGAGGGCTGGAGGAGGGGAGGGGAATCCCAAATTAAAATAACCCTCTGTTCTGAGGACGTTCGCGGCCTCGGATATTTGCACCAGCCACAGCCGCGCTACATTCGCCTTCGCCAGATGGCGGCCGGTTCAACTTCCCCGACCGCAGTCAGGCAGCGCGCCCGAGCGCGCGCCGGGTGTGGGCACGCGGGCGGCCCGGGACAGCCGGGGGCGGCGCTGCGCGGGAGGGGCGGGGGGGCGCGCGCCGGGCTCACCGGTTCCGGACGAGGAGGTCTCCGTCCCCGGGGAGCGGCACCGGGCAGTCCCGCTGCAGGGAGACGGCCTCGCGGAAGTTGGGACTCAGCCGGGTCACCACCAGCTTCTGCATGGCTCGGGGGATGGCGGAGCCCTGGAAATCCAGGAAGTGGCGAGCGTACGACATGTCCACGATGGTTCGGGCCCCGGCGGGCGCCAGCCGAAGCATGGCTCGCGTCTCCGCCCGCACTCTGCGGTGGTTGGCTGGGGTCGGGCCAGCCTGGGCCGCGCGGCTCGGCACCTCTGGGCTCCGCGGGCGGGACCGCCCCTCGTCCGGCCGGCGCCCTCCCCTCGGCTCCCCCTCCCCACTACACCCAGCTCGGGCTCCCGCCCGCCCCCCAGCCCCGCGGCGCGCAGCGCGGGCCGTCAGCTCAGCCCCCGCGGAAGACCGATGCGCCACCCCCGGGTCCTGGCCGGGAGACCGCGGCCGCTCGGCCGCTGTTCCTTTAATCTTTTTGTTTTGGTTTGAATCTGCTCGGCGCAGACTGGCCAAGGATCCTCCGCCCTCCCCCTTCCTCCCGGCGCGGGAGAGGCACCGGATATCCCCACCTCCCCAAGCTCGGAAAGCCGGATTTGACTCCTCTAAGGAGGGGGGGGGGGATAAGCAAGGCGACCCGCGTGTCGGGCGATCGCCGCGGCCCAGAGCCGGCAGCAGCCCGGGGCGTCCCCAAAGCGGCGCAGCCACCGGCGGCCGGCGCAGGCACCTCCCCTTCCCGTGCGAAGCGTTCACTTCCTTGCAAGGTGGTACGAATCAACCCCGAGCGCGGCCGGGGCGGCGGAGCACGGCCGGGGGCGCGAGGAGGGCAGGGAGTCCCCCCAGCCAATCACGCACACAACCTCCGCCTGCCGGGCGGGGGGCGCCGGGTGCTCTTGGCGCCCCAGGCTCGCGGCCTTCTGTCCCCAGAACGCCTGGCCCTGTTTCTGCCCTCAGTGCGTCCCATGCAAGTTGCACTAACTAAGCCATTTTATTTATTTTGGCCTAGATTTCGTGTTTTTCCATGAATGTTTTAAGTAGCTCTACTAGACTGTTACGGGTTTCCCACTGGGAGAGAACGCACATTGGAAACCAGAGGGCCAAATTCCCAAAGCTCGAAGACGTTCTTAAGTTCTAGGTGGGGATGCAGAGGGAGTTAATTGCACCGGAGACATTGCAATGATGTATGAAGACCTGGGTTTCTAACCCAGTTAGGAAGAGCTGTGGTTACATCATGTCAATTTTCTTCCTAATTGTGTGTATTGACCAAATAATCAGTTCACTTTTCACACTGGGTCAAGTTAAATATTTACTCACTTTTCTGTGATAAGCTAAGTCCATGCTTAATTTTTTAAATTTAAGGTGTATATTTCAATGTAAAAAAATCTTTTCACTTACCATTAATTACCAAAATACAAAAGACACACAATGCCCCTCCCCAACCGAATCTAACTCACAAACTAAGATTACAAAAGTGACAGAGGAGTTTTTTTTTTTTTTTTTTCTTTCTAGGACAGACTTCATTCTGATCCACGTGGGTGCACGTGTGTGAATGCACAAGGGGGTGGACTAACGGGTTTAAAAATCTGCGGAAGTAGTGTCTACTTAGCTTGACTTGGAACACATGGGCTGTTCCCAGCATATCAGCCCAAGGGGTTGCAGTCATAACCCCCTGAATGTCTTCCTCCAATGTGCAATCTTTTATGTTATGCTGTATTAAGATTTCTTTTTTTGTGTCATATTGTTTAGCTCCAATAAAAAAAAAGAAAGAAAAAGAAAACAAAGCAATTAAAAAGATTGACAGGTATGGTTTGTGTGAGACCTATTTGTAATTGTCAGGGTGACGTTGGCGAGAGGAGGAGGAGTAAGAACTGAAGCAGGAAAAGCAGCTCGATGTGTCTGTCTATCAGTTGAGACTGTCTGAAAGCTCTGCGATCCGAATGTGTGTTATATTTCACTGAAAAGAGGGGAGAGCGGGAGTGCATCTCCCTCTCTCCTAGGAGTTTGGGGAGGGGGGACAGTCCACGCTCATCTCGCCCACCCAGTGAATGTCTGCTCGTCACCCCCTTTGCACACACTCGCCGGGTTGTTTTGTTGCCTTTCGATTTCTTTTTTGGGGGGGTGCTTTTTGTGCATTTTTCAAAAATTTTCCTGTTGGAAGATCAAGACCGGCCAAAAATCCATGATCGAAATGTGTTTGCATTAGATTTCGCATTGGAAGAAGCGGCGATCCTGGCGGCAGAGCCCCCCAGGGGCAGCGCGGGGCACAAGTGGCGCCCCGGCGGGGTGACACTGTTTGATCTGTGACTGTTTGGAAGGTGGAGCAGCGCCTGACATCTCCCCCCGGCGCATGTATGTACGGGGGCTTCACTCCTCTGTCTTGTTTGCTTTCTTCCTCTTAGACTAAGTGCGGGAGGAAAAGGACAG